>VXBL01006907.1:106808-189634 GCA_013400195.1 Aramus guarauna | reverse complement strand
AAAAAAAAAAAAAGAGTTTACCACCTACATGGAGGAAAGAACATGAATCTGACTGAAATTTCACATACTTGATTCAGGCCTCAGCTATTCCAGAACATCACCTGGAAGGACAAGAAGGCTGTTCCTGCTCTACCTCCCCCTGACAGACATTCAGATTCATTCTTCTGGCTCACACAGGAAAAGCTAGGGACATCATCAGGGCAGGAAAGAGCAGCAAGAGGCAAGGCAGCACTGATTTTTTTGTAAACTGGCATTACAACCGAGAAAGATAGACTACCATTAACTGGTAATAACACTACTGTGTTTAGTACAGTTATACTGGAGTGAATCTGTTCCTAGGTTTGCCACTACCAAAATACTAAATTGATTATGTAAAAAATGTGTAACAAATAGCACCACAGAAATTTCGTAAAAGAGGATATTTTTCCCCCCCCTTATATTAAGGGAGGAAGGGAAGCTTTGGCTTTAAACACTGCTATCTCCAATGTAAAGTAATCGCATTGAACGGTAGGATAGAGACATGTCAGGAAAGCAACCAGATGTATCAACAAAAGTTGAATACTGGACTGACATAAATTAAGACTTACCTGCATTGGTGTAGTGTATTCTGCTGTATCCCAGACCCTGTTGTTTGTGTAAGCCACTCCCTACACGCGAATGCATACTGAGCTGTTAACTTCATCTGTCTCCTGAGAGAATCTGCAAGCGACAACTATACAACTGGCCAGATAAAACAGAAAGGACAAATAAGTCCGTAAGAATCAAATGGGTCAGCTTCTTTGTATCATTCGTGGACAACATGCACTGCAAGACAGAAGTCAGATAGACATTTTCAAGCAATTGAGAGTCTTTTTATGTGAGACACATGTATCATCTTGACAAAAGTCTGTCTTGGTTTCACTTTTGCAACTTTTGTCTTTGCCAGAAATAAACTCATATATGCAAGAAGAGAATGTCTATTTCCCATCCTAAATGATATGGACATCCTGGCCCTTCAGATGCCATTTGTGAAACAGCAATTAAACTGCAACAGGGCTTGATGTCATCCAAAAACTTTCCCCCATGCTGTGTTGCTGTGTACCTAGACTTTGACTTTTTCTGTCACAAACGGTACTGTCCTCTCTGTGTTATTTTAAGAGAGCTTAAAAGACTTGGTCCTTAACTTTCCAGAGTGACTAATTTTGTGCCTCGTGCTGATTGCTTCAAAAACCTTGGCCTAATGTTTTCACTTTCTCATGAATTGAATATGTGATTAAAAGGAGGAAGGACACTCTGTTTTTAAGCTGACAGGAAAGCCATCTAGCTCATCTAACTCATAAAAGCACCGTCAACTTTGAAAAACTATTGTATGCTCAGAAGATACTTTCCACACTACATAAAAGTGATATAAAAGGTTTGCTTTGAAAAACAAGCCCCAAGAGATAGTGCCATTTCAGTTTAACAACAGACTGGGGGGGNAAAAAAAAAAAGTATCTGAAGGACAGAAATACAAAGCAACTGATCAATGTTCCTTTATTTATATCATCTATTGTAATAGCATTTCAGCCTTTTCCTTCTGGAGAACAGTGCTTTGGGATAACCTTGTTGTTGGAAACTGGCAGTGGGAGCCCAGGCTCTGAGCAGCAGTAGGTGGGTATAGTACCTTAGTAAGGCAACTTGAATTTCCTGCAGACTCTATTCTTTGTGAGATTGGGATCAGTGTGCTCAATGTCCTGGCCTGCTGCCCTCCCGTGAGAATGAAACCAACTTTATGAACTTCGGTAGACTTTGTTCAGCAAACACTTATCACTGAGAACAGCCCCAGTTTTGCAGCAAAGAGGAAAATCTGCCCTTTAGAGGCAATTAATTATTGCATATTCCTAAAACATCTTATTGTTCTTGAAATCTGCTGCAAGGGGTGACTTGCCATTTCACCTGACCCTGAATAAGAGACTCTACAGAGCAGACTGTAGTCTCAGAAACACTGGTGTAAATCTGAGATTATTTGGTGGAGTTATTTTGGATTTTTCAGACAAGAAACAAAACCAGACAGCATGGCAAGAAAAGAAACTCCAAGTTTTTTTTAGAGGAAGCTTAGTTAACTCCATCCAAGCAACCTCATCTTGTTAGATAATATCCTATGCCATGCTCTCACCACAAAGTCCCCACAACCACATCCATCTTCCAAGAATGGTCTAACACCAGATCAATGATCTTGTTTCCTGCCACAAAACTCAAAATGCTGAAAACCAAGTTGGAACCAGACAACCCCCAACACAAGAAGCATTTGTTCACATACAACACAGCATCCCATCACCATGCACTTACCAAACAGACCGAACAAGTTATATAAAGGAAGTATTTCACACAGCCACACGTAATGCTCTGAATGCCTATGTATTTTGGAGAGTTATACTGAGTCAGGCACTCCAGCCAGACACATACACCCATTGCTAGCACGTCCTGTGAGGTACTGGCTTTTGAAATCCGCAGCTGCCTGGTGCTGTCTTCTTCCACCTCTGTATCCTTTCTGGGCCACCCTGCTTAAAGGCAGTTGATGGAACGAAGAACTGCCTGAAGAGCCACATCTTTTGGTTTGTTCACACAAAAAGAACCAAATTTCACCCTCGAGCTCCAGAGTTGATTGCTAAGTACTGTTCTTGTCACCTTCTGTTGATGGCACCACCTCCCGAGTACTACCAGTCTTTACCAGTCTCATGTTTTTCTTCCAATCCTTTAGTATTTTAAATCACCTAGGATGCTACCTATGGCTGTAGTCATAGCAAAACATTCAGAATCAGACAGGCTTCTTGGCTGTTGGTATCATCTTAAATGCTCTAGTACACAGGAACAAGTTGCATTCTCCACAAACAGGCTTCATTTTTTGAGACATGAGTGATCACTCCTTGGGCTTTTGCTGACCACAGTCCATACTGCCATGGTTGGTATTAGTAATGCTTCAGCAAGCAAAATCCTGCTACGTAATATCAATGGAAAAGGTTCAAGCGGGAATCAGAAATGGACCTGGGATGCATTTAGATGCTAGAAGAGCCACAAAGAAATTGATTTTTAATATAACATAGTCAGATCTATGTGTACATACACGTAACAATATTTATAATACAAGAGACAAACAGGAGGGCTCAGATTGCATAAGGGAAGCAGAAGTAAGTGTTGTCTTCTCTTCCTAAATGCTCTTGTTTTCACATTAACATCTTCCGTCTGTTTGGGATCTGACCTCAGCAGCTCAGCCGGACGTATTCATCTTCTTGCCCATGATGTTCCCATATAAGGTGATCTCTCTTCGCCCATGGAGCACGATTTTGATTTGCTCAGGTTTTGTTCCACTCTGATTTGCTGGCCTCTATGGTCGAGCTCTCTCACAGTTCTGCAAGGCAGTCATCCACACAGCAGTAGCTATAAAGAGACAAAGTCAGGAGGGAGTAACAAAGCCGTGCCTGCACATCTAGAGCTCTGGATAGTTCATTTGCAGGTTTCATTCTCTTTCTTCTGCATGTTGCCTCTGCATGATGCTTTTTCAACAAGCAGCTTCCACAAGCCTTTCCCAAGGAATATAAAACACAAGCCCTATCCAGAGAACTGGATGGAATTATAGGGCTGAATTGTTATAACAACTCTCATGTTATTAGGAAACTTTGCTTGAAACATTCTATCCATCTCCATGCAAACTAACTTGGGAATTTGGAAAATTATACAGAATTATACAACAAATATATATGAACACTGGCCTTTGATTCTGTAAGACTTGATTCAGATCCCACATCACCCCAACTGAGGTAACTTAAGACAAGTTAAGCATCAAATTTCTCAGCTGCTTCCTGTAATATTTACCCAAGGCTGCACTGAAAGCTATCATCTCTTTTATGTCTGTGAAGATTCTGTTGTGATACAGAGGTCAAGACACTGAGCTAAGCCTTAGGGTTTTTTAAGCAGTGAGTTTGAAGATTGAGACACTGCTACAGACTGTAAATATCAAGCAGCAGGTGGGCAGCCTGGGGTAGCAGTACGGCTACTTTGGGCTGCACATACAAATAGCACAAAACTGTTAGAAGAAAGCATCATGAAAACATACAACTTTAAGGATGACACAGGATCCCCTATGCTTTCCCCAAGTTGAGAAGTTCCATAGAACTGGGCTCTGATGCATGATTTTGCTCCTGCCTTCAATCGAGCTATCTGATGGCCAGCAAGCTGGAGCTCAGCCAGTCCGGTTCTAATGATGTCTGGTCGTGGAGGTCTCCTTCCCCAAGAGTGAGAACCATCAGACTTCATGGCTTTCCACCACAACAGAGTGAAACAATCTCACCATCTTTTTTTTCTTATTATCTTGGCATTTTCTAAAGTTTTCAGACATCCTTCCTCTTCTTCATCTGTTGCCTCTTTAACGTTACAGAGACATGAGAAGAGGGGAACAGTCCTTTGCTTCTTGGAAGACGTAGGGACTGAAATAGTCTGACGTAAAGGAGAATCTCAGAGCAGCACCCTGGCACTGTACCCAGCAGAGATCCCTCTCCATACTCAGCACTGTGGGCACAATTGCTCTCTCTGCACCAAGATCTCAGGAAACAATGTGTATTGGTATTTAGAGAAGCAGTGTTTCTCTAGCATTAAGTGGTGGACTCACATCCACCACTTCCTATCATCTATTAATGCAGTCTACAGGGAGCAGACCTGGCCCCCAGCGCCTCCACAGGAAATACCATTTTCATTTGCTCTCTCTGTGTATTCTATACGCTCAAAATACTCATCAGAAGAAAAGTGTAATTGACACCAGGAAAGCATGTCAAGGGAAAGTAGATCTCTTCTGGGAACTTGTAGGTAAATACGATTCCTAAAGGTCAGTATACAGATTGAAAGCACAAAGGAAACATGATCTGGTTTTAAAGTTCAAATCCAGGAGTCAGGAGACTTGGATCATGTTCCTGGCTCTACCACAGCTTTCCTGCACAATCACAAGCAACCCATCCATCCTCTCAGTAACTTAGTTTAGCCAGTTAAAAGCTGGGACACCAATGCAGTGTCACTTTTCAGGCTTCCTGTGAAGACCAGTAAATAAGCGTTTTATGAAGCGTTTTCTGTTCCTCAGAAAGAAAAAAGGAGTTAACCTAAGATAGACGCAGTGCTTAGAATTGCAAAGTATTACATTTATGACTGCTATTTACTGAGTCAAATTCTGCAGTGATTTACAACCTGTGCATTTCAATTGGCACCAATTTAATATGACTCACTGCATATTTTAAACCATCATCTGTGGACTCACATGGGATTTTAAGACTACCCAAGAAGTTAATTGCAATAGCAGAGGCTCCAAAATTCACCTATTTAAGGTCCAAGCATGGGTTTTGAAGGATATGCAACAAAAAACTTGCAGATCGAGAGATACCTGTTTCATGACCAAGTTTCACTTTAATATATAGTCTATTTTTGATTGTTTGGCATTTTTGAAGCTCGTGTCCTTGTTGCAGATTTAGCATAGCTAGCATTACATATTTATTGCTACTTTGAGGCACACTGACAACTGATCTTCAACCCTAAGGACATGAATTTGCCATTTGGCCCTAACGAAGCCTGGGCACAGGACTGGCATTCCTGTTTCACAAGGATCCTCTGTGCATTTTTCCATTTCAAAGAAACGAAGTAACCATTCACCTGATATGTACATCAGCCGCACTCAACATCTCTTTATACTGTCAGAGGCTGCCAGGAATCTTAATTGGGTAACTGCATCAATCTGTTTGTACATCTCCTACACATGCGACAACAGCCTCCCTCTTAAGAAACCACAAAGCTAAGTATACACTTTATAGGGTGAATCTCAAACCTATTTCTGCCGTTCCTTGCATCAAGAGCACTTGTGCTATGAAGAAGCCCCACGAGAGGCTTGACCTATGGCATGTACGCCCCAGCATCACCTCCAGCAACCACAGCCATGCTTCCCACACAGCAAAGCAACATCAACCCTACCCCACTGCTAAACCCATCTGACGTCTAGTGATGGTGCTGCACCTACCCCTGCTGCCTCACACCACGGCACCGGGCAGGGCCTGCTGCTGTAGCACCACCACCTCTCTGGGGATAAAAATCCCAATTCCTGCCCAGTTCGCAGGCGGGAAGGGAGGAGACTCTTTCCCAGAGCCTCGCCAGGTGAGGTGGGAAGGGCTGCCCGGGGCAGCAGGCCGCGACACCGCCGGCAGGCCTCCCGATGCGGCCTGCTCTAAGTTGCCTCCACTCAGGCCGCAGCTGGCTGCGCGGACAGGGAAACAAGCGAGGAGAGGGCACCGATCCGCCCTCCGCCGGGACAGGAGAACCGAACCAAACCCATCCCGCCGGGGCGGCCGCTGCTCTCCACAGACGANTACCAGGGTAACCAGGGAGGCGCGCGCGGGCGGGAGGGCCGAGGCGGCCCGCGCGGGGGGCGAAGGCCGAGGCCGAGCGGTCGCCTCAGGGCGCTGCCGTTCGAGCGGGGGCGGCCCCCGGCGGGCCCGGCTGGCGGTAGCGGCCCGGCCACCTCTCCCCGTAGTCTCTGTGAGGGGCCGGACCTTCATTCGTAGGCCGCGGGGTGCCCCCCGGGGCTGAGGGGGCGGCCGGGCCGGGCTGGGCCCCGCCGAGCCCAGTGCCAGGTCACCGCCTCCGGGCTGCCGTGGGCCTCGCTGAGGTGTTGCCTTCACCCGCCCTCCCGGCAGCCCCCCAGCTCCCTCTGCCCGCCGAGGCCTCCTGACATCTATTCTGTCTTTTCTGCGGAGTTTTTTCCAGGACACGATTATGGGTGATCAAATCCAGTTCATTGTTGAGAAGCTCAATCAGGAGCCCTTCAGGAAGAACTACAATTTAATCACGTTTGACTCTTTAGAGTCAATGCAGTTGTTGCAGCTGCTCAATGATGTTCTGGGGGAGATTGACCCAAAGGTAAGGAAGGCAATCAGAGGCGCTCCGACCTGCGTAACTGCGAACATCTTAAATGGGCTCGACAGAGAAATTTGCCTTTATTTAGGTCTGGCTCTGTTTAATCTTGTGGCATGTTTGGTTTACCAAAATAACTTGTATGAATCTTCCTGGAAATAAATGTGCCTGGCAAGAATCCTTTCTGTCTATACATCTATGTGTTTTTGGCAAACCAGCAAATGTTTCTTGGGCCAGGGATACTGGATCCCTCTCCCCTAGAGACTGATGGCTGTATATTTTTCCTTGGGATACAGATCTTGGTTCATACTGACAACCGCTGTGTTCTTAAGTCAAAAGTCAGGCTATGTTTTGCATACATAGACAGGGCAGGAACTGATCAAGAACTGAATCTCATGACTTCACTGTTGCAGTAGATACTGAATCCCTCTCATTTAAGGTGTGTGTAAGAGCAGAAGGGATCGTTGGTACATCTGGGGCACAGATACGTGTGCCTGGATATCTAACTTCCTTGGTGGAAGTAATCAGTTTGTCTGCATAGATGAGGTCACATGAGCAGGGAGAATGTATACCTAGGGTAAATTTACCTGAATACACATGTTGGAGAAAAATCCATTAGAAGGGAATTGAAGTTTGGTGATAAAAAGGATGTTCTGTATGGAGCATGAAGTGAGATCTTCATTGACATATTGTGATAAATGGATAAAGTCAATTCTTTCAGTGTTGCTAGTTAATTAATATGACTTGGACAAACAGTGGGTAATGAATTAATTAATTTTATTTTTTTTTTCTTACTATTTAGCATGCTGTTGACATTAGAGAGGAGCTTCCGGAACAAACAGCTAAAAGAATGTTGAGTCTTCTTGGTATCCTTAAATACAAACCTCCAGGAAGTATATCAGACTTGTAAGTATCTTTTTGCCTCCAAATCACAGCAAAACATCTTTAACAGCTGATACGGTAACAACCTTTAATTCAGTAGCAGTGTGTATTTTTGACCTCGACTATCCCAGTGAGTATGTCTAATGCCTTGAAGACAGCTCCTCCCTTGTCCCTGTAGAGTGTGGTATAGGGGATGCCAGCAGAAGGCTCCTGCAGGTAGAGGCTTGCCCCTCGGGCCCTGCCGCAAGGAGCTGCTATTGCGGAGTAAGCCAGGAGAGGGTGCCGCATGACTGGCAGGGTCAGTCCCTTCCCCATCCCTCTCAGACCAGCTGCCCGAGGCTGGATTGCACCCTCCTGTGCCAGGTTATAACCCTGAAAACCCACGCTCTTCCCACATTGCCTTTACTCCCGAAGAATATAGCACAAAAGGAAGAGTCATGGTTGCTGGCTTTAGCCTCTTGATGTGTTACAGGGTTTTTATCTGCCTCAAATTGGCAGAATTGGGATCGTAAATAGCAAACTGGCATCACGAGTGTTTTCTCTTTTAACAGCATTAAGAAAATCATTAAGCAAGTAGAGAGGGAATGTCAAAATACTGCAAATTATTTGTTCCATGCCAGTGTTCTTTAGTTTGAGATTTATTGGTATTTTCTTTTTGGTTTTTTTCTTTTTTCATATAGGAGTGCATTTCGCCAAGGGTTAGTTACTGGAAGCAAACCTGTAATTCATCCTGTCTTACATTGGCTTCTTCAGAGGACCAATGAACTCAAGAAAAGAGCTTACCTGGCACGTTTCTTAGTAAAATTGGAAGTGCCAGCGGAGTTCCTACAGGATGATACTGTGGCTGACATCAACAAACAGGTACCATTTTTCATGAATGCCAACATTTTACGTTAATTAAAGTGCCACTATTAGGAGGGATAAATGAATTGGGGAGTTACTGTTGAGATATGTGTTCAAGTAAGTTATGTTGGAATCAAGGGTGAACAAAGATTTGTAATAAGAAATATATGTCTTGACCACCTTTCTTCCAATAGCCTTGAAAATATATAATAATAAGTAGCATTGAATTAAAAGGTTTTAAGCCCATTAAGTACTGGGTACTAAATAATGTTCAGACCCATGTTGGCCAAGACAGATTTTTATTTCTTAATTTTTAAACACTTTTTTTTTCTATGAACTACAATGTGGATACTTTTAACTTTATAAATTACCACTTCAAACTAGTCCAGAAAATGTTATGTCTGAAAGCCAATGTCTTCTAATTGTCGACTGATTGTATGTTTTTCAGCACCTAATATTTGTATTAGTCTGATCCCACTTCTGCTTCAACCATTTATTTTTTTGTGAATAAGTAAAAAAAATTCTTTTTCCCAGGCTGATATTCGTACTCATTATGTTCCCACTTCTTTTGTGAGCATTAAATGTTGATTTTAGATAGTCAGGGTGGGTGGCTTTGAAATGTAAAGCATAAAGTGAACCAAAGTTATGTTTTTAGATCTGTATTATCTGAGGTACGTATTTACTTAATTTTTTATCCAGTTTTCTGTGCCTTTTGTTATGTATAGTGACTTGCGAAATCACAGTGGTTTTGAATGTTTGTAACAGGTAACTCGATTTATTAACTGCACCAACAAAGCTGTGTAGTCTGACTGAAGCTTAACTAAGCCTTTTATTTTTTTTGTTACCACTAACAATATTGGATTTATAACTTGGAATAACTAAGCAGAAGTAGCAAAGAGAGAAAGGAATGCAGATTGTATGTTTTTTCAGTATGTCACAGTCTTAATATGTATAAATATCCATCTCCATTATTTCCATTACGTAAGATGTGTTCCTTTTTGGAATTACAGTAATATAACCATCTTACTAAACTAATAACCTGCTGATGAATTCAAAACAGAAGCTGAGGTAATACAGTGCCTTAATGTAATTTAACATTACCATGCAAATATGTAGATACTAATGAATTAAAGAATTTAGCCTGAAGTATTTAGATAGACAGGCTTGCAATAAGTGAAACATTTCAAAGATGAGAGTTTAGAAATCTTAGAACATGGTCAAGTTTTATGGGTGAATAGAATCAAGCTGAAATGTACTTTTGTAAATTATTTAAACGAGGTACTCAGAATACTTGCCACCTTCCCAACTGTGTTGCGGTTTGGACATCAGATTGACTGCAGTATATAATTTAAAAAGTAAGCAGTTTCAGGCATAAATCTAGTTGTCCAGTCTTCAGTGAGTTGCCCTCAGGTGCCAGGAGTCTTTCTTTCCACTATAGGAACTGGGATGTTCTCCAGTCGTTTGAATGTGTCAGTTATTTCAGGTATATGTGGGGTAGCTGCAGCTTTTATTTGGTGGAAGTGAGAAACCTTCCCTTTGTTATGATCTGGCAAATTGTGCTATGCCCTTGTTTGAATCTTACCATTAGTCTTGAAATTTTGTGTCCCAATACGGAAAAGACTTACTAAACTCCCCTTTTGAAAGAGGTCGAGAATCCGCACAAAGGAAAGCTGTTGGACATCAGCAATTGTGAATACTGTTGCTCAGAGACTACCTGCTACTTCATTATTTGTTAAAGTACTTGACTTCTATAATGCACAAGTGATATAATGCAGGGCAGTTGAGTTTTTATTCCTACTTTTTTTTTAACTCATTCTGCATTATCCAGCGTGTGCATACCTTATCATACCTTTATTTGCCATTTAATCAAGCTTTTTCTCTATTATTTTATCTTCTTCTCAGTAGTGATTTTTTTGCTATTATTTTGAGTTCATTCCAGCTTGTCAGTGTGTGCCTGATATTGAAACAACCAGAAATGAACAGAGCATTCTAGATGCTGGTTCCCCAGGGTTTTACAGAATGGAGTTGCTGCTTCACTGCTCAGGGATATGATGCCTTTGTTTGAACTGGCCTTTGCCGTTGCAATTTTGTGTTCAACATTCATGTCAATTGCTCTTTCCAGGAAGTAAAAAATGACTCGATATTCTCTTTTTAGATTTTTCCATCTTATTGAATGGCTGTTTCTGTGGAGATTATCTTTCCTTCTATCTCAGCTTGCATTTCTCCAAGTTGAATCTAAATTTATTTCCTATCCATATTTCTAAACTCTTTCGTCCCCTGTTATTTCTCTACCCACACAGACTTTCACACTGCCTCTCAGTTTAAGATTACTGGTGGGCAATGTACTGGTGTGGAAGTAGCACACTGTCTACTTCTTTCTAACTACCGAACTACATATATCAATCTCTGTAATATACTGAGGGCACGATTATGCAATGTGTCGAAAACTATTTCTCACATGTTAAGTCAGGTGTGCTCTTGGACCGCTTTGCTGGATTGAAGCTAAGGCCTCTATAAATTCAAGCCCCATTGCTTCGATCAAGCATGTTGTTAGATCAAGCTCTTCTTTCTGGGGCTGATAAATTTATGTATGTGGTGTACACAGATTTATAGTAAGAATAATTTGTTAATATGGCATTGTCCCTTTCAGATAACATCTTATCGTCCTGTTTTTGCAAATACACTGTGTATTACAAGGGAAGAGGTGAAAATACTGAAGAAATTCTGACACTTCTGAGTGTACCTTCAAATGAAGATAATTCACTGCAATATTTTTTTTTTTTGCTTTATAAGTTGACAAGCTTTTGTGATGAAAAAATGCCTTTAATTCTTGTTCTCACCATATTTCTATTTCTATATGTACTGTCTTAGTTGTAAAGCGACATGTTGATCTGAAAATCCTTGGAAACAAAGTTCATTCTGCATGGTTTTCATTTCATTTTATAGTATGAAGAACTGATGGAAGCATTTAAAAACCTGCATAAGGAGTGCGAGCAGCTCAAAACATCTGGTTTATCTACTGCAGAAATAAGAAGGGTAAAAAAATCTGACAAAATCGCACAACTTTTGTTTAGGGCTTTTTTTGAATGTTGGCTCTATTTCTGTTGGGGTTGTAGACTCATTGCAGTGTCTAAGTTGTAGAGGTCAAGAGCTGGTAGGCACTGCAGCTGCTTTTTTGAAACTGTTCTCTGTTGGCAAACAGATGAGAAAGTCATCACTTGTGCTTAGAACTGAGCTTTCTGAAGCAGATTGGGAAACAAGGCTGCCAAGACTCTGTTCAGCATGATTTTCAAATATTAGAACTCCCTTTCCTGTGAATGCAAACTGATACAAAGCCTTTTGCTTTACTGATATAGGGTAATAACTTCAGAGGGTGTGGAATGAATTAAGACCTTAAGTCAATAAAAATTATGATCTTGTGTGGCTAAGATGTTAAGTAAAGATATTTGCCCTGTTTCAGCAAAATATTTAAGCATGTGTACAACTTTCCAGTTAGACACACATACAAGTTAAGCAAATGTTGAGATAAGGTCTAAATTTGGAGAATTTATTTCCCTTTCTTTCATAACTATCAATCTGCAGAGTCCTGCTATTGTAAGATAGGATTAAAGGGGAATAATAATTGGATACATGTTTTAGCACTCAAAAGTGTTTCTTTTAACACAATTTTGATACAAAAAGTGGCAGCAAACATCACTCGTATGCAACTTCATGCAAAATTGTCTGCCAGGAAGTGGATAATGATGGTAACATTAAGAACATATGTTAGGCTGCATCAGATGTTGAATTCCTGCTGATTTTTGCTTGGTTGTTTCTGTTTGTTTGTTTTCATTTTGGAGAAATCCACCTGCTTTTTATTTTAAATGTTCACATTAATACTCAAGGATGCAGATGAAGGAATATTAGCATAGAGTGGGAACTGTGGGGGAAGTAAGAGAGAAGAGAGGGATTGGAATCCTAGATGTTCTGATCATAGATCAATAAAATTATAACTGCTTCAGTGTATTCAGAGAAGAATTCTGATTTTCATGTTAATTTGAACAGAATTTAATCCAATCCATATGATATTGTAAATAATTAACGTTTATAATTTTTTTTTGCTTTTTAGGACATTGGTGCAATGGAAGAGGAGAAAGATCAACTCATCAAAAGAGTAGAGCGTCTTAAGAAGAGGGTAATAAGAGAAGTAACACTGTTACATTTCAGTGTCATAATCCTTGGCTTGCAACTCTGATTTTGGAATGCAAACAAGGATTAAGATAAACATACTGTATGTCTAGGAAGGAATCGAATAACTAATTGACCCACAGGGAATCTCCCTAGGCGTTAGTCCAGAGCTTTTAAGAATCCTGAGTCCAGTACTTTGCTGTCATTTCTGAGTAGTAACATGTATGGAAAGGAAGTGCTAAGTGGGCTTGTGAGACACATGATCTCTTTAATGTATTTCTCAACTATCTGACAGTAACATGCACTATTTATCCACTTGCTGTAGGTGGAGACAGTACAAAATCATCAACGAATGCTTGAAATAGCAAGACAGCTTCGTTTAGAAAAAGAAAGAGAAGACTCTTTGGCTCAACAGAAACAAGAGCAAAAAAATCAGGTACTGACATAAAAGCATACCTATTAAAATAAATAGTTGTTGACATTTGTTTGCAGATCATGCATTTAAAAAGGTACCTCTGGAAAAGAGTTTCTCCCATCATCAGAAAACTAAATCCCATTTAAAACAGGAATATGTATGTACATTTTAAGGGAAGATGTTTGACCCTGCAAGTTTTGAACACCTCATTCAAGGTACTTGGCTGCCTCAGCTGCCACTGACATCATCGTTTAGCAGCCCCAGGAAATGTTCCATGACTTACTGTTATAGCACCCAAAGAGAATTCTTTATATTTATGGCAGTGAGCAAATGTTTCCCTAGTTTGATTTGTATCTCTGTGCATCTGCACTAAGATTTCAGGGGCTGAGTAACACAGCAAGTACCTCAGCTTTTCACTGGGTGGGGGGAATATGTATTCAGGAGCAAGCCTTGGATTTTGGTCCCTGAGTTTGACAAAGATGATGTCCTAGGAAGCACTGGAAGCAGTTGACATCTGAATATAAAGGTGGGTTTTATTCCTGAGCTATGTTGTCAAAACAAGATACGTCAATAAAATCCAGTGCCATATTGTTATATCATCTCACCAAATTCTGTAACATGAACTTCAATGCTGTATTAAAAGGGGATAACCCCCATATTTCCAGTATTGCAGTCTATATCTGGATGTGGAATCAATGTAAATCAGTAGGCTTTCAAGCTGTTGGGTCTTTGCTTGAACCTGAGTGAAATCACAAGTAAAATGAATGTGATTTCCAGCTAATTCCAGTTCTTAGTACACATCTCTCTAAATCACAAAAATGCTAATTAACTGGGTGTTGTTTGGCAGCAAGCTTTCTAGTGTGCTCTCAAAGTGGACAGTGGATTGCTGTGGCAACTCGGCTGCATTGAAGAACTGCAGTATAGTTATCTGCTGCAATCCTGATTCTTGCTGTCTTTTTGTTGTTGTTCAAACTGCTCATATTTTTGGTTGAAAATTATTTAATGCATTCCTGCCATAGAGAAAATACCACTTGGGAGTACAAGAATACTTTCCTTAATTAACACTAGAGAATATCAAGTAAACTGAGGCCAATTGTTGAAAATTTGTTTTGGCACATTCCCTTGTGAAACAGATAATCACCAGATGCTTATAGCTACTATTTTTTTTTCCTATTTGGGATTCTTTTTGATACTCTTCTGTTTTAGTTGTTTGAATATGCATTTCAAAGGAATGAGCTTATGTGTGTCCAATTCTCTCTCAAAAGTTGTTCCATGCAGAGCAGAGACTGCAAAGAGCACAGCTCCAGCTGAAAGAGATGCATCATGCAGTAGTGGATTCAAAACCTGAAAGTAAGTAGTAATCTATAAAGGCTGGGTTTTTACACTTCTCTGTTAACAACTGAAATCAAAACTGGATGGCTGTCAGTAGTATGGTAGTGCCAAAAAGCAGATAGAGCTTAAGAGAACCTAATGAAAGAAATAACTTGTGTTCTAAAGGCACATGCTGGAGATCCTAAGCCAGGGAGACAATCACAAGGGAAGATGATATCAGTCATATTTTTGAGGTCTACTTTTTAAGAAAATCTTAAAACAGTTAAATACTGAACACTAACCATAATACTCTGCAAGAAAAAAACAGTTGGAACTACAAAGAGTTGGAAAAAGCAGAAACCTCTTAGAGAAGGCAAACTTCTGATTTAGTAAGGTTTATGTCTGTTGTGTTTGTAATTGGGCATTGGTGAAATACTGCTTCTTAAAAATTTGCTCAATGAATGTACAAATACATTGAATAGTATGTTTTATTCAGTGCAGACTTGTTTTTCTAGTTACCTTCTATCAAATATTTGTTTGAAAAGCTTTAAGGCCTGTTTCTTATTGTAGTGCAATTTTGTGTTGTATTTTCGTGTGGTACCAAAAATAATGCTACTTCCTAATTAAGCTTTTTTTATAGATTGTCTATTAGATGTATATACACACACACTTACATGTGATTATGTTTATAAGTATATATTAGATATATCTATATATTAAAGCCTATATATTTATATATTAATATATTTGTTTATGTATGAAAATACTTTGTTCTCATGATACGACTGTAGCTGATTGAGTTGTATGTTGCTGGATTACATTAATAACAGCAAGATTGCTTCTCCTCATTTTCAGTCTGCAAATACCCTCAGCAAAGTAAATTATACTACTTGTGGAGTAAGTTAGTAGTCTATGATCATTTATAAAAATAGCAGGTAGGAAGGAATTGCAGTTACTAGATAAATGCAAAACTAACTGTCTCCAACGGCTACAATTTTAGAACATCTAAGTTTCTGATGATTTAATGACTTCGAAGGAAATGTAACAAGGATTAGCCTGGCAGTTTGACAACAAAACTGGGAGTCAGTTTAGTGTTCAGTGTTTCAGATGTATTCCATCTTTGGCAAAGCACTTAACTCCTTTCAGTTTGTCTCTTGCACTTGGTTATTAATAATACATCACAGGATTGATAGAGGGTTTATGTGCTGTTGATATGGACATTAGGGTTGATTTATTTACATACATTACTGTATGTAAAGTAGTGTGAACGTATAAGACTCAGAATGGTCCTTTTCACAGGGCTTTTCCAGTTGCATCCTCAGTTGCTGTGGTGAAAAAAAGACATAGAATGGTTTTTGTTATATATATAAATTACTTCCAAAATGATAGAATCTGACTATCAATTTAAACTTAGTAAAGTAAGTCATTGTCCTACTCTTCCAAGTACATCTAATATTCCAGTTGCATCACACTACTGCTTTGGCAGCTGTTTTGAGTTAGAGAATTTTTTTCAGTCACCAGCATGTTGGTGTTGTTGTTGCTTCGTAATTTTCCTTTAATTTTTTTACGATGCTCATCAGCAACTGAACCACAAATGGAACTAAAAGAGTATCTGAACTATCTTCTTTACTCAAAGGGACCTGCCGCGGATTTTATAACTGTTCCATTTTTGCAGTAGCTATCAGAGAGTTTATACAGCAAAGCTGTGTCAACATTTCTATTTCAGTTCCTGGGTTTTTTTAAGGCCAATGGAAACTTGATGGGTTCAGTTCACAGAAGCAAGGTAACATAATAAAAAGCCAGTAAATATGTCATTTAATCATTGAGATGAAAATAAAGATAAAGTTAACATATTTAATTTCCTTATCTTGTGTCCTGCTTGCAGGGGGAAAAAAAAAATGTTTAGATGTTCTGAAGAAAAACGTGGAGTCATTACTTAAGGAAACTTGTGTTGAAATTTTGCCCAAACAAAGTTTTCAGGACTTAGCTTTGTAATTGCTTTCCCCCGTAGTAGTTACAAAGACACTGCCTGTAGTAGCAATTACAGAATGCCAACTGTGTTTTTTAAGTAATTGAAATTAGGTGACCACAGTGCACTGAATAGGATTCCATTTATTTTAAAAGCTTTGTTGGTCTACAGTTAGCACAATTTATTTTATTTTTAAAATTCCCTTTGGCTGCAGTTTGGTACCTCGCCTGCCTACTCGTATCAGTATAGCTTGTATGCTGACAATTCAACGCCTGGTTGGTAGGTGTGGATTTTAACTTGAAGTTGGATACTTTCCTTTAAAATAATTTTATTCAATTTTTAATACTTCAGGTATTTTTACTTCCAAAGCAAGATAAAATGATAAAAGTTGTGGTTAATGAGTAGAAGCTTTTTTGTTTGTCTTACGGATGCATGCTGCTTTGATTGCTTCATCTTATAATTAATTTAGGATGAAGTACTTTAAAGAAATGTAAAGGAACTCTTTAAGGAATGCAACTAGCAGGTATTCATGAGTATCATTAACATGCAATTAGCATCAGTCTGCTTTAGCTGTGTCAGGAAAATACAACTTACGGTTAGTAGGTTTTAACTCTTAGAAATGTAATATTTAGAAGACCAATTGATTGTTATGAGATGTTTTGTAGGCTAAAATTGATGATACTGCTTTCCACAGCATACTCCTTCCCTGTTTATTAACTTCAGTACTACTCAGTGTGTTGTTTAACTGCAGAGAGGCAGTTGCTGCTGGTAGCACTAGTAACATGAATTTGCTGTTTCTGGGATTTGTTGTTGTTCCGGATATGAGTAGTATTTATATTAACCCTGACCACTAGTTTGAGTAGCCTAGCTCATGCTTTCTCAGCAAGGTTGCCATCTTTTTACTTTGAATATCTCTGCTGGCACAAACACAAATTGTTAATGCCAAGAGGCAAACTGAATTACTGAAATTCTTGATCTCTGTCCATTTTACAGAACATTATTGTTCACTTTATTGGCAGAAATACGAAGAAGTGGATGACTAGCTTGAAAATATTGATTAAAAGAATGTGTTAAGATGATTGTTGTTGATAAACAGTGAAATGGGTCATTTATATACTTCATTAAGTTAATATGTAGTAATAGATTTAGAACACTGAGAACATTAAAGATACCAGTCAAAGAGGAATTGCTTTGTACAGATGTCTATTTTATGTCATTCTGAACACTTGATAAGAAATAGAAATTTAGGGTGCTACTCTTTAAATATTCCAGTTGAATGAAAATATTAACATTTTTCTTTTCCACAGAACTATCTTTCCCTAAAATTCCAAGTTTAAATTATCTCCACCAACACTGCAGACTGCATTACAATTAAAGTTATAGTTGCATTTGGTAAAGGAGAATGGCTTAGGTGGAACTTTATTTCCATCTTTAACTGATTTTATTTATTACAAAGTCACTGTCAATAGGCGCAAGGTCAGGGGTAAAACACTTTTAAGCTAACTTGATATCTTTGAGAATACAAGCCTGGTTGATAAGATTAATAGTATTGCTATGGTTGACTTTTTTTAAGATCATTGACTCTTAATTTGCATCTCATTTGGAAGAGCAGACAAGGCAGGAAAAATTCAATATGACCTATATGAAAAGTATTAAAAGTTTACTGAAAATTTTAGAAAGGACATTAATCGGAGAATCATCACTGAGTGGAGGTCTTTCTAATTGGGACATGCGGAAATCAGTGTTCGCTCTTTTTTTTTGGTTTGTATTTACCTCAGATACCTGAAAGAAAATAGCAAGTGATCACTGGTGAAATTCTTGGATGAGATAAAAATTGGGGAAATGACTGATGATTCGAAGTGACCTTAATCACTTAGGAAGGCAATCCCCTGCCAACAGTATATATTTTAAGGAATAGCCAAATGCCATGGCATTCCTCTAGGAATAATGTATATGCAATATAGTTATAGCATGTGGGACTTTTTCCTAAGAAGTGAGTCTGAAAAGGACTTGTGAGTCATGGTGTAAAAATGGTAGAACTGGAGCTCCCAGTATCAAAGATTTGGTGCTATTCATGCATTTATTTATGGAAGAAGATTGAATAGGCGAGTTATATTACCTCTCCTTTTAGCTCTGATATGTCCATCACTGCAACACTGTTGTCCATTGACTAGAATTCAAGAAAAATATTGAAAGATTAGAGAGATTTCAAAGAGCGTCAATAATAATTATAAGCGTGGAAAGCATAACTTAGAATGGCAAATTCAGGAAGCTTTTTAGTTTTTCAAGGAGATATCGAAGGGATGATTTGATCATAATCTGTCAGTGTTTGCATGTCCCAGGCCTCTGTTTAATAGAAGGAAATTGGACCTGATATTGGAAGCTGTGGAGGGAATCAGTTCAGAACTCTCTTATTGAGGATGATTGCAGACAGGGAAGTGAAGGCTTTCATGTGAGTGAATGCCACATGGAAGTCTGTTCTAGACCTGCCTTTGTCGTGGCTTTCCTATGTGATATTAGACAAAGCATTGGCTGATAGTCGATAAAATAAGTGCTCCTCTCTTTTCTTTTTTCTTTTTTTTTTCCCCCTTTTTAAAAAAAATCACTTATTGTTGCAAATGGTTTTGTTATAGGATGCACAATTGGTAGCTTGTAGAGGAAAAAGGAGAAATTTGAGCACAAGGTGAATCAAGTTTTGGATCCATTAGCAGAATCATGCAGAGAAACTTGCCTCTTTTCTACATGACTGAGCAAGCACTAAGAAACTCTTTCTCCCATCCCTCTCTTTGTAATAATAATAATAAAAACATTTGAATGGAAAACATGAGGAGTTGCTCTTAATAGCTCTCCACGTGTAAGTACGTGGTTGGCAGAACCTTGCTAAAATAACCTTAGGGCACAGAGCCAGACTTTCTGTGCAGCTTACGTATGTAGATTTTGTAACCATAAGTCAATGTTAAAACATTAAAAACAGAATTTATATGTGTAATGGAAAGATTTAAAGTGTGCTTGCTTTTCTTTCCTCTGGCCTGGGAATTTTAAAAAGAATGTTTTTCACTGAAAAAAAAAAAATTAAAACAAGCTGCTCTATGTTTTGTCTTTTAAGGCTCTGTTAAGCAGCAAACCCAGCTCTTAGTTACTTCTCGATATGTTGAATCATATAGGAGGAAAAATATATCCAAAGTATTTAGGAAAGAAACTACATTAGTCACGAGGGATGTTGACATCATCATGTCTTTCCCCAACAAGATGTCAAGTTTTAACTTGCTTCATTGCTTGTTGCATCGTCAGGAGTAAGCGTGATGCAGAACCAGTCAGCGTTTAAAAGAAGTTCGTAGTAGCTCTGACATTATCTGAGCAATAAATCTAGATAGTGATCAAGGTTATACCCTGGGAAGTCAATAGGTCCCCAGTCTTATGAAAGCAATTGTTTAGGCGTGGTTATTTTCTGAGTTTAGTGTCATATCTACAACAAATTACTTAGGCATCTAGGTTTTAATAAGAAAACTGGAGTAGTACAAAAAATAAAGTATAGGGTATAAATTCAGATTTTTTATTTTTTTTTTTGCTACTAAGAGAAAAACAAGAAAGTAGTTTGGTAAAATGAAAATATTAGTATTTAATATCAGAATAATGTAATCAATATCACTTTGATTTTCAAACCAAGGATCTTGGTTATAAATATCAAACTGGGAGTTATGTTCCTAGTCAGTTCTGAGGTGATAATTCAGCTCACAGCGTACGTGGGAAGCTTTGCTGCATTTGCAGAGGTGGTAGATTTCTAGTGAGACATTAAAATGTGGTCCCTCCTGCCCAGCTCTCTCGTGGGCTGAGGAAGACTAGAATCAAGTTCTCCTGGAAGAAAGAAGTGGGAAATCTCTCTCAGTAAGTCCAAGCGTGTTTTTTATGGTATAGCCATAGTGCCAAGTACCTAATGGCTGTTGCATATGTAGAGTAACTCCGCTTACCCATTCTGAAACCAGTGTTGATGCTGTTTGTTTTGCACAAGATGAATGATCTTTCCACAAAGAGGAAAAGATCATGTGGTAATGTTACTTTTCTTAAACGTAGAACTCAACAAACTAAACTGCTGGAAAAGAGGAATTCCCGCTCATTTTTAGTTTGTGTTGACTTGACTTTGTTAGCAATGCTGCTTTCCCTGGGGTCTGTTTTCTTTCTTCTAGTTCTTGAGGCTGTCTCAAGAACTAAGAATGACTTCCTCTCTGGCAGCTAAACCAAGTAGCTTTCCTTTCAGTCTGAGCTGAAAGCAGAGGGCAAGGAGGGTCTATCAGTACAGTGTTTCTAGAGGTATATAGTGGCAGAATAACGGGGGGCCCTTTTCCTAGGCTTATATTTCACTTTGTTCTGACCTTCTCCTTTTGTCAGTCAGTTTTTAGCCCAAGAACCAAAAACTGCTTTCACCTACATCCTTTCCCATCTGTTTCAGCAACATGGGCCGTACTATTGCATCTCTCTACTCAAGTTTTCCTCTGCTTGTGCAGAGATAGAGATTGTGATTTTCTGGTTTTTCTTGGCATTTTATGGCAATTCCATTTTCTCCCAAATATGGAGAGAATCCCCCTCCCCTCCAAAAATCCCCAACCCTAGCAACTAGTTTTAAAAAGCACCTAGGATACTTACCTTTTAGTCATCTAGATCATGAAAAATATTCTGAAATACTTATTCCCACTCTCATCTGACATAAAACTTCCAAATCTTACTGTAGTCCTTGGCACAGGTGTCTTGGAGGAGTAATTGCACTAAACTGCCTGTTGTCAGTGGAAGACTGTGTAATGTAATTTAAAAAGATGCTTTATTATATTCTGTCACATTTTTCTAGTTCTGTATTGCTCTTATCTGTATGTGCCTGTGAGTGTTTATAAATTATCTGTTAAGGAGGCTAAATTACTCTTATCTAGCAAGACCCAAGTCATCATAAGCACAGGAACATGCGGCATGCATCAGGCTTGTGTAGAGCAAAGCTTATAAATGGGGCTGCTTTTCTCAACAGAATTTTTGACATTACTCAGCAATTCCTTCCTGTTTATTTTATTATTTTCAGCATTCTCAGTCTATATACTGTCCTGACATTAAAGGCTTGTTCTTATAAGAAAAAATAGTCTTTTATTTACAGAGAGGCAAATTGCATACATTACATTGCATTGCATTACATTTCATTCTGCACGTTTTAAGGCCTTTTTAGATGCTAGATTAAAGTTTTATATCCTTGGACATTCTCCCTTAAAATAACAAATCTATGCATGAGCTAGGCCAAATTATGATCTTTGTACAGATAAAGGATTCACACAGTGATAATTCCAGTCTGTAGATGAAGTAATTCACACAAAACAATGACTTAAGCAATCTGGGAGTAGGACCAACTTTAGGATGCTTGTTCCACTGCTCCAGCCAGGGACACAACCTTTGAAAAAGCTCTGAGCAAGTCAGCATAGCTGTAACATGCTTTGCTGCCCCTCATCTTGCATGTGCATAAGCAACCAAAGTCTAGCTCTTCACTTTTAAAATTTCAGAAGAATGTAATTCACAACACAAAAAAGTAACGTAGAATCCATGTCTTAATGTAAGGCACACATAGGGTTTATGGCTTTCTGTATCAATGCTGCACGTTGAATTGTGCATCTGATTCAGCTAGAGCTTCATATAAGAAGAGTTTTACTTGTTTATTCATGAAAAGAATCTGTCAAGGAGTTAATAGTTACATGTTAGAGATACACACAGACAATAATAAATATTCCATTGTTTAACATCCAGATTAAAAATCTAAATCAAGTAACTACCTGTTTCTTTGAGCATTGAAAAGAAGACTCACATGGTATGCTGCTGCTGTTGTAATCTGCTGCTAAATACTTTCATGTGTTGGTGAATTTAAACTTAATTATCTGCTACATTACTGTAATAGATGCTCACTGATTTAATTTGTTTTTAAGGTTTAATGAAGAAACTAGAAGAGGAGATAAATTTCAATTCCTACCTCGTTAATGAAAAAATACCTAGAGAGCTTGAAAGTAAGAAGAATTCAGCATATTTCTTACAAAAGGTGGTTGCAGAGCCAGCTATGAGTCGGTCTGATCTCAATGTACTTGAAATCAAGGTAAGTTGACCAAGGTCACCCTTAATTTGTGTTCTGTAGCATAGTCTTGTATAAGGTTCTTGTACACTGCAGTTTTCTCATCCTTAATAACCTTGAGAAAATGTTTCATTCCCAAAGGAACATCCCTTCAGTTGTAAAAGAAAAGATGTGTTACTCACTAAATGCAAACTCTTGCATAAGTTTCTAAAAAACCCCCACAAACCAAACCCCACACCCAACCCTATCCTTAAATACTAGTTAGAAAATTGTGTTAGCAATTTGCTATGGTATGAGCAGAGATGTTAATTTAGCACTAAAGGTTTGATTATTTTTTTTTTCCCCTCTTTATTTTTCACTTGTTTTAAACTCTCAATGACATCAAGGGAGTTTATACCAACATATAGAGAGTGTTTATGGAGTGGTGAACAACATTCTTGGAGTGATACATCTTCACAATGTTATGTCTTAATCAATGTACAGTGTCTGAGAACTCCTTAGTGTTTGGAATAGGTCTGTATTGTTTGTTTTAGTCGGTAAGACCAAAGGAAATTTGGGGATCAAATACTTGATTTACCTTTCCCGACATTTTCAGAAGTTAAAAGCAAATGGTGTTAGAATGAGCAAACCCCCTTATTTGTGGTATATATCCAAAATGTGCAGAGAGTTTTGTTGCCACAGAAGTCCATTTATGTATATATCACTTAATGAAGTTTTCATATTTGCATAATCCTAAATGAAAGATTAAATATTATGTGCTAGAAGAGTTCAGAGGAATTTTAATTATTAATGTATATATATTGATGATGATAAACATTTACAACAATGTTTGCTAGTGTAGGAAGACTAGTCCTACGTACTGCTAGGTGCGGTCTTCAGTCTAAAAGTTGTCTTCTCTTACCAGTTGGTTTTTAATATTCCCAGGATCTCTAACTCAGGCTTTGCTGTGAAAGATAGATAATGAAGAAACAGAGTATTTGTAATAGATCAGGGAAGGATTTACCCATGGGCATGAGGGCTGCCATGCACTATTCTTCTTGTGTCATGAAGCAGAGAGAAGTTCAGCAACTACATCAACATCCTAGTAGCCTGTACATTCACACATAGTGCATGCCAAAGTAATGTAATAAAGAAATGCCCACTGGGTTTTTGGATCAGATGAAAAATCAGCAGTCAAGTGTCGTCAAGAACACATTCTGTTTTAAGGTTAGGACTGCTTTTTGTAAAAGTAAAATCAGTGACAGCCCAATGCCATTTTGGATCCCAATCATTATAGTTTTAAGGATGACAGCATTATTAAATGGTAGATTAGGTCTGAAATAATAAACTAGCCTGTGATCCAGCCTCTGCTTTTCTAGTTTCTGTCTTTTAATCAAAACAATATTTGTGGTTGCAGTTACTTCTTTCAGGCATACTTGAAGCCCTGTTTCTCACCTTGCTTTTCAAAGAGTATTGTTGTGGTTTTGTCAATATTTTAAAAAGCTTCAAGTTTTCTTTTTCTCTTTCTCCATGAGTTAACCTCTTAATTTGTTATATTTTTGGAAGTATGATGTTCTTAATAAAAACATGTTATATGCTTGGCTGTTATCACAGCATGGCCATAGACAGCTTCTTTTTAAAGTCAGCCTTCTATTATCTCAATGTCTTAAAAAAGAGCTGAATTGCACTAAGCATGCTACTTTCATGCGTTTTACAATATACAAACCAGGAATTTATTCACAGAAGGGAATTCTTATGCTGTCTTCAAACTCAGGCCTGTTCTAGCTGTTGTTAAGGAATAGAATTTACAGGAGGGTTTTTTTTTCAGGTGTTGGAGTATTTTTAGTCCTATTGAGCACTTTATTTGAAATACTTAGCTTTCAAAGTACACGGATATTGCTCATAGAAATGTTAAAGTAATGCCCAGCACTGTACCTGTGTTACAGCTTGATTTCATTGGATTTCAGCACATATTTACACTGCTTGCTTATCAGCACTCATCTAGTCAGCAGAGAATTAAAGGAAGGTTGCTAGGGCTGTGGTTTCCATGGCTGATGAGAGTCCCAGTGTAACATTAAGTCAGGACTGGAAAAGCTGCAGTCAGTACGCTGGTGTAGCTGTTTATGAGTTTCCAGATGCAGTTGGGGTCTAAAGCTTCAGCTAGAATGACGATCAACAATATGGCCAAATGACAATATGGACAAAAGAGTGCGTTCTGTGGCAGTGGAAAGGAGGTTACCATAGAGCTGGAATATGATGGTCTGTGGCTCTCAAAGTATTGATGACATTTGGTTATCACTTAGCCTTTATGTGCTCCCCTTTAAACTTCTGATAAATGGTTGAGTGAAAAGGAATTTTAGTTAATATTGGTGCAATTACATTTTTCACATAGTATGTGACAACATCAGTCTTCTGTCTGTACCGATTCATGTGCATTTTCTCTCCATGTACACCAGTTTACTTCATTTTCAGGGCCAACATCATGCTTCTGCCTTATCATAAAGGTGCAGAACTGGAAATCTAAAAACATAGCCTCTTCCTGACCAATACTTAATGACTCATTGAGTTTTTTGGGTTTGTTTCTCTGTTTTAAAAATGGAACTAGCTGGATTATAAATCTGGTTTGCAAAGCATTTAATTCTTGGAGAAGACAAAGAAATAAAGCTTTATTTCCTTTGTTTTCTACTCTGTCTTGCAGATAAATGAAGTAAATGCACAAATTAATCAGCTTATTGAGAAAAGAATGATGAAATATGAGCCAATTGACAGTAAATTTTCCATGTATCGCCAACAGGTAAGAAAGAACAAAACATTTTTTAAGCAGAAGCAGTAGAGCAATTTCAGTCACTGATTGTTTTACATACTGATTTCTTTCATTCATTTAGCATAAATCAGTAGAAGTGCGTAATAATGGAGGACAAAAAAGAAATAAATAGCTGTTGAACATATGTATGTTTAGGGCTGAGTCAAACAATTGCTTTCAGTCACGTTAGCGAGTTTGTATTGCTGTCCGTAAGCTGTTAGGTGTTGCCCTTCAGCTGCATCACAGTAATTCTGGAAGGATTGTTTTGGAGGAGTTATTTTGGTAAAGCTCCAGCTGTAGACAGATTCTTAAAAGGCAGCATGGGGGCTGACTGCTGCAGTCAGATCTGGATGTGAGGCTTGCTTTCAGTTATATCCCTTGCTTGTGCTTGACCATACGCTATTTTTCCCATTACCTCTATTAGGAAGGTTTTCTTTGATTTTTTTTTCATCCTGAGGCTATAAAATAGACTTTCTATAAAATAGACTGTCTGGTCTAGTCTTAGTAAATTCATGAGTTATAAAAAGGATTTATGAACTCTGAGATTTTCAGGGCTTACGCAGAAATGCAAATGATTTCTTTTCCAGGCAACCTGTACTGCTGCTAATTTTATTGAAGATTTTCATGATGATGCTTATGGTCACGGTTTAAAAAATAAAAAGGCTTAAGTAAAATGTATCAGTGGGAGGAGAAAACTAATGATAAAATGTATGCTGCAGTTCAATCACATATGCAATATGAAACACACCATTTTGTTTTATAAGAGATGCTCTTCTTCCCAGAAGAAAAGTCTGCTACATAATGTGCTGGTACCAAAGACCAGCTGGCTTGTGATAGAATTATGGTCAGTGGAGGAACCGCTCCAGCAGTTCAGGTTGCCGCTGTGGGCTGAAAGCGTGTGGTGGTCTTTGCGTTGTTCTCCTAGGGACTGGCTTCTGTTTCACAAAATCATCATATATATTTGTACCACAATTTGTCACTGCAGATAACTCACGAAGCAAAGAGCTGAGATACTATCCTAGCAGAATTCATTTTCAGTAATGAAGCTGGTCCTTTTAGCCTAGTTGGTGTATATTTTGCTTTGTTTTTTCTTAAGTTTTCCCTTTCATGTGAAGCAACCAACCATGCCTCCAAATTCACAGTAACGTGTTGTGTTATTTTAAAATATTTTTAAACAGTAGACTTTGTCAAGATAAAAATGCTTTCTTTTTTTCCCCTGAACTAGTGTATACTTATGTTCACAAATCTGTTAGCTTCTGGTCAAGTGTTAGGTATTCTTAAATATTCTGCCTTGTATAAAATGTTTTTTTAAATGCTTTATCTTCTAGACTCAAAAAAAAAAAAAATCTGTAATCTACACTATTTCTGTACTGTATTGCTTTATTCATCGTCTTCTAGTTATTTGCCAAGATTTAGTGGCTTGGTTCTGCTGTTAGTATAACATATTTCTGTAGGTTGGAGTAGGTTGGAGTTATAAAAATCTGTATTATGACATTTGTGAAATCTTGGATAACTTTCCAGTTAAGCCATGTTGGTGTATCTTACATATGCACAAAAAGGGACTAAGTAGAAGAAATGGAGCAGCTAAAATGCCTACATTTTTCTTCAATGAAAATGAAAAAATGAGGTGAAGAAATGTAAATGTAAAATGTAAAATAAATCAACATAAATCTGGGAGAAAAGAGTGTGCTTGAAATCTTGGCCATACTGAAGAAAGTTGGGAGTCTGCAATCAACTTCAATGCAGTTGTGGTTTAGCCCACTGTATATAATGTGTAATCGATGCCTTCTTCTTCGCAAAGAGACGTGCTCACATTTCCTAATGAATATCAGTTTCTGACAGTTAAAATGTGGTTTCAGTGGTGTGATGCCTGAAATTGAATGGATTACATTTTACTAATGATTAAACAAGGCAATTTTTACTTTACTTGTCCATATGCATTTTTAATGATCATGCAGGCATCTATCATTTCCCGGAAAAAGGAAGCCAAGGCAGAGGAACTTCAGGCTGCTAAGGAAGAGATGGCCAGTGCGGAAAGGCAGATGCTGCAGAAGACCAGTGAGGCCCATGAGTTAGAAGGCTCTGAAGTTCCGAAAGGGGATGAGGTACGCAATATAACAGTTGATATAAGGAAGAGGAATTTGTAAGAGAGAGATCAATTTTTGTTAACTCACACTTTCCTCTGAACTTTACAGGGCAATAACAGCTTCAACAGCATTTTACCCATTTTGATAGTATGCTGTCAAGCTACATGGTCTCAGCATTGCAACGGATTGGCCTCGTTTATTTTTTCAATGCATGTTTTTTTGTCATCAAATTCCAAAATTAACATATATGAAGACTTTTTTTTTTTAAAATGTGCAGATAGTATGACGCTGTCCAGTGCTTTCAAATGCTTTCCAATATTTATACTGCAGCAGTGCTTGATTTGTAGCTATTTTCAAATTCTTAATTTCAATTATTCATATTTTACCTAATAGATTACAAGGTACATGAGTACTTAATGTTGGGCTGTCTTAACATTCCAGACTCTGAGTCAAAATAATGTTATTATCATCACAATGGTACGACGGTAAATAACTAACTATAAAAGTCACCAAGACTAATGAAGGGATTAGGAGTTCAAGTTATCAGTCATGTAGATTAATTTTATTATTTGATGTATAGTAAAAATCTGCTTTACTATCCGTTCTCTATATGACATGTGATCATAAAGCATAATACCAGCAATTATCAGAAATGCAGTTAGTCCTCTTTTATTACCCATAAAAGTTTTTACTTACAAAAAAATTTCCCAGACCCTCCTGAAGTTTATCTGCAATCCAGACTTTGACTAGCACAATCAGTGTAGCTCAGGCAATGTTCTACCTGAGGCTGCAGGTTTTTTTTTCTTCAAAAGTTTGCAAAGACTAAGGCTGCTGCAGCTGGGTAGTGGTTTGTCAGCAAAATGAATTGACTTTTCTTAAGACAATAATTCTTCTGAGTTTGGAAGAAGTTTGCTAAGCGTACTTACAGGCAGAATCGCTAAAGCAAAGAGTATTTTAGCTGCATCATTCTCTGACTTAATATGTCTTTTCATTCCGCCATGTATTGTCTTCATTTGCACTGCCATCATTTATCGAGAGTAATACTCTTTGCTTTCTTTTTCTTTGTCTGTTTCTGTGCTTTTTATGCATCCTACTTAATACAAGGAACGCCCTTTGTAGAAGGAACTCCCTTCCTGATCCCATAGGCCATGCCTGCTCCACAAAAATCAGTTTTCTTTTAAACTAGTTTTAAAGAGTAAATCAAGTATGGAAACACGTACGTATCCACTCACGCTTAAAGGCTTCCTGTATAATATGGAATCCATACATATTTCACTTGTG
Organism: Aramus guarauna; assembly: GCA_013400195.1. Classification (NCBI taxonomy): domain Eukaryota; kingdom Metazoa; phylum Chordata; class Aves; order Gruiformes; family Aramidae; genus Aramus; species Aramus guarauna. Next base: position 160,909 of record VXBL01006907.1, on the reverse strand, counting down.
CCTTCTTGCCTTTCTCCCTTTCTGTAAATCAAGGTGGAAACTACAGGTGGAAGTAATGGCACAGAGGCTTTGAAGGACTGAGATACGGATTTCTCTTACCATGATGTACGATACCCATTCCATAGGTGTTCTGTAGGTAGCAATAATAAGACCACCACTGCTTTAGATTTCTCTCCACTACGAGGTTTTCAACCCCAGTGGGCATGTTGCTAAAGTCTTTGACAACTTTTTAAATAAAAATAAAACCAGAAAGCAGACAATCTGTGTTTCATGACATGTGATGGGGAAGAAATGTTTAATTAATCAACATGAATGCATTACCAAGACAGCAACATATGTTTTACATTATCTGTAAATGCACTGTAAGGTAAGAAATAATTCATGTTATGCCTATTCTTGGGGGGGACAACATCCTCTGATCCATAGAAATTTAGGGAGAGCAGAGTAGGAGGGAAACTCAGTTACAGAACCTCGTAAGAGGCTTAATAATGAAAGATTCAACTTAATTGTGTTACACAAGGAAGAGGCTCAAGACAGAAAAAAGACAAGACCTATTTTGAATATAACCTGCATTCCTTTTGTTAAAATATGTTCTGCTTTTGACTTTTAAAATCTTTTCAAGTCTTCATTTTGAGGAGTGAAGAATAAATGTCCGAGCACTTCAGACAAAACCATCAGCTTAAAATAAGAAGTATTTGTCTTTTCGTAAGAAGCATTTCGTGTTTTGTAAAACACTTTCTGCACATTGGCCCAAGGAAGCCAGTATTATACAACACGTGTCCTGTTCTTGTTTATTACTTCATCAGGTATACTGTAGTGGTACTCAGGGGCACCAGCATAAAGCAGTAAGAAGAGTGTTTCCTATGGCTAAAAACTAGGAAAGGATTTGAATTCTTGATTATTTTCATAGGTTCTTTTCCAAAGGTCACAGTTTCCTCATCTGGAAAATGGAGATAGTGATATTTAAGTCTTTTGTAACTGTCTGCTGCCAAAAATGCTGCATAGAACCTTGGTGCTATAGGTTTTGTATCTCCTTAAAGTACATATTATATACATATAATATATGCAAACACATATTACAGACATAGTCCTGCTTCAGTCTAGATTGTGAGGAGACAGGACTGATAGATGAGACAAGTAAGTTGGCAGGGAAGAGGTGATGAAGCAAAAATGAAGCAAACAGGTTATCTCGCATCAGTAAAAGTCTCAGTTCATCACTCACCAGATGACCTTTTGCTATACGTTTGTTTCTGATATGTTATGCTTTTAAATTTGTATTTTTTGGTTCAGTACTCTGTTACTCTAGCTTTAAGCCAATACCGAAGGAAATCTTGATTAATGTAGTGATGAGTCACTGTTGCAATACGTCTGTTCAGTGGGGACAGAAAGAGGATGTACATTCAAGTTTAAAATGGGCTTTTAACCTATCTAAATGCTGCAGTTAAAGAATTATTTTGCTCTGATACCTGGTATTTCTCTTCTTTTTGTCTCACTTTGCTGTATCCTCTTGTATCATGGCACTCACAAGACTTGGCAGTTGAAGAATCAGTGCCTCCTCGCTTGTGGTCCCGTACCAGTATTTGGATCTCCAGTTGAGGTCTTCTTAGCACTTCATTCACCAAAAGGTCAATCCTGGCTTATGTTTTTAGGTGCTAGTGTTTTGCTTTCTTCTGTAATCATGAAAAGGAATGTTGCAGCATTCCACTTGCTTCGAGAGGTCGTACAGCTAGATAGAACTGAGAAGAAACAGCAGGGAATAACCAATTCATTTACATCAAACACAAAAAAAAATAGGAATAAATTGTCTGCTTTGGGGGTTATGAAATCTTTTTAAGTACTTCAAACAAAGTACAATGAGCATGGGGCAAAGTTGGCAGGCTCCTCGCTGCAGCTGTCAGATCCTGAAAATTAGGGAATCAAATGTTGACACTTAGAAGGCTAGATGGTTCAATTACAAGTGATCCTAGGTAAAGCTGTGATATTTTTAGCTCTTTACACAATGCATTGTGCTTTTCAGAGTTCAGCACAGGGCCCCAAGAACCTAGACTTTCCCAAGGTATCAGAATAGAATAGTACCATAGCTGTGCTTAGCTACAGTAGTTGAAATGAATATGGTTTTGAGAATGTGGCATAGAAAGTCCTGTCAGTTTTGTTAACAGATATGTGAGGTTTGCACATCTACTTACATGAGGAGTTTAATTTGTTGCATACAAGTGCTGATCCATCCCTACCTGCCCCCTGGTAAACCAATATAAAACCTCTTTCAATTTGCAAACAGAGAAAAAAGTCGGTCTTGGACCGTAGATCTTGTCACTTTTCTTCTAAAACTGTCGGCTCCATCTGAATCCACCAGAAACAGTTATCTGGCTCCAGACTAGGTAGATGGATTTTTAAGTGAGTAGCTATAAAGGAGCTCACAATTTGAATATTAAATAGTTTAAGCCAGGACCCAGGATATATTGTCCTGTTTGCTGCCTTTATCTCAACTTGTCACTAAGGCTGTAGGTACAGTTCTATTCCTGTCTGTCAAAGACTCCTCACTTATGAAAGCAGGAGAGTAGCTGGTAGTCAGGTTGTGAGAACGAAAGCGGCAAATCTGTAGGATTCTTACAGGAGCCAGAAGCTTTTTGCTGTAAGAAGTTAACCATCATTTAAGCCAAATGTATGCAGTGATTCAGACAAATCGGAACTGAACTGAATGCTCTTTCAGCACCCACTGGCATGAATAAATCATCCATTTATTGATCTGTGCATTTTCAGTCATAACTGAAAAATGGTTTTTCATTAAAGATATTCTGATTGATCCAAATTATTAGTAATGGCTACTTTAATACTTCTTTCCTGACCAGAAGCAAGCACTCCTAAAAGAGATGTCCTACTTAATGCTAATGAAGAATTTTCCTGATTGATCTGTCTAATGAGCAGGCTGTAGGAGACTTTCATTTTAATAGATTGAGGTTATGCTGCCCGTATCTTTTAGAAGTTTGTCCTGTGTATGAGTTAGTAACTGCATCCAACAGTGGCTGTACTAGCTTCAATTTAGACCCTCTTAGGAAAAAATACTGAAAACCTGTCATGATCAGGAACTTTTCCTAACTGAATTTTAATACTTTGGACAGTCTGTATCCCATTAATTGGTCTAGTTAGAAAATTAAACCATCTATTCCTCAATTCTTAATAAAAATAGAGATAGTCAGCTAAGATTTTTGGCAATTATTGTGCTTATGCAAATAATTTGATTAATAACTGTTTATTTGGAACCTTGTTTCGATTATGCATGTCAGAAAGAAATCTTTTTTTACAATTAATACTTACTTTTCTGTAGTACTTTTGTATGAAGAATATTTTGATTACTACAACACAATCAAATAGATACAGTAATCCAGAAAATACTACTTTTAAAGATTTAACTAGAAAGCGAGGGATTAATCTGGGATTTGTTCTCTTCTGAAAACAAGCTTATCCATTTTCTCCTTTAATGCTAATCTCGGAATAAGAACCTTGTGAAAACTTCATGTGAGGCAAATGTTAGTTTTAAGGAGACAAAATGGTGGGCTGACAGTGAGTAGCAATGCAGTGGGGCATGCGTTCAGCATGCTTGTGTTCTTTTCTGGAGGGGGTGACCTGCCAGGCCCGTCTGGTCCTGGGGAAGCCATGATTCGTTGTTTGTCATATTTAGAATTGTCGTAATACTTAATTGCTTCACAGAAGTGTGGTAAGACTTAATCTGGTGATAGCAATCTCTTTCAGATTGTACTAAGTGGAGAAGCACGAAGTACTGGCGTTGCTGGATTCTTTCAATAAAACTGGAACCTAATAGAGGAGCTCTCCCCAGGGATGTTAGATACCTGCACGCTGCAGGATGTTCTAGGAGAGATCAAAGTCCTGTTTTCATTCACTCTATTTCATAATCTAGATTCCACGCTTGTTACGTTACAGTCACTCATAAAAATAGCCAAGTGAAAAAGAATAATCTTTCTTTGCTTTCATTTGGATAGTTTTTGTATCTCAGGGGGCTCTGACTTGGCTAGCAAACATGGGGCTCCAGCCTTGTTTACTTTAACTGCTAACTCAGTGCCAGCATTTGGTTCTTGTCCAGTCATTTAATCTTTGAAGCTTAAATAACTATTTGCGTTAAGTTGCTTGAGAAAGAAAAGCTTACTAGTGGACATGGCCTTGAACGGTGCATCACTGCAGGCACCGATGGATCCATGGGAATTCGGTAGGTTGAGCCTGCGGAGTGTCTACGCAGGGAGCAGTTGACCTGGTCTATGGGAAAATGCTGCTGCTCAAAACCGGATTCCTTTTGGTTAGTTAACTTTAAAGTCATATGGCTAGACAATGTTATTCTTTTGCGAACTATTCAAATTATTTACGTGACCTTTTACCACAGTAAAATATTTTGTTTTATAGCATTTTAAGGGCTTGGTTTTTCATCTACATATAGATGGGAGCATGATGAAGCTTCAGAAGTAAGGCTTACACAAATGGAGGCACTGGCATCTTGCAAGAAGCTTATTTATAATTTTTGGAAACCTACAGAACAGTTCTCAGCTTTTAGGCTTTTTTTTTTTTTTTTAATAAAAATTTTCCCGTAAGATCCCTACAAGCTGCTGATTTAAGTGGAATCAAATCTAAAAACTCCATTTCTGCATTTGGCCCTGGATCTAAAGGAGCCTTCAGTTAGTGAGATGTTGAGGGACTTAATCTCTGCTGGTTTGGAGTGGATGAACTCTTCTGAAAATTCTGCCAAACTATTGATTGATTTTCTACAGATATTATCGTTTTGCTACCATTGTTTATATCTTGTTTTACCTCATTTGCTGCAATAAAAAACTATGTGAAAGGTTAAGTTTGGTTTTAAAAAGCCAGAGATTGCAATGGGAGACAGACATCCATCTCCTAAAATGAATAGGTTTTGCTTGTCAATGTGAGCAACTCATAGTTCATTTTGGATGAAATTTTTATTATATAGTCCTAACTTAATAACTAATAATAGAACATTGGTGGAATCAGGGTTTTAATCAACAAGATCCTTTGACTTCCATTGTGAAATACATTGTGCTTTGAATATTGAATATGCAAATACTCTACCACCCACTCAAGCTATTTTCAAGACCTTAAAAGTAGCTATAGCTGTGAAGAGAATAATAGTTTGCTTTTCATCCTGGGATGAACTGACAGAAAATCATTCAGATTTGATAGCTGCATGTGGTCACATATGAAGTAAGTTTAATCTTTCACATCACTCTTTTCTATATTCCACTGGTCACGTGAAATGTCTCTGGAACTACTCCATCAAGACAGATGACTGTGCTTCCCTTAAATTCTCCTCAGTTAGTTGGAGAGATTGTATTTATACTTTTATAATCTCTGAAAATCACAGAAAACTTGGTATTATCTAAGCACTTAAAAAAAAATCTTTTATATTAAGAGGATGAGCTTGAATTTGCTATGAAAAATAATAATAATACTGCATTAAGCGTGCCAGTAATATAACACAGTACGACAGCGACAGAACTGCCTCTGCTGTGCAGCGCTGTGGCTTAGGTGACCTTGTCTATCCTTGTCCTAGGTAGTACACACAATGTACAATGGTATTCCAAAGCCACACATAGTCTCATCTGCATAGAGCACATTGAGTAATTTGTGGGTTTGTTCTTTCACCAAAAATGTTTATAGCTTTTGGCTTTAAAAATAGTTCTGGAGCATAGCAAGGGAGAAGCAGCTTTGGCCTAGATATTGCACAGGATGGCAGATGAACAGGGTTGATTTCATTTTGGGCATTTTGCCCAGGACACTTTTTATAGAACATACAGTTACTCTGGGGGTTCTTAGGCTGTGGTCACATTGGGGGTTTGGATTTATTCTTCAGAAGGGAGAGACATAATTTTGCAAAAAGAAAAATTAATGTAAATGTCAAAATCTAAGTTCTTCTGTGTTTGAGTTTCAAACTTGTGGTAGCGAGACTCCTGTTTTCTGCATTTGGTGCCTGTCTTATGCTCACTCTGCACACACTGAACCCCTCCTCATCCAGCAACATTCTGAAGCCTATTCTTACATCATTTACTGTAATAATTTTTATTTGCTTTCCAGCTCTGGCTCTGAATGCATTTTTGAACTGTGACTGGCATTTGCCTCACAGCTCTCATGTAAAATACAAGAATAAGAGCTAAGCCTGTTTGACAGATGGAAAACACTAAGGCAAAGAAAAATATTACATGTTTGTTTCAACACCTGATACTTCATATGTTACAAATGTTACACGTGGATTCAGATGTAAATTAGCTAAAGCTGTTGATCTGTAAGGATTATTTTGCTTAGTCTTTAACAAAAATATCAATTCTCCATTACTTTAGATTGAGTGAAATATGTATTGCACTTCTCTGCTTCTATGCAAGGACTCTGCTTTTATTTTCCCGTTTTTAAAAACTTGGCCAGTGCTATCATTTAGGTCCACAAGAGTCAAGGAAACAGAACAACAAATTATAACTGTTGAGAACTAGCATTTAAAAAAAAAAAAGATAGTCTTTTCCCATGCCCTCTTCTCTTCCAGTTTTTCTGCCCTTTCTTATCATGTTTCTTGGTCTGCAGAGCTCTTTGGGGCTACATGCTGCTGATCTGGTGCTCTGTTACCAGTGCAAATTACTATTACGTTAACTTTTTTATTATCCATGATTCTCACAACATTTTGCAAAGAGTAATTACTTTTTCAACGGTCAAATGGTGGTGAGCAGAACCCAATGATCTCACTATTACAAATGATTGAGCTGGGACAGAAGGCAATAGAGCTGGTTTTCTTGATCTCACTCAGTGAACAAATGCAGAGCTGAAAATAAATAGACCCTGGGAATCCTGAATTCCAGTCCTCTGTTCTAAACACTTAATCTTCCAGTCCGTATAGGATAATTACATTTTATATGGCAACAGTCTGTGATAAGGCCCTTTTTTTGCTTTAAGTTAAATGGTATTTCTGTTCTCTCTTGTTCCAGTTTAAACACTATGTTAATAAGCTCCGGAGCAAGAACACGTTTTATAAAAAGAAGCGACTGGAAATAGCAGAAATTACAGCTGAGTATGGTATCCTCCAGAGGACAGAAGAACTTCTAAAACAGCGCCACGAGGCTATTCAGCAGCAGCTGGTAATACAAGCATTCCCTGCTCCCACAGTCCTTCCCCAATAACAGCTATATAATAAGATGGATGTTGTTTGGTTAGATTCTAATGCACATCATCCTCAGTTCTCCTGCACCGTTAGTAAAAGAGTCGTTAGGGTATAAAATGTATTTTTGTCTGTGACTATGCTAAGCCGCTGTACTTTACATTCAGCAACTGTTTCTTACAGGCACTCATGACTGTTCTGCAATTTCTTTTTTAGACGGAGGGGCTTGACCCTGCTTTTTAAAGTCAATGTAAATCTTCACTAACTCCAGTTAGGGCAAGGCTGGACTCTTAAAGTAGGTTTTGGTATCCACATAGATAGTAAGGGCTTTGAAAATTATCAGCAGCAAGTAGGCTTCAAGTTACCAGTGCAAAATATATAGAAAAAGTATTTAAAAAAAGAGCAGGCAGGAAGGAAACATTCTAACCCCAGAATATTTAGAAGAAAATGTGTTTCACAGCAAGTGAAGAATTTGAAACTGGATGAATGCCTTTTCTAAGCCTGAACAGCAGGAGAAGGATCTCTGCTATGCATAACTGTAAGCACTCAAGGAATATACACACATCCCAAATGCAAAGAAATTCCCTTTTTAGTTCACAGAATTCTACTGCTGTAGTATTTTCTTCCAATGCCAGTATCCTTGTTATCAAAATACTTTGGCTTTATTTACCTTATACCTGTTTTATTCTATGTACTTATTTTGCATTTTTAAGCATAAAAATATTTGCCTTATTAAAAGAAAATTGAAATTGTGCAAATACATGAGAGAGACTTTGGAAAGATAGTCACACAGATGCAGTGGATGATGTCATGCTGTTTCAATAGGGCATTCATAGTTTAATTAAAAATAAAACCCGAACTGCTGCCTGGGTAGAAAGAAGGACCTAAGCAGTAGGATCAGAGCTTTTTCTCATGATTGCTACTTGGCTAGAAGGAAGAAGGTGTGTGGATGTGTCTTTTCCCTTAGGAAGTGCTTATTTACAGCAGGATAACTAATGTACACCAGTCATCTCACAGGGAAAGCGCAGCAGAGACAAAGCACTAGAAGTTGTTCTCTTTTTTGGCTACGCGTGGTCAACAGTTTATTCTCATCCACGTCTGACCTCTTCTCCTTTTCTAAACTACCCTGTAGTAAAACTGCAGAGCTTTGACCTCGTACAGTTCTCACCACCAGATGACTAGTGCACACCATAGAATCAAATATACCTTTTCTAGCCCTGGGCATAACGCCCTGGCAAACCACACACTGCTGTTGAAGTCCGCAGAAAGCTCCCATCATGGTAGCAGTTGCTGTTAGTAGAGGCAAATCTTTCCTTAAATGTAGGGTTGCAAAAGGTTTGTGAGGATAACTGACTTGGAGTTCGTAGATAAATGGCGCTTTTAAGAATGAATGTTTGGATTTTTTAACAAATTGTGGACATGTTGACCAACACTTAGCTTTCAGATTACAGAAAATACCCTCCTTACGTACTTAATGAGCAAGCATTGCTAAAGACCATTTTATCAATGTATAATTAAATGTAAAGGTTATGTAATGTAATGCTAGAATTTGGTAAGATGGCATTAGTATTACTATAATGAAGTTTTGCTTTACTGTTGTTTAAGAAATAATTAGCTACCTCTTCAGATTAAGCATCTGGATTTTACATATTGAACTTCTTCAGAGCCCCACCTAAAGGTCACTTCACTTTGTGGAAACTTTCTGTTAATTTCATTGGGCACTGCATGACTACAAATAGAGTATTTACAGAAAGTTGTTACTCTCCTACTATACAGGCACTAGACAAAATGTTAGTTGTTGTGGCAGCTTGATTATTAATCACTTTAAAAAAAAAAGTATTACAGTACTTACCTTTTCTGCTTTCTTACAATATTTTGACCTGTGAAGGAATTTGCTGTATTACTTGATTAATGGACTCACATTCGGCATTTATTTTTTGTGTCTACAGCAAGCTATTGAAGACAAGAAAGGTATTTCTGGATACAGTTACACCCAGGAGGAGCTGGAAAGAGTATCTGCAGTAAAGAGTGAAATGGATGAAATGAAAGGCCGGACGCTGGATAACATGTCTGAAATGGTGATTTTTCCCTTAAACTATTGTATTTCCTCAATTTGAATATCTAGTTCCTCAGTGTATAAAACCAAATTTAATTTTTTTTTTTTGTTTGGGTTTTAATTTTTTTTTTAAATCTATGTTTATAGATTAAAAAGAAATTCAAACAGTATACATCTGCAAAGGTAATCTTGAAAAAAATTACTTAAATGTACATTGCTTTTAATGCAAGAAGAAGTAGTTTAGAATTATTAAAAAAAAAAAAAATCCTACAAATACGTCCTGCTTTCCTCCCCTTCAGAAACATTAGGGACATCAAGTCTTGTTCTCTTTGGTTTTTTATTTTTTTTGTGATTTCAGAAGTGGTTTCATATTTGTTCTTGCACATTACTTAAAAGAGATGAATGGTTTGAATCTGTAACAGAATCTTTTCCTAAAATGTTTGTAAATCACTGGAGTTAAGCATTTCTTTAAAAAATACTTAATATGCCTAAAGAGCTAAATATCTTGTCTTTTTCTCTATAGCCTAATTTTCAATTGCCCTTAACTCTGTCATGTTGTAATTTAACTTCCCACGTAGCCATAGAAGCAAGACAGAACTTGGATTTCTAATTTGAAAATATTATAAAAGAGCAAAAAGCAAAATAGCATTCTTTGAAATCATTAGGGCACTTTTAAAATAAAGTGGTATAATTAAACCAGAATGACTCTCAAATAGAAAGCTGGTTTGAATTTGAATTGTCAGTATAAATATTTTAAAGTTACTCTGGTTTAGCATTTTCAAACTTTATTTAACCTCTGCAAGTTGGTTGGTTGGTTTTCTTAAGAATTTCTTCCTTTCTCTCAGTCCACCTCTATGCAACTCCTTCATTTTCCCCTACTCCGTAAGCTCGTTAGGTGTCTGGCACACAGGCTGCCTCTGGACTTCTCTGGCATGTTTTCAGCCGAAACAATGGGAGCAGAATTTGTTTCGCTTGTGGCAATGGCCCCGCTGCAAGATGGGCTCTTTCCCTTTGTTAATTAGGCCTGAATTTATATTGTATATAGTTCAGTCTTCATCGCACGTTTTTTTCTCTATATATTTTGCTTCTCTCATTTTCACGTTCCTAATTGTATAAACGTACTATTAGTATCATAGTGTTAATGTATATTATTTTGTCCCTCTGTCAGGTAAAAAAACTGAATACTATGGTGGCAGAGAAGAAGGCAAGCCTAGCTCCTGTCATCAAAGAACTGAGACAGTTGCGTCAAAAGTGCCAAGTTAGTAGAAACACTTCTCGTTCTGTGTAAATAAAGTCAGAATTACAAATAAGTCTAATTTACAGCTCTCCGTAGTGCTGTACAAGGACATAATCAACTCTGAAGGAAAGCTGGAAATAGCAGAATGGGTCAACAGTGTTTCGCAACTGGCAACACGTTAAAGACTGGAGTTCATAAAAGCTGACAGTGCAGGCACAGAATCAGGCTGAAAATTTTGTTCTTTATAGCAATTAAAAAAAAAAATACACCAGGGGAAAATTAAAAAATTAAAAGTGAGTTTTCAAATTGGTTTCAGAGCTTTTTCTACATCTCAGCTCTAACGATCTGAACTAACGCTCTCCTTTTTAAATGGATTGCAAATTATATCTCATCCAAATAGCTGAATACAGTGATCTAAGTCCTATATTAGTCTGCAGGAACAACAGATTTATCCATTTGTTTTCAGACTTTTATAGTGAGATGAAAAAAAAGTCATTCAGGTCCACAGCTGCTGTAAGTTGGCTCATTGCCATAGGAGTAAATAGAGCTATCCGTTTATCTATCAACCAAACTTCCAGAAAACTTACTTTTTCTATTAAAAGTGTCAGCAAATGAAATCCAGCTAAGGCGTTTGTGGTGTACAACTAGAAATCTGGCTTTTCATAGGTAGCAACTGTATGAATCCTTTCTTAATCTCTATTTTTATAATTATCTTTCCTTTCTTGCACACCACCCTATTAACCGACCACATTAAAGCTATGGATGTGGCAGTAAAGAAGTTTGCACGCTCTGTTGTGGTGTATACAGCTGATCCTCCAGTATGCAAGTGGAGGCTAGTGGCTTCCCCGTGTGTAATAATACCCATGTGCCTGGCAGGTTTATGTAAGTGTCTGTGAGTGTGCCAAGAGCTGAGGCCGATGTGTGAGATCGCCAAGAACAGAGTCTGCCAGCATGTCACATGTCAGTCAATTGAAGATTTCATTTATGTACCCTTTTGCCCTTTTCACATAAGGAATTAACTCAAGAATGTGATGAAAAAAAAATCCAGTACGATAGTTGTGCAGCGGGGTTAGAGAGCAATCGCTCTGCGCTGGAACAGGTAAGATGGTGGCTTGTTCGTGCATGTGAATAAATGCTGTGCAACGTGCTGTGCACTGCGGTACCATATTTTCCCTGCCTTCCCTCTGGATATGGAAAGTACAAAGCCACTTCAGGTGGAAATGGTGGTGATCCACAACTCTGCAAATCGTGCCTGAAGCTGCTGTGGACTAGCTACAGTGGCGCACATCTCCTGTTCTGAATAGCAGCAAATGAATTTGGTGGTATACCAGTCACTCCACCGATGTCCAGCTTTGATTAGCAAGAACATTGTATCTGCCAGAAATCCTGCTGACCTAGATAGTATCTGTTAGGAAATAATTTGACCATAAAATAAGGATTAATTTATCAACACAAATCTTTATATGCGTTTAGCAGGTTCATTACATTAGCAACCAATCCAATGGATAATACACTGAAATTGATAGCAAGGATACTTCATTAAATGTGTCTGTCTTGTATTCTTGCATAAGCTATTTTTTAAAAAATACAACTGTTTAGGTATAGCTAAGAGCTTGTGTGTATGTAGTTTATGCATTACTTGAACTATAGCACTTTTAGGAAGGGAGGAACTTAAACCAGCACAGTCCTTTAAGGTGGGGACAGACAGAAGTATTAATATGTTTATATGAATCTGCTTTATCTCACTAGATCACCTCCTGTGAATTTTGTCTGGACTTGATTTTACAAGGGCTTGCCCACATGAGGGCATATATTTAAAGTGTGGGTGGGTACATAGATAGTTCTTTTCCTGCACTAAAAGTACCTGTGTATCGCTTAATCCAAGCAAAATGAAAGACTCCACAGATAAACCTACTATGAAGCAGACCTTCCATAAGACCTTTCTTACAATAGCAATCAAGGCTTTTTTCCAGGCAGACAAAACTTAGTCATTTTCTAAAACGTGAAGACATTCACGTCCACAACACCATGTCCACTGATTACACTGGACACGACTGTCAGCAAACTCCTGCAGTTGAACAGTAGTTCAACAGTTTCCAGCTGATGGCCTCAAAAATCACGTGGTGACAGACAGAGCTTTGGAGTTAACAACTGCTGTGTGACCCAGAGTACATGAATTCCGTTTGGATTATTAGGGTTTCTGGTATGGACCATTTAGAGATGGGACTAACCCACTATCTCCATATACCTCAACATAATCATTGATTGCTAATTAGCATTCTATTACTATGTCTGTAGCTTCTAACATATATTTTGCAGATGTGTTCCAGGAAATGCTGATTCACAACTGGATTTAGCACTTGAGATGTGCTTAGGAACAAGAGTCTTGGCAGCACTTGTGAAGTCTGTCAGGCGTCAGTCTTATTAATGAACACCTAGTAACAATCATCGAGCATCTCTAACTGTGACTGAAACTGCCAATCTAAAAAAGTTAATTGTCTTGCACTTTAAAAGAGACTTCTGTAAAGCCCAAATTATATAAACATTTAAGAAATTATCAGTTCAGTATTATGCCTGTTTCTATTATGGACTCTTTATATCTGGTTCATATATATATTATATCTTTGTATCTGTTTTATATAGCAACACAGGGCATCTCCTGTGGACTTTCAGTCCTTTGAAACTTTATTCTTGTACTACAGGAAGTGAAAGGACTCCTTGAGGAGTGTGTTCAGGAAGAGAGTAACTACCGTTATATTAACTGCATGAAAAGGGTAAGATCATGAGAAGGACAAAATTGTTCATTGTGAAATGAAATAGCAATTATAATATAGAGATTTTCAAATTATGTATTTCTTTATAGAATCTAGAAATACAGCTGCAGCGTGCTAAAGAAGAAATGAAGGCATACGTCTCCCCAGACCCACAGGAGAGACGAAAGGCAATTCGGTAAGTGTATTGATGTATTTCCTCTGTGTTAACTTGAAGGATATTCATAAACTAAGGTTGAAGTTAGGAATTTTCTCACTGGCATTTGAACTGGAGAGGTTCACCTGATAAATTTAGAAACACTATAATAATCTAAAAATAAGCATCTCAAATTCCAGTATATACTGCTGTAAACCTACGAGTTCTCTCAGACATACCAAAAGATTTTCCCTTCCTGCTGGAGATTATAGGCCCCAGAGAGTGCTTTTAACTCGCAGGACCTGTTGGCACAGGCTCAGAGAAGCTGTGCTTCAGCTAGGTCCCGCAGGAAGCGTGGCTCTACCAGACATAATGCCTCTGCCAGGGTTCACCCCGAGACTCCCGTGTGCAGGAGCAGAAGGTCTACCACCTCTCTGAGAGCAACTGAATGCTGCCCTCAGATTCCAGGCATTGCTTGCAAATCTCCTGTTCCTCTTTCAGGTGTAACAGCTGTCACCATCACTGGTGCAGGCATGGAGGACTGCATATACGCACCCGAAATGCATTTTGTTTTGCTCCTGTTTGCACTTTTTACTGGAGGTGGAATGAATGCTGTTCTGCACCATCACACTAACCTTCATCTTTACGCTCAGTTTCATTTACTCCCATATAAAGACAGTTGCTTCATCCTGTGAGTTTTTTCAGGATGCCTTGCCTTTGCCTGGTAGAGAGAGAAGCAGAAAAGGTTATGAATCCAGCTGATGATTGGTTTTGTGTAGTTTTCCATTTTAAATGATGCAGTTCTGCCAAAGATTGAAGTGTTTTCTGAGAATGAGCTATTTTGGATTAATTATCTGTGCTGAGAAGTCTAAATGCTACCATGTCATATAGATTTTTTTGCACTTTACTGCATACTAATATTTTTGTAAAAGTATCCATTTTAACTTTTTGTATGTGTTCACTCTTTTAATACAATATAAAGTTGAAACAAAACTTAGGCAATAAAGTCAACAAGCTGGTTCCACCCCATCAAAATTAAACATCAGGAAAACTGAAACCAAAACATGTATCACTTTCATTTGGTAAAAGCGTCAAGATTTCATTGTTTTTTAGTCTTCATAATTACTTTTTCAAAATTCCAGAATTTTGCATGAACTAGAAAATCCATTTTCCAGCTAGTTTTATCTTTGACCCCCCAAAAAATTTCTTAGATCCTAGCTGTCAACAAAATAAACAAGCTTAAACTGTTGTTACCAGTTTTACAAAGTGGCCTTTGGCTTTCACACCATAATATTTCTCAGTCATGGAAATATTTATCAAAACAGTAGGTTTAAAATTAGTGTTTTCTGGGTTTGATCAAGGGTCTTTTTGTTTACTTTTTAAATTAATTGAATGAGTGAAAAACACTCCGATGTTTTGAAAGTAGGATTTGGTCTCCTTAAAGATGTAGTCATTACTCTTCCAAGGAATCTCCATAGAGTATATAATTTTTAGTTCAGAGCAGAGGGGGCATCAGCTCCACCTTGTACCTCTCCATCTCACAGTCTGCATCAATCGACATTCCCACAGTTTGCTTTATTGCTTAGTCTTTAAAAATCCACAGCAATATAGTTCCTTGATGTGAGGCCTTTCCTTAGGTTTCTGCATTTGTCTTTCAGAGACAGGACAGATTGTTGCTCGAAATCTGTGTAATCTGTCATGTCAGGGCTGTGGTTCATGTACAGTCTTCTGACAATGTGCCAAAATGCTTCACAAAATCATCCCATTCACAAAACAATTTAAGAACATGACTGAGTGGCAAAGCAAAGATAGAGCTGCTTAATTAGATAATTAATAATCATTCTACATTCCATTTGAAAGCTTCAGACCATCCAACACGCTGACATCACAACGGGAAAAGAGAAACTCTAGTTGTCTGTCACTTCTCAAAGGAGATGGAAGAATAAATTAATTTCCCAAGATATCTGTCCTCCTAGGACTTTTCACCTTTCAGAACAATTTCTGGACCTCTCTGTTGCAGTGGTGGCAATGAGGGAAGTGACGTCAGTTGGCAGTATACATAATGCAGATGCAATTTCTTCAGTCATTGTGGAGTGCAGTGAAAAAAGGCAGTAGTTGCCCACTAAGATTTTGTGGGCTCTGGAATGGGGCCATTGACAGGGATAGCAACATGTCAAACAGAGTGAGGAAACTCCAGGAGTTCCCCCAGGAGACACTGAGAGATGAGGTCTTCTTCCTCTGTCTGATCCTTCATGGACTAGAAGTTGTCCCGATGCACGTTGCACTGGTATCAGTGGAGCTGCATCTCTTGTGGCTCCAGAACATGAGGCAGAGGTCACTAGGAAATGGACGGCTAGATTAATACCCATCACAGAGACCTTCTGCAAGGATCTGAGGCGTGAAAATGTTTAAACACCATGTAGCAAACACCATAGGAAAAATAAGAGTAAGAAAAGAATCAAAACTAGTAATGTTAGGGTGGGAGGAGAAAAGGATGAGGAGATAGATTGTGAGTGGTGGCTAAGAAGCCTCTTATTCCATCTCACAAAATAATGGAAGGCTGTAGGAAATAAAAGATGTGTCTAATGAAAGATGATGAAACAGCAAAATCAAGCGGAAGGATGAAAAGAGAAGTGGCTGTGAGAAAAATCTTAGCGATGATGTGAATATTCATTAGTCTGAAAGACAAGACAGCTCAGCCAAGCAGCTGAGAGGAAATGCGGGTCAGCAGCAGGCTCTGGCCTTTTATGGCCTTGCGGGGAAGGGGGAAGGCCTGAGCTTATTCACAGATGCTAAGCAAAAAGTGCTCCAACTGCAATACTTGTGAAATGAACCTTCACAATGTGAGTATTCACACAGACAAGCCATCAAAGCCAAATGCTGGAATTAAGCATGAGTCCAGCTATGTAATTCCAGGTATGGTGAGGAGAATGTGAACGGAGCATTACCACTCTCCGCTGTCCCTGTTTCACTTGCTAACCGTGGGCACAGAAGCTAGGGAAATTATCCTCTCACAGTGACTATACACATTTTTGACCTTCTGTAAGAGGTCACAGACCCGTCGCGTTTAAATGATTTACAACAAAGTTTAATATAGAGCTCTTTGCAAAATATAAAATGAGATGATAATTTTTTTTCTAGACATCTCTTTAGAATGTGAATGTATTTTTCAGCAGGAGCTGGAATGTAAACGGAGTAAAAATGAACCATAAATAGAACAGCACTTTCCTAACAACGTATTGAACAAAAAATGTCTCAATTCCGACCCTCTTTATTGAACATAAACTCTGTTCCATGGAGTCACTTCTTAGGAATGTGAAAAGTTAATTTTATTCTCTAAAAATAGAAAGTTGTGGGATTTTTAATGAAGTTATTAAGTTGCATTCTTTCCAGTCATCATTATAAATAGTAAAGAAAAACTTACTAGGAAAGACATCTAATCTTCTGATGATTACTTTGAAAACTCTACTAAAAAAAAAAAAAAGTATCTTCTTGAGGCCAAATGTGTGTGAACATATGCTATGTGCCAGTGGAAGTAAGAAGATTCGGTGTGGCTTTCCATCTCTCTGATTTGGTGAGGATTGCTAGGGATCAGCTATGCAGCACAGCACTTGGAGCAGCCTCAAGACGGCTCTGATTTGTTCTGGCTAGAATTGTCCAAGAGCGAGAGATCATAAAATGATCCCGCTTCATTCCCTGCACATCCCTTCTGCAGAGGGTATGGCAGGCAGGGCCAGGTGGCCGGGGGCCCAAGTGCTCCAGCTGAAAGCCTGGCGTACTCAGTAGAAATGGAAGGAATAGAAGAAACGCAATGCCTTGGTGCTACACAGCTGCTCACTACGCTCTAGCAAACCTTTGTGCTCTGGTATCATGAAGGCTGATAGTTCGTCCTGGAAATCAAGATTTCTCTATGCAAAGGTCTTCTACCCTGAGCAATTTGGAAAGTTCTTTAGATGAGCCGGATTACTTTGTATTCTGCTAGCAAACTCTCAACTTCTAAGTGTTCCTGTTACACACGAAATATAAGAATTGATATTTTTTCAAGTGAATCAGTGAAGACTGTTTTTTATTGTCACATCTCAAAAAAATCTAAAATAAGGACATGGTAATGAATAGTAATCTGAATCCTGCTGTTATGCTTTGCATATTATATTGTCAGATTTCACGTATCAAGTTTGCATGTCAGAGAACGATCCAGCCACTTGTTACAGACAAAGGTGTACAGCCAAGATTTTTAATAATGAATGTCAACAGTTATGCTTCTAAGCCTATATTTAGGCACCTAAATGTGACGGCTGTTTTCTGAAAGTGAGGAACGCACAGTGGTTCCATTGCAGTCATTGGATTTGTCAAACCTGGGGTGAAATACCATTCCCCTTCATTCCTGTACTTTCCCACTCATTCTAACGCTACATTCACGGCAATTAAGGGCTGTGGATTTGTAAACTCTGATGCTTGTACAAACGAGGCCACTGGCTAACCCCAGAATATCACCAGGATAAATGCGTTATTGAACAGGGATCAAGTATATCTCACCTAAATTATCTTGCTGTTGTCTTCAAACTGGAAGGAGTCGAATCATGCCTGCTTCAAAAATTCAGATCTTATCCAGTATCACTTCTCCCAACTGCACAACTAAGAGAATCAGAGACGCGTGATCCTTTGTGTCAAGGGATATGTTGTCCAATGACAAAAAGGTTTCTTCGTGCTTCCCCTTCTATCTCATTTATGAACCTTCTAGTACTTCCATAATTTTCCATGTTTGCATCATTATTCTGCCCTATTACATGGAACCAAATAAAATCCTAATAAAATTATTTCCTATTTCCTTTAGAGAACAGTACACACGAATGATCCTTGAACAAGAAAACCTTGGGAAGGTAAGAATAAGGTTTTCACCTTGTAAAAACATTGTACAGTTCATATTTTTGTGGGGCTTATTACCAAAGGCTGTGGTCAGTCTTTTATAAAAAGCATATTGCAGCCTACAAAGAAAATTCCATTACTGCTGACATTGGTAACTAATACCCTGAAAAGAGATCATGCTCACTCTTCAGGGCTTGATTTCCTGCAGAGTATAGCATGAGCCGCTTGTAAAAGATAGTCAGACAGCTTAACGTGACAGCACATTCCCTGAAAACCATTTGGAGAAGAAACTGAAACACGGGCATAACAAACTGCGCCAGCTCAAATTTTATGTTGTATATAAAGCAACCCGTTGAAGACAATAAATTTTGAGCCTGTCAGCTTTATCACTGTTATTAAAGGCCAGGGGATCATCAGCGCAGTGGTGTTAAACAAAAGCAGTTGTCCATTTTTAATCTTGTATGAAGCTCAGATCAGCATGGACGAGGTTTGGCTTACCAACTCACACTAAATATCTTTTCTTTTTTTTATTAATTTCCTTTTTATGAGTCAGTCTGTGAGCGATTTTTACAGGTTTGGGCTGCCACTGTTAATAATCAGTAACGGGTTTAATTGTAAAACGTTAATTTCATGTTTATAATATCATGATATGAATCCATTGCAGGTTGCAACTTGATACTGCAAGAGATCTGTATGGAAACGAATTCAGATTTTTAGCATAACTTCTCAAATAGATAAGACTATTATTTAGACAGTTTAAAAGCACTGAAATAATTGTCAATCTGTACAAAGATCTAAGTCCCAGGTGTTAATGCATTTATCACTTGCAGGGGGTGTTATCAGCTCGAACAAAATAATATTCCAGCAGCATATAAAAATCTTTGAAATTCCAAGCTGCCTATGTAAGCAATTTTTATGGTGTAGAACTGTTCCAGAAATCTAATACTTTTGTATTTTTAACAGAAATTACGAGAGAAGCAGAAAGTTGTACGGGAAAGTCACGGGCCAAATATGAAGCAAATTAAAATGTGGCAGGATTTTGAGCAGTTAATGGAATGTAAGAGAGAATGTTTTCTGAAACAACAAAATCAAATGGCCATTGGTCAGGTCATTCAGGAAGGAGGTAAAGATCGGCTCATATTATGAATTCTTCCTTCTTGGTACCAACATGAAGTAGGAAGACAGTGTGTTGGCTTCCTGAAGGTAACCTCTTACTAAATATTGTTGCTTTCATCAGTTTTACATAAATTTGTTGTACATTATTTGGGTTTGACAAATAAACAAAGAGAGCAACTAACCACTCTATGAAGCTTTTCCTCCATTGTTTAAGTGACAACAAAATGTGGTTAGGAAGATCTGATATCAGAGCTGCACTAGGGTGAACCTCATCGTAAATCTTTGTTTTATGAGGCTGGGAATGGCACGCATCTGCAGAGAGATCAAAGCAAAAGAAATCCTTCTCCAGGGTCACAGAAAACTTATGTAATTGCCCTGCTCCTTATTCTGTATCGCTACGGTTACATTTTTGCAAGGCTTGGGACTTGATACTGTGTAATTGTGGCCCTCCTGGCTCAGCCCTCTCTTTCTCTATTGTCTTTATTCATCTGGTGTGACTGGCCAGAATGGAGCCATTTTCCCTCTGAGCTGCGCACACTCCTAGTCATACTTTCCTTGCATGGTTGAATTAAACTGATTGTGCTTCCAGGAGACAGTTCATTGCTACAGCGTAAGGGGTAGGTTCTGAGAACAATTACTTGAATTCTGAGCTTTTCCCATTATCTTTTGTTGTTGTTTTTAACAAATATATTTTTCTTGCACATATACCACCTTCTATTTTTTTCTGAGTTGCCCTTTTGAAAGTGTAAATGGTGGTCAACTAAAAGCTTTCTCCACCGAGGACATTTTTGGCTGCTTTGTCTGTGCAGCGTGGTTCCAAAGTGATTACCCTCCCCAAAGAGGATGCTCCCAGGTACAGAGGGGTGCTGGTGGATGTAAATCTGGTGCAGTGGCTCCCGATGGACAGGGAGATGGGCAAGGCTGCCTTGTACTCCGGCTTTGACCTAAGCTACAGGCAACTGTCACTGCCCTTAAAACTGCATCATGAGACCCACCGCTGACCCAGGGTAAGAGGAATGTAGGTGAGGCTTGAAACTGTCCCTCACGCTTCATCACTTCGGATGAGCGCCTCTTAGCCACAATTGAAGATCAGAAGCAGAGACATAAGTCTGCAGGACCAGAACTCTTGCTATTCTTTAGTCTCTAGACTATTTCTAGATAGGTTTGGGTTTTGGGTTTTTTTTTTTTAGTTTTTCCTGCCAGAAGTAGAATGTCTTTTCAGGACATAAAAAATAATTTTGCTTTCTCTTGATACCTAACTGTGAGATCTTCTGCTGTTTCCTGTATCAAGAGAGAGCATGGTATAGTTCCTAGTTTGCCTTTGCATTAAATATATTTGTTAACAGAACTAAAATAAAATCTGACAACTACATTTTGACTGTATGGTTTGGTTTTGTTTGGGTTTTTTTTTTTTTTTTTACATTTCTCAGGTGAAAGAAGGTAAATTGTTAGTGACAAGTAGCTTGCTGGGTCACAGGAAAAAGGTTTGAATGGGTCATTTAATGAAATGTATTTCAGATGCCCCCCCCAAAGGGTTCCCAACTGCAGTGGTCTCAGATCCATACATTCCCAGGACATCCTCATGTAAGCCCTCCCACACTGCTGAATAGCAGAAGATAGTCTTTCTCAACAGCTGCACGCTAATCTTTCCCAGGAGAAGAAGCAGCAGCACGTTTTCCCCTACGCACGTTTTCAGTGAGCATGGAAGGAAGGCTGTGGTGTAGGACACAGGTAGATTTGGCCGGGGTGGGGAGAATGTGCTGCGTTGCCACCACCCGCTGCTCACACCAGTCGATCGCTCTGCACGACAGGACGGGCCTGAGTCCGGCACTGAAGAGAGGCCACATCTACCTGGAAGGGAGAAGCTGAGGAAGAAGGCATATGCAGACTATGTAGCGTGGGCACAGCCATCTCCAGAGACACCTCTACGTTTCCTCCCTGCTAGCCCTGTGCCGTTATTACTATATTTCACCTGCATTGCGCTGTAGGGCCCGATGATCTGATGAAAGTTATGGTAGCCTTATACCTGGACTTCTAAAGGAGGGCTTTGCTGAATACTTACCAGCAGTAGGAAAATAACATGGACAACTAGGTGCGAGATGTGCTGCAAACATAGGATAATCACCAAAAATGGGCATTTAGGTTACTGAGGAATCAGTCTATGGTTTAGGCACCAGAGAGAAAGGGGATTTTAAATACTTCAAGTCAAAACTTTAACAAACGCCTAAACCCCCTATTTGATGAGTCCATTTATGCAAAGATGTATTCCACGGATTAGCCTGCTGCCCAGGGAAAAGCACTTCTTTTGAAATTCATAGCAATGATGTAGAGTAAGATGGAGTATAATCATTTTCTGTTTTTCTGTTCAGAGCTACCCTAAAAATAGTTCATCTTTCTTCCTTGTAAAAACAGTTTATTGCTAGTTACTCAAAGATGACGTGATTGTTGTTCTGATCTGATTAGTGTTCTGTCATTTGCACTGCACCAAGAAAGGGCACACAGATTATACACTACAGCAGCAGCAAAATGACTTTCTGAGATGAAGCAGAAAATCATAATAACTGTTATGAAAAGAAAATTGGAAAAACTCAAATGCTATTTTTAGCTTTTTATATAAGTGGACATTTATTAAATGCAACTTTAATGGATTCTGTTCACTGGCTTTTCCATCAAGTTCATGACTTGATGGGAGCACTCAGAAATCTTTGGCTGAATTTCACAGTTACATATTTTACTTCCTAACTTACAACAAAAAGTTTACTTAGGATTTTTTTTTACTTTGTTATTATTAATAGCCTAGGTAGTTAACTAATAAGATTAAACCTACCTAGTGGAAAAATCCCTGCCTCTTCCTTGCAAAAGCCCAAATAAATAAAAATGTGTGTCATCAAATCTGGGGCTTCAGCACTTACCAGATTTCTTCCAGTTGGAACACTGATCTGAGCAGTCACTCATGACAGCAGCTTACTTTGTTTTGAAAGGCTTCTCCTTATCTTTACCCAGAACTGGATGAGGGAGATTCCAGCTAGAAAACTACTACAGTGTTCTGCAGCTCTGCGTTATTTAGTCATGTTGACTTCAGCTGTCCTTAGAGCTACAGGCGCATTCCACGTGGACCTAAGGGATGAAATAGTTACGGGCATCAGAAATAGGCACGAGAAACCAGCGCACCTACCGTGTTATATCAACAGCCATTTTGCCGTCTGGATGGAGATTATTTTGTTTATATTAGCAGTGCCATTTTACTTCCATTTGAACTAGAATAAATAAAATAAATGTTCTTAGACTTCCTTAAGTAACCGAAATCTAGGATTGCTATCTTTGTGTATCTTTACTCGCATGGATATTACTACTAATGAAGTCATACACATGTAGTTGCCCACAATCATAAAAGTTAGGCCCTAATAGTGTATTTATTATGTTTAAATATACTGATTTCCAGAGCTTTCCTGACAAGACTTTCCTACAGTATGGTGCTGCTCACTGTTATAAAATGCAATACGGCAGAAGTATTTAGCAACACTTCAGTGCAGTAGGCAGGCATATGGCTGAAAGACCATGGGGACTGACGCGCTGTCACCCGCAGGGAGTCCCCTTGGGAGAAAGGTCATGGCACATTGACACAGCGGAGTGTGGGATGCTGTTACTCCGTCATCTTGGCCATGTATGAGGAGAGCAGTGATGCTTGCAGATCTGGTGTCTCTCCTTGGCCCTGTATTTGCCCAGATTTAAGTGAAAAAAAAAAAAAAAGCCCAAAAAACTTGCTCTGAACGTGTGCCCCGTGCTATGGTTTGTAGCAGTGGGTTCCCTGCTGAAGGAATGCTGTTAACTCTTCAGCTGCCTTTCTCTGCTGCAATCTGTAATGGAAACAGAATAGAAATGTTCATGGACATGCTAGTGTTCCAGTAAGGAAGTATTACATGAATCAACAATTTTATCACAAGGTACCACCTGTCTGGGAAACACCCAAATGGGTAGCTGTTTTTTAATAATGAGAATTTGACCTATTTCCAACTTGCTTAAAGAGTTCTTTAAATTCTCAGCATGAATTTAAAAAGGGTTCCCCAAATTCTCGGTGTCTCTGTTTCTGCGGCGTTAGTTCCGCAGTAGCAGTCTCCAAACGCACAAGGCAATCCGTTCCGTTCCAAGGTCATTGGGTGAAAAGGGTATTTTTCACAATTGCATTACACTGATTTTCATGATGGCAGTTACAGACAAAAAAAACCTGCTGTGAGCCACTGCATCGTGGTGATGTCAAACTGGCCGAGGAGTTCTGTTGTTTTGAGGGGGGAGCAAACATATTCCAAATAATCAGCAGGAACTGTGAGACAAATCATGCAGTCCTTACTTTCACAAAACCCTCACTGACTTCAGTGGGAGTTTTGCCAAAATAAGGTCTGCTGGATTTAGCTCTGTATTCTTCCTCCTGACAGAACAAGCAGGAATTAAAGGGCCAGCATCAGATTTATGAGACATAGAGAATAAAAAAGAACTGTAATTATCTAAAATAACGACTTTCATCCAACACAAATCAATGTTCCATTAGGCACAGTGTAATTTATAACAAAAATTAAATGTTTGTGGAAGCTCCTGTCAGCACAAGCAATCAAAATACGTGAGTCCTTTAGCAATATGGTTTGATTTTTATTCGACATCTAGGAGAGGCTGTCTTGCACAAATCCAGTGCTGGACTATTTATAATGTTTATCACTAAAATACAACTTCATGCATTATCTTCTACTTAAAGGCATTATTTATATTTATTATTTTAAAAAAGTTTATTTTGACCTTTTTTTGTATTTCCATTCCTCACAGTTTTGGAAAAAAAAAGTGTGGTTTTGCAAATTAGGATGTGCACAACCAGCATTTGCTGAATGCCAAGAACTAGAGTTCTTTTCCTGGATCTACTCAAGCCAATGTCTATTACACTGTTTCAGTTCAGTCTGTCGTCACAGAATATCATGTCATTTGTAGGCTTCTAAATTTTATTGAAACTGCTCAAGTTTTAAAACCACTCATTTATATAATAAGCACTTAATTAGGTCTACTCTTGAAATAGGATAAAGCCAAATCTTGCACATTTTGGTAACATCAGAAAAAATGCAGTTGACAGGAGTATGGAAAATGGGATCTTACCAATTTTCAAAGATAAATTCCTTTATTTCTCCTTACTTCTTTTTCCTGGAATGAAATAGAAAATATGCCTGGCACTAACGGAGCAACAACAACAAAACTATGAAGGCAGACAGCACGTACAAATAATAACCATGTAAGGGAAATAATGTTTCTTCTTTATGATTTTTAAAACTGGTTCATACTGAAAAAAAACCCACAAAATTCTTAAGATTTTCTGCAATTAAAATTTGTAGATTTTTAATGTTTGGTTTTGGTTTTTTGATACTGGATTTCTGTTTTTTAAATAGCAGTTGAAACTGTAAGGTTGTAAATATGAATAATTCAGCAGTTTACTTAGTCTGCAGCATTTTCTGGCAAGTAAACTACTGTTTAGGCATTTCTTTGCAGTTATCCCAGAAATCTTAGAGCCATTAGTGGAGAATTACCAAAAGTAGAAAGGGCTGATTAATTTGGGAATCCCAAAATTGAAAAATTCAAAAATTAAAAATCACATGAAAATGATGCATTTTGCTTATTACCTGCTATTTAAATGATGCATTGCTCCTAGACTGCATTCTGTGGACTGCAGCATTCAGAAACTGACTTTTAAAAAGTATTTATAAAACATTGTACCCATCTCCCCTATTCCATGCTTTAAAGCTTGCCGTACTTTTATAGCATGTTAAAAAGAAAACAGAACTGTATAAGAATACTGAAAATCACCCACAGACAACCTGTTCCACTCATATTTTACATTCATGTTGCATCTTTTGTCCTAAAGGATTTCTTTACTTCATTTTCATTGTACATAGGCTGATCAGACTCCTCAGGTATCTGCATGAGTGAGCTAGGAAACAGTGAGAGATCGAGTTAATGTTCAGAGAACAGTCATGAAAAATGGGCATTTATTATTTCGTGGGCAATGACAACATCATCTCAAAATTAAGTCTCCTTAGGAAAATACCTCCCATAGCTAATAACTAGAAAGCAAACGGAATTCTTCTAACAAAGAGGTGGAGTGTGGCATAGTTCATCCTGGGTTTTTACTGTTGTGCTTGCTATTCCTTCTGTATTTTTTATTTACTACACTGTGCTTCAACCATTTGTATATAAAATGCATTGCTTTAAAATCTAGATACACTGAGGGTTCTTTTCTGCTTGTTGATTTAATTGAATGAAGTGAAGGTTGATCATAAAATATGATGAGAGAGAAAGAGAGAACTCATATACTGGAAAAAGCACTATAAATATTTTCCTGGGATCATTAACACAACCTTGTAACACTTCACTCCGTGTAGCGGAAAGAATTATACAATCCTTTTATGAAATGTCTAAAAAGTGCTTACAATTCCATCCCAAATTAATGTGTTTTGTTGGGTTTTTTTTAAGTGTAAAGAAAACATCCCATAAGTCTTAATTCTGTTATCAAAGTTATTTTCAACCTTTGAAGGGATTCACTTGCTAGTGACTTGGCTGTGTCAAACAAATGTTCGACTTTTATTCTGACACTTCTTGAAGAATTTGATTGAAACTATATATGTCTAGATAACACCCAACAAAGTGCCCCTCTTGCGTTTGTTTCAAGATATTTTTGGAAACAACAGAGGCGACCTTGGATAGAGCTGCTTTTCCAATTTAGGACTTCATTTGGTCTAAGAGAGTAAAATTATACTCTTTAATCCTTTTGTGTACCCTCAGATAAGACAGTTTTATTTTATGCTATTGTGGAATTGTTTTTCTCTACCTTCTTCACAGTGTCAATCTGTTCAGGATAAGAATTGTTTTAGGTAATCAACAGTTACTTTCAAACATACATATAAATAGTCCTTCAATGTTTCACACGTCCCTTAAAAATACTGTGTAATCTAAATGAAGAGTGGTTCTTTATGTACACCTTTGCCTCTTTAGAACTAGTGTTAATAAATAAGCGTTAGCCTTTGTCTTTGCTTATAGACATGAAGAATCTGATTTCAAGCCAGAGCTCACACAGACTTGATGTAAAGTCTAAATGAGGAGAGTGGTAATGCTGGCGAATGCGCTATGATGGGACTGCCACCTGTCCCGATCACAGCAGAAATATTGGTTGTCAAGCTTCAAGTTTAAAAGCCAAGGTTATGAGCCAGGTTCTCTGTACATCTAGAGTGGGGTGTTTTCTTCTGACTTCAATTGTATCTGTAAAATTTTATTACATCTAATCACTTAAGATGTTTTAAATAGTTTGCACTTAATTTTCTATATAATCAATATATTTTAATTCATTTGTACTACTCTGTTATAGGCACACTGCACTCTGTAACAAAATGGAATTAGTTTGTTGCAATGATAATGCAGTTTCACTGCTGTGAATAAAACCAGAATTGACAGAGTACAGTATTCTTGTCATTTATCCTGGACAATATTAACTCTCTTAAATAATAATGTTGTCTGGTGTTACCTAATGATCAAATACAAAGTATAATATGGAAACTAAATCTAAACGTGCTGGTGGAATCTATTTGACATGAGTGGTGCAAATGCAGATGTAAATATTCTACTCAGGATTTTATTGTTTATCTTAATTTGATCACACTTAGTGTCAGTGTGTATTTTTACAGCTCTATTATGTACTTACTATGACTGATGGCTCAAAATCTAACTCTAGAATATCCAGTTCCCTGATTTTGTGGCATTGTCATGTAAAGTAATTGTGGACAGCTTAAGGAAAGCACCTCTTAACTGATCCTGTGAACCTGAATGCATGTGAGCATGACAACATTAGCACAAACCAGGTTAAAATAAACTATCTGGTATAGCAACTTTCATCACAGAATCTCAAAATAATTTACAAATAACCCTTAGTAAAGTCTGTTGACCTTATATGCCAGATAAACAAGTTGCTGGTATTTATATTATTTTCTAGATAAACAACCCAGGATATGGAATGAAACAGAAACAAAACTAGGAATCTAGTCCTCGTCTCTGGGCTGGGGACTCAGGGCATGCCCAGAATTCCCAACCCTACCTTCTCCCTGAGAAACCTCCTGACTCTTGTCCCAAGCACGGTTGTTCAGACCCCCTAACCCTCATCCTAGCCTGAGGTCTGGTTTATTTGAACATAAAGGAATGACACAGCAAACGTCACAAAGTTTCCCAGTGCTGTAGTCAGTGTCCTAGCTTTGAGTATCCTCATCTGACCCCCGCCACTCCCTAAAAAGTAATTCAGAAGTAAAATGTCTGTACATTTCCAATGAGATAATTTCATAACAGAAAGGTCACAACAGATACAGATAAACAAATATGATGCAGACAAACCGAAAGCCATTTCCTGAAGGAGTTTTTAATTAAATTGTAAAAAGAAATTTCAAAGCATAAAAAAGCATCATAGCTACCTTCATTGAGCTAATGGAGTCAGCAAAATTAAATGTGAGATTTTCTCTTACCCTGAGATCTTTTTATTATCCCAGAGAGATAAATATCAGGAGAAGCAGTCCTAAATAGAAACACTGTGTGAGTGCATGTGCATGCGTGCATGCAAACAAAGATACGGTCTCTCAGTCGTGAACTGGTATACAGCACTCTGGGGCATCCTTTTATTTGTGTGCCTGTTCTGTGTACTTTTTCAGTTCTTTACAAGTGTGTGCTTTGTGCTGTAGCCGAAACACATTGATTATATAACCTAGTGCAGAAATAACAGGAAACTTTATTTTTTTTAAAACATCTAGAGGAAATGAAGAGATTTTGAATATTATTCAATGTTGTCTTCAAATACGTAAAGATGCAGGAATGTGAAAGCACTATGACAGAAAAACTGGCTGACTTAGAACATGATAAGAGGTGAGAGAGTTTGTGCTTCTGGTTTATTGCCCCAGGCAGCTGTGGTCAAAGCTGCTGCTTCTGCTTGCCTGGTGCACTCCTCAGTGTACAGGCAGGCTGGAATTGGTTGGAACTAGACCTCAAATAGAAGAAAGGCAGTAGATTTATCACTGGAGCACTATATTTTGGTTTTATATGTGAGAACAAATCCAGGCTAACCTCAGTTAATGAATAACCCATTCAATGGTGATAGCTCCTATTTAGTCTGATAAATTTGGCCTTAAAAAAAACTGAACTTTTGTTGGTACAGGCATATACCACAGGGCAGTAAAACCCTTGTCCCCATGAAAATTTCCAGTCTCAACAGAACAAAAGAATTAAATGTTTATATTATATCTTGAAAAAAATCATATTTAAAAAAAACCCACAAAACTTTTTAATGCAAAGTTAACATTTTCAAAATAAAGGTTATACTTTTTTGGGGAAAAAAAGATTCTTTAGTCAAAACAAAACAAAACAAACAAAAAAAAAAACAAAAAAAAACAAAACAAAAAACAAAACAAAAAAAAAAAACCAAGTCAAATAGCTTTGATGGAAACGTTCTCCTTACTTGCAAGATGTACAGCCTGTTACTGTGTAGTTCCATTAGAATCAGATGACCTCTTAGCAGCAGGCTCAGCAATGCTGACAGTATTATATTCTCCATGAAAAGCCATGGATATTGGAGTTTCATAATGAGGGAATTTTCCTTTGATACAGCAGCTGCATCAGAGCCAATTTTACCTGCAAATACATAGTGTTGGTGCAATTTATCTTTGAAACAATCCATATGGGTACATCCAGTTTTTTATAAAAGGGCATTCAACAAATAGAGTGGTTTGCAATGTTATTGCTTCACTGATGCATAAATATTGAATACCTAAACACAACATTAGCTAATTAAGTTGGAGGTGATTATTGGCCAGAGATAAAGTACACAGTAAGTAAGCACGGATTAAGCCTGCCCTCTTACTGCACCTACTATGGTTGCTCCCTGAATACAGTGAGGATGTAGGTTTCCAGGAGAGTAAATCCAGCAATAATTTGCACCTGGAATCTAAAAGAAAGCAATAAATAAATAAATAAATAAATAAATAGGTAGAGCTTCTTAAATTGCAGGGTACTGCATAGACTGTACAAGAGACTCCTTCTTCACAAAGAAAATCCTCCCAGTAAAACAGTAGTGAGAACTCTGCTCTTAATTGAAAGCATTACTTGGTATATACTAATACATTCTGTACAATTTGTCTTTACAAGGCACTGAGAGTAAACCAAAATTCACAAAATGCTCTTTCAAAAGAAACTGCACATATATGCCCTCCACACATGCATGCACCTCCCGCCACTAGACCAGAGCCAGCAGTAATCCCAGCCAAACTGTCCAAAGCAGAGCCATCACAAGACATTTTCTACTCAAAAGATTTTAATTTTCCCACAGGACTGCTGTTTCATAGCCATTACTGTACTAATGGTAAAAAAAAAAAAAAATCAGTCCCCACACCCATGTTCCTCCAGTTGTAACCACCTTCCTATCCAAACCATTCTATGATTCTACAGATAGTTAGGAAAAACCAACTAGCAGCCTGAGAGAAGAGGTGGCACTGCCCTGCTCTGTGGTACCATAGCCTAAACCAGCTTGGAATTACCGTGAATATATTTTTTTCAGTTGTGCTGGCACAACTCTTTGGGCTGCACAATCAGGCTTATCACAGTCTCCTGGTGCAAGATGATTATTAACTCAGTTACTCAGTTTATAGCCACAAGTAATTGTAAAAGTACAACTGAAGGGGTAGAGAGCAGCAGGCAAGGAGCTGGGAGCAAGCGGGCAGGGACACAGAGAACAAGGGACTGGAGCTTCCTAAACTGCCTTTGCCATCAAAGAAAATGTTTTGTAGAACTGCACCTATGTCTGCAGTTCCTATTGTCCTCGCTGTGTTTCAGTGATCAGTTCAAGACAGTCTGAAGACAAATTAGAAAAATACCAACTATTTTATTAAAAAACTCATAAGCAAAG
Organism: Aramus guarauna; assembly: GCA_013400195.1. Taxonomy (NCBI): domain Eukaryota; kingdom Metazoa; phylum Chordata; class Aves; order Gruiformes; family Aramidae; genus Aramus; species Aramus guarauna. Next base: position 130,605 of record VXBL01006907.1, on the reverse strand, counting down.
GTGAAATCTCCCCTTCATCAAAACCTACTCCCCTAACGGGATGTTGAGTGATCACAGAATTGAATAATAAAAAATCAGACAGAAACATTTTATCATTTAAGAAATGCTTACCAGGCGATCAGAGTCGGAAGGCAGGAAATTAATACTCGTAATTTCTGATTAGCTTTGTCAGAGGTGTCATGCTCCTTTCCTTTGTGTGAGTGACAAAAAATGAAATACAAAGAAAGAAGCAGAATGATCACCTGGGTTTTGATTTTTCAGGGAATGCTTTTCCCTCCATAAACTCATTGTCCTCCCCTCACAGAACGTATGCATCTGCTAAACTGGAACATAAAGTTCTGGAAATCTGTCTGCCTACACAATGGTATAAATCAGCCTAAGTTGCTTTCCTGATGTAATGTCTTGGACGGATCCCTTCCGATTTCCTGAACAGGATTTTGGAACAGCAAAAGAGAAAATAGACTGCCCTAATTAGTGTACCCCATCATTTACAGTGAGCCTTGCTTGTTGTAAGGCAGGACTTCATGAGTGTTATCGAGTGCTACACTTATGTCCAGACACATTGTGCATGTCCTGTAAGGCTGATAGTTAATATGAGATAAAATGCAACAACAGGGAGATTATAAAAATGCTTATGCAAGAAACTATGGAAAACTGCAAAATACTGGAATCCAGTTACAGGTTATTATTTATTTCAAGTAGACAATATTTCTCAGTCTCTTAAGGAATGAAAATTTAAAATATGTAATAAACCCTACATCATCATATGTCTTGTTTATGGTCAGCTTAAGGTATGAGTGCATGAATGATTACACGCTATGACAGCCTGTTTGAGATATATGCCTTTGCAAAATTAAGAGAGAGACATTGCAAAGGAACCATTCGTAACTATTTTTCTGAGAAGATGCTTTCATCCTGAACTTTATTAAAAATATACATGACTAATACAAATGTAATAATAAATACATAACTCCAGCAATTCATGCAATATCAATAAGATATGCATAAAAAATATAAGATCAAAAAGTGAGTTTACAGGAAATGTTAGGCTCTCCTTATGATTAATAGGATGGCAGTTATTAGGGGAATGATTCAGTCATGCTATAACCCCTATGAACTGAATGAACTAACCTCTTTTGAGTCAATCTCACACCTAGCTAGGAGAAAAGAGTCCGACCCAAATAATCCATAATTAGCTCATCAGCTGCTAACACTATTGATCTCTTGAGATCTGGGATGGCCCAAGCTGCCCTCATTCTCCAGCTGCAACTAAGAGAGCAGAATTCATTCTTGAAAGAAAGAGACATTTTTAAAAGACACATGGAATACTAAAATAATGATGTTGGATATCCATCATCTTGGAAGTATCTTAATTTGCTGCTGTTAATATATAATCAGAAATCAGATTATGACCTTGTCAAGTGGAACAGTAATTACATTATTGTTTATATAATTGGGGGTCTGCTTGCTGCCTTTTATTATACCTTACAGGAAAATTCAGGTGCTGTTCAAATAAAGTTCTTAATATTAGGTTTAATCTGCCAAAATCATTACACAAAAGTTCAGCTGCAAAGACATTCTTGCATAAATCCATTTTTAGAAAGCCAAAAAACTAGATCAATACTGAAGTTATAAAAGAATGAATTTTCTGTATTATTCTCATGTATTGGGTATTTAACGTCTATTGCCTTTTAAGAACATGATATTCTTGGAATAATTTGAATTGGTATGCTCTGTTTCTAGTGCTACTTTTCCAGTGGTAGTACACAAATGTAGTGGGTTACGTATGGCTTTGAATTTTCACAATGATCTCTCTTAAAGAAAAAATAAATATTTCAATTTTAGTAGCTTATGATGTAATTAAATTAAAAATGCTACATGCAAAACTTTTAATTTTATTTAGAATATCTTACTCACAGCACAGCTCTGATGACTATTAAATCTGTTTGGAAAAAGAAAACCTTATTGGCCTAAGGTACAAATGAAACTCATTCCTTTCCAAAAACTTCTATATTAAATCCTTTCAAGCACTAACATACTGAGGCACATAGAAATCTTCAGAAAGATCAGAAGGCCCTCACACTAACTGCAGGGTTTTTTTCCTCATTTCTATGGCATATGTTGTATCAGAAATCACAGTTAAAAGAAATTTCATGCTCAAAATTGAATCTTTTCTCACATTGAACTCAGCCAAAATTCCTGTGATGGCAGAATTAAATTTGGGTTTGTTCTCAAATGGTAAGGAAGCTACAATATGGAACAATTACCATATTTTTTACTCCTAACTACAAAGACTGTTTCTCTGAACATTTACATCATCTTAAAGAGTCATCAGTAGCTGTCAAATAAGTCCATTGTCTCTGCCCAGAATTTCTTCTGAATTTCTTAGACACTTGCGTCTGTACTGACCTAGAAGAAATAATTAATCTTTTTTTGTAAAATGCAATGAGTATAGCAGATGGGAAGTGATATTCACTTATAAACACTTACATGCAAGCAGCATCTTAACCTCAGCTGAGACTCTCTTTTTCCCAGGACAGATAGAAAGGTGGACTGCTACCTTAGGGCCAGATGAGGCACCACATCCAAAAATTAAATCCCAGACTGGTCAGACTTGGACTGGGGAGATTTCAGTCTCTTTTGGTGATTTCAGTCTCTTTGTCGTCTGCCAATATTTTTATTTTCTCGCAGTAAAAATATCTCTAGAGGAAAAGTTCTCACTGCATGTAACTTTTTTTTCTGTTGAGTCATTTGGTTTGTTTATGTATCCTATGTAGAGGTGTAGCTTTACAAAATGCCTTCTGCATGCAGGAAGAACTCCCCTCTGAACAGATTCTCTACCTGAGCATCATGGAAAGAAATAAATCCATAGCTGATGACATTTCAAGGGCAAGGAAAACAACTTTTCAGAGGAGAATTATCTGATTTGGTTCATGTTTATTTTTACTTATATCTAGCAATCTGCTCTCCAACAGAAGATGCTTATTTGCAGAAGAGAAGACTGTCTCCTTTTGGACTGATGCCCGATCTGGAGAAAAGGTGCGACTAAGGACAAGAGGTACGTCTTAAGCATGTATTAGCTAATGTAATAGGTGCCTAGTGTTGTAAAGGCAATTTTATGTGTCATATATGGTAACTAGTTAAGGATAAATTCTTTGTTTCTTCCAATCACACTTCTTATTCACTAGCTAACATAGGCTAAATCTGCCTTACACTCAGGAGTACATATTCCAAAACAAGATATTCCACATGTGGAATTTTAGAATTAATTATTCCCAAATAACTTGTGTAGAGAAGCTCTAGGGTACAGCTTGGTTAATTTATTTTACACGTGCTTACTGCCAAGTTAGAGGGCTTTAAAATTTCACAAGAAATCTTTTCCTTTCAGGAACAGCTTGGAGAAGCTTTTCCAATTCTAGTATCCTGTAATGAAGGTCTGAATAACTCCAGGTTGCAAACTGAAGTAAAACAGATTGTAGCAGACTAGTGGATAGGTTAAGAAGCAGAAGAGACCTGTTACTTTTTACTGCAACTGAATTACTAAGAAAAATGGAAAAGGGAAAAAAAATCAACTTCCACCTGCTTAAGGCTCAACCCTTACTTTTAGGTTATTTCTACTGTAGTGATTTTGTCTTGCAAACTCTTTCATGTAAGACATTAAATAATGTTGAGTTACTGGTGTGCCAGCTATGGTATCCAGTAGTTACCGAATATAAACCTGAGTGTTTGCGTTCTCCAAGTCTTTGCCTCAGTAATATCTTTAAACATAATAGTCTCTGCCTGTTGGCTTGTTTTCTCATGGGGAGGGTGACAGAACATTTTGTGTTCTCTTATCTTCAACAGCAATGAAACAGGAGGAGCTCCACAATGCGAAACCAAATCTACTGCTATTAATACAACATCCCAGCCACAGAGAAGAGATTTGTTTATTTACCAAAGCTAGAGATGCCTCTCTCTGACCTTTCCAGAGCTTGTGTGCTTTAGCTGGGAATGGATTCCGTAGAACTGGGTGCACTTTTAAAAAATATACAGTAAAAAACACACCCACCCACCCCCAAAACAAAGCCCAGCCTATATCCCAAATTGCATGAAATGACACACAGCTTTGAATAGTTAGAATAAGTCTAATCAGGGCACAACCCATATTCAGTTTTGATTACTTTGCTACTGCACAGAGATCAGTCAGCTTTCCAAAGGCCACTCACCTTTTTTACTGCCACTGAGCGACACATTTAGCTGACTATAACCATACATGGGCCCATTTTCTGTCTGAGGCCTAGCACCTCTCTGCAACCTAAAAACCCTGTCAATACAGATTTTTTTCCTTCTTTGCATAATTAAAAAGTGCTTCAGACTGTAAGGTATTTGGTTTAAAAAACCCAAAACAACAGATTGTCTTCTTCTGGAACTCACCCTGCTTTACACCATGCACAAATAAAAAAATTTAAAACTACATTTTTCACATTTGGCTGTATTTAGTGACCTGTCTGTACAACTTAAAATAATATCTGCAAGAGTTAAATCTTGCACTAGCATTAAGGATCCGACCTGGTTTAACCTCATAGACTCACAATCCATTTTGTTAAGCTGGCTCATTTCTAGTATAGAAAGAGCCTCAGAGAGCTTCCAGGCTAGCTTTGGTGATCCTTGTCGGACAATTTTAAATTTAAGTTACCAGAAGCAGCTGCCCTGCAACACAGTTGGCAAAAATGAGTGTGGGCTGGCTCCTCAGCCATCTAGTTCTCCAGCTCAGCATAATTCAAACCAACACTGATTTTCGTACCTGCTCCGTAACCGTTTGGTATTTTAGTCTAAGCAGACTGTTAATGAATTACAGAAGCAGACCTAGGAGTAGGAACGGGAAAGTGGGAAAGGAACTGGCCCTACATGTCCTGATTCTAAAGCAATAATGGCCAAGCAATATATAAAAGGAAAACAATAGTTATGCCATCTCCTCCTCCTCCAACAGAGTTACAGCAGAAGGGAGCACACAGTCCTAGTCCAGCTGTCAGATAAGCTCTGAGCATGCTTGCTTAAGAACCTTCCAATGACCAAGGCTGTAGCTGGCCACCTGAAATCTCAGTCCAGGTTTAAGGCACTGCAGTGGGTTCCCTGCTCCTGCTGTCCCTGCCCTTCTGCAGCTGTGCTATCCCTCAATCATGTTGGCACCAGTGCTCATGCAGCAGAATTGCAAGCCATGTCACAGAGCGGTTCACCTGAAAAGCAACGCAGGAAAAAAAAAATCAGCCAACCTTGTTCAGCATTTAGTTCACAGTGTGACTGACCTGTCAGCTGTACAGGTAAAACTGCTTGTAGGGCTGAATCCTGAATCTACCTGATTAAAATCACCTTTTTCTTCCCTGGATAACTTTCCAGTGCCTGTACCCATACAATGAAGAAGAGTATGGGGATGAAAACCAGCAGCGAGGTGTAAGATGGGAGCACGACTGCTTCTTTTGGCAGAAGTACTGATTTGGGGCAGCTTAAGTTGTTTGTTGAACTACATCTTATGTCAAAGTCTTTTTAATTACCACATTACTTACTGTTTTCTAGGCTTTACATACAGGGTTCTGTGGCTTGACAATGCCAGTCACCTGTAGAATTAAAAATAAAAGCCAAGAGTCCAAAATAACTATCTTTTCTCTATAACAATTGGGCAATATTATCTATAAATAAAATCTTCCAAATATTATTCTGAACCATATAGCAGCTTGGAAGGCCAAAAACCTGTCTTTCATTACTCTAGAAACTACTTCACACTTTTGAAGGAACTGGTTTAGCTGTGATGCATCCCCTCATGCTTTGACCAACTTCACACTTCATTTTTTATCCAAATCTAAGTAACAGGCTTTGGGGACCTTGTCTGTATTCCTTCCTACTCAAGTCTGTTCCCATCTGCCTGATCCCCTCAGTGACTTTATAATACTTCTTTTGTGTCACCAGAACTACTGTTGCCTCCCAATCAAACTTCCCACACTGGTCTCTAAAACTGCACTCCCTGCTTTTGCATGTTCAGTTTCTGTATCTGCAAGTGCATGAATAAGGGCTTGTTTGTATGCACAAAATTTACTATGACCATTTTTACAATTTGGGTTCAGGCAGAGAACTCTGTACACATAGCAAACCTCTGTCTCCATGGAAAACTGCCAAAAAACATCTGATCCCAGTAATTAGGGGAAGGTTTTGTGAGGAACCTGTGGAAAGAGGTCCCACATCTCGCCTGATTCGCAGCTGGGGTTTCTCCCTGGCAGTTGAGACCGGTGATGTGAGAGGTTAGTGGAGAGTGGGAGCAGATTCCTGTGGGGCTTCACCAGCCAAATTCCTATCTAGCAATAGGTTGCTACAGCAACTCAGAGCCTCCTGAGATACAGAAATTACTGCAATGGCTGCTGAAATGCCTCCCTACTGCTCTGAGACAGGATAAGGAAAATCCTTCTCTTTGATACAGAACAGTTACCCACTGCCACGCTTTTAACATCAGCTCTATACAAGCACCAGGTTTCCTGAACTTGCTCAGGAACTGATGGCTACCTTTCCCTCCAAAGCAAGATGTAGTTCCTCATTTGCATGTAATGCAAACCTAGTGTCCTGGTTCTGGCTAGGATAGAGTTAATTTCACAAGGAGCCAGGACAGGTAAGCCAAGCTGGCTGGGGGCTATTCCATACCATGTGATGCCATGCTCACCATGAATTTTTCTTACACCTAGAAATAATAAACCTAAACACCACACAACAAGGACTACGGTTCCAACACGTCTTTCCCATGGAGACAGTAAGAGAAAAAACAAATCATATGACAAAAGTTAATATACTACTGAGTGGGCTGAACAGAATATAGAAACCTGTACAAAGCAAAAATACGTATTTGCCAGACTACAGTTTGTGGTTTTCAAAAACCACATAGATACAAAAAACCCCATAAACAAAGCAAAACAGGACAAAAACCCTCATAGCTTCTCAATGACTGTCCAGTAGTTTTTTGGCTGCCTCCAGCCTGCGCATGTTTTCCTCTGGCATTTGGCCCACTCACAAGTCATTCAGTCCACTGGACTACGTAATAAATACCAGTCAGAGATGATGCTTTAGACAGAATAGGAACACTTGTGACCTAAACAGGTCCTGAATCTAGAATGGGGTGGACAGAGGCAGCCAGGCAGGGCACAGGAACAGCAAATATCAGAGTACACTCTAAGCGGAAAAACTTTCTCAAAATTGCTCTCATTTCCCTCCTTTTCACTTTTCAGCAACCTAGTTTGCTCTAGAAGTCAAAGATGAAAACAGCAGAATCAATTATCTGAAGTAGTACCTGTGCTTACCTGAAATAACTGGATGACTTTTAAAATTATTTCTTTAATAAAAAAGTCACAGCTGCTCAATTTAAACCTGAGCACTGCATTTTGGCCACAACGAAAAGGACCAAATTCCTCTGGGTATAAACCCAGTAAAATTGATACAGTTACCTCCTGGCTGAATTCGGCCCAACATGCCTAGAACATCGTTTGGAATTGTTCAATGCAAAATATTGCACTAATCCTATCTCCTGCAGTTGCCAAATGCTGTAATGTTTGGTGTCAGCATGCAGCATTTTAGATTTTTTGACACAAGCTTGGTCGCTTGTTAATAGAGTACTTTTTTGGTTTCTTACCTTCCACCAGGTCTATGAGCTTTTGGATTAACTCTGAAAAGCTGGAGAACAAACTATGCTTTCAGTATGTCAAAATATCTTGCTCAAGTCAGAGAGGTTTTTTTTTACTTCCCCCAGTTTAGTGTCTACTGTTAAGATGATTCTCAGAGATCAAAAACAGCATATAATGTTTAAAACAAAACATTTGTTAACTAAGGATTTCCTGGATTTTTCTGCTTTCTTATTTATACTATGTCCTGGACCTTGTGAAATCACTGTTTAACTTCCAGTGTTATTTATGGAAGCCAGCCTGTTGCTGTTTCCAGATCTCACAGAGAACTTTCAGTTTGCAGTTTCAGTACCAGGTGCATAGTCCTGGCTTAATTGACTAAAAAGTAACATACAGTAAGTACTTAACCCTCTCACACCCTGCCTGAATCTTCACAGGTAGGATCTTTTTCTACATCTAAGCTACCTCATTACAGTCAGGTTCCTGAGTCCTGAAAGCTCCTTTTCTGTGACAATTTAAAATTCGGGACTGCACAGCCTTTTCAGTGCAGTAGAGATAAATACTAGTTTTGGAGCCTTTCTGTTGTGCACAGAGAGAGATTTGAAATATTACTCTCTCAGTTATCAATATGAAAGACTAAACGCCTAAGCATGGAAATAAATTTTTGGAAATGAACAATTTTTATGAGGCTTTGCACACTGCCACTATTGATCAAAACTTTTCAATCCACAATAGAAAGAAGAAGACAAGGAATAATACTTTAGCACACTGGATCCAACTTATGTGCTGTCAGTGTGACTGCTCTGACTTACAACCATGGTGAAAAAATCAGCTTAAAGTGTTACTGTCCTCAACATATGGGCCCAGGATTTGAATGCTGTAGCATTATGCGCTACCATTCACAGCTACATAAACTAAGTGCACTGTAGTTTTAAAACATTAGCACATTAGAAACCAACAATTTACATTCATTTTGCAGGAGTAGAAATGACCACACATATGATACCAGGCAGTACAGAATCAGGTCGATGAAGTTTATGTGACTGCTGTCTAAGCAAGGCTGTTAATGGTTGCACAATATGGAGCATTAATGAATAGAAAAGGATGAGAGAGAGAACGGTAACAAGTAACTTATTTAAAACCCTGGGTGCTCCCTTTCCTTGCAGTCCTCTTGTCTGACACCTATAACTTTATGTCACATTACAGAAGACACACAGCATCACTGCTCAGACTTCAACATCATACCAACATCAATTATAGCCGCTCCGGAGCCTTCTAGGATGACAGATAAAGGTTGCAATCCAGGATCATCCATCTGGATGTTAGCAGGATGGAATATCATCATTTTCAAATGCTTTTTTGAAAACCTGGAGAAATATATCCCAAAAGTCTTTATTTAAAAGAGAAAGTATTAAGACTGCAAAATCAAGGACACACTGAAATTAGAAAATTTTAGGGTTGGAAAAAGAAGCCAGGAATCATGTAATTAAAGACTACTTTAGGGCACATACATGGAAAGGCAACCTTTATTCTGGCATTTTCTAACTTGCAAATTATTCATATTTTGGCAAAGATTTTGTATATGTAAAATGTATATATTATATATAGAACCAAATTAATCTCGGATATATTTTTGCCTTATAAATACAGTTTGCTGTTTCCATGCTAGAATCTACAGCATTAACATATTCAGATACCAGTTGCTGGATTTATTTGCTTCTTGATAATCCAAAGGCTGAGCCTGGACATGCTCAGCCTCTCCAAATTTCAGTCTTATCTAGCACTTTTTTCTAAGCCACCCAGATAAGTTATCTCAATGTCCTGAGGTAAAGTGATTCTCTTGCCTAGGGACTCTGGATTGCTCTGATTTTTTTTTTTTTTCCTTCATCTGCCACACAATTATGAGCTCAAGCGTTAAGACTGATGAATAGAAAATTTTTCTCTATTTCACTAATTTAATTTTTTCAAAAATGTGTAATGCTGTACCAAGAATTTCTAAATAAAAGAAGCAGCTTTAAAAACACTGCTTTAGCAAGAGTGTGGCCAATTTATTTCAGTGTGCAACAAGCCACTTAAAAAAAGACCAACACAGTCAATCTGAAAATAATCTTCATGTAGAATTAGAAAAGTGGAAGAAAGACTGGAGAAGGAGACCCACTAATTCATCTTCTTGCAAATCACATAAGAATGTGACATATTCATTTGCACTTGAACAGATTATTTTGTTCTCCAGAAGAAAGCAAAAAAAGTTTCCTATATTTTTTTCCATAAATTTTTGAAAAATCCTTTGAGTCAATAAATTCTAAAAAAAAAACAAAAACAGCCCATATTTAACTTTTATTGCATTCAAATTTTGAGTTATGCACATGGTTCATTTTCATTCATGTCCTCTTTCTGTAATACAAATGTTCTACAAAAGCAGCAAAACTGCTCTTTGCTGCTCTGTTACTGTTCATTATCTCCAAGCCCTTTAAGTGGAAGTAAGTTTCTCTGTGTATTACGCAAACACTTCAGTCCCATTTAATTCAGTGAAAACAGGCACTGAGGCTTCTGTTAAATCTGAGAGCAGAGCACAGAGCCTTCAGTATTCCATCTGCACACACATTCGTTAGCCTTCTTCCTTCTTTCCTGCCTATGTATACTTTCAGGGGAAAAAAACAAAACCAAAAACAAAACTGGCAGGCCCTGCACTAAGCATCCTCTGACATGGTTAGAGAACTAATGTGTCCACAGACCACAGAAAACATACATTCAAGACACCGAGAACACTAAACACGTTAGGATCAGGAAATCCTGATTGCCTCCATTGAGAGGTTAATGAAAGATAATTGTGTACATTTGCTGTTTGTTACTCAAATATCACTTCCTTATGACAATATGCATTAGTTGATCGGCAAAGGTCAATGAATTACTCTTTAGTTCCTTCCAAATGCCTGTGCAATGAACTTTGCCATTTTTAATACAGATTTCTCAGCAAAGAACTGGTGGTACAGGTTTGAGGCTTAGAATGCCTCTCAACCTGAAAACACCTTTCATCGCAATGTATTTCTAACGCTATCCCTAGAGCTTTATAACTGTGAGACCTAAACAGAGACTTCCCTGTAGTGTTCATTCACAATTTGCACAGAATCTAGCACAAGCTAATCACATAAATAGTTCAATTATTGAATTTTGAATCCTCTTGCAATATAAATGGTTAGTCAATTGAACCTGAAACACAAATGCAAAGAGATTTAGGAAAACTGAGATACGCTGTCATCTGAAGTGTGACAATGGTTAACAGGAGTTTGGATGAGCAACTTACTCTGCATTGACAATTGCATCACTTAAAAAAAAAGAGGACCTAAAGTGGAAATATTGCAGGTCAACAGCTCATCAAAACTGCATAAATACAAAGCGAACGCTATGAATGAACACAGTCCTAATCCTGTGAGCTAAACTACACAGCTGCTGACTCCCCTTTTCACCCATGTGGTGCTCCACTGAAACCAGGCATGTTTGTATGGATACTCAATGCAGCACACAGGTTTGGGGGTTATATTCTGAACCAGTGTGGATAGTTTGAATAGCACTAGAAATCTCCATGCAAACCAGGACAGCAGGGTTAAGTTAGCAGGTAGTGGAATGCACAAGCACAGCACAGAGACAAGACGGGGGAATTAAGCTGCTGGCAAGTAGCAGCTGAAAGCTGATTGAATACAACAGATTGGGCTTTCATACTGGACAGATAGGCAGCAGCTATTTAAATGGAGTATTAACAGTTTTGCTCTTAATTATTTCCAAACCTTCCAGCTAATGCATACTCGGTGCGACATGTATTTTGGCCTCAATTAATTATTTGCTGTTTCTGTATGAATCCAGTTAAAAGAAAGCTGAATGGTTTGTTGAGAATTTCTGCCTCTTTAAAATCATTCTTGTAACTGCTTGGCTTCTTTCTTCAAACAGCTGTCATGTAAGTAAAAAAATGTTCACTTTCTCCATTTCAAGTGGAATTTCTTTCTGAAATGACACTGCCCTGCAAGCCAACAAATGGTCATCATTCTGGCCCAGTGGCAGGTGGAAGGCCGTGAAACTCCAGAGCTAAAAGCAGAAACTTTATGCCTTCAGAAAAGGGAGATTCCTGTCTTGCCAGTTAGGTATCATTTACTTTTGGTCAGGGAGGATCTGAGATTGTGGCATTTCTATGTATAGTACAGCTTTTTCTAGAAGTTTCTGGAAGTATATAACTTTTATCTCAGATACTTATGTAGTTAGTCATGTGAAAGCCACAACAGCTGGTTTATACCTCAAAGAATAACAATTGTTAACAGAAATGTCAAACCTCTCCCAAACATCTCTGAAATAAGAGAATGACCTTCCAAAATATGCTTCAGCAGACTGTTTTAATTGCAGCTACTTCCAAAAGTGAGCATTTGAGCTTTGTTTTTGTATCTGTTTTTTCTATACATCCTTCTTGATATACTCTTTGTATCGGGTATCTGGGATCTCTCATCAATACTAATCTAATATGGATCCAGGGTAGACACACAACAGCACTTGTGACAAATGGGACAGAATGTACTATATGACATTTATTCAGCTTGTGCGAGGACAGATGGATAAAGATTATAGCAGCATAAAGTAAAAAAGTTCATGTAGACAACACATGATCTAGCATAAAGATTGCTGACTGGCACAAAGCCAACCCATCAAAAAATCTGATACATATTTTTACTGTCACAGTGAATTTATAGCCTGAGATTTTTATATTCCCTTCATTAAAACAAAACAAAACAAAACAAAACAAAACAAAACAAAAACAAAAACCCTTCAGTATCTGCTTTTTATTTCATCATACTCAGGAAAGGAAGAATGTCCTCTTAGTAATCTGAAGTGAGAATGAATTTAACGGAGCCTCTTTCCTAATCAGAATAATTGGATTGATTCTTCTTTCAACCAAAAGAGCAAAAAAGTAAACTACTGGTATTGCTTCAGTTTACCATGCTCTTCAGGTCTCTTTTTTTGGATGATTCAGAAGGAATTAAAATGTACAGAAGCAGTAACAAACGGCAAACTCACATGTGTCAGCCAGGATCAAATAAAAGGATTAACTGGAAAGTAATGGTTTCAGGTGGCGAACACAGCTTTTGAAGTAAAAATTGTAAATGTATAGGAAATAAAGGATTTAATTAGAACGTTGGACATAGCACTTAGCAACAGTTGAGATGAGTTCATACATGCCTAGCCACATGGAAAGGTACAGGTCTCTCTTTCCCATCAGCTAAGATGTCTGTACAGAAAGAAGCATAGAAGCAATAGAAGTTGTTAATGGCTCCAGCACATCATACTCAGCACAAAATGGCTATGAAATGCCCAATTTTAATATTTTTAGGCCTTAACAGGTGTCACAATGTAGAACCACCCTAAAGTTGTCTCAACATACAAGGATATTGAATGCTGCAAGTTTTCTTATGGGTGGTGAGCACCCACAGGCTTTGACAGAACACCTGCCCAATTACCACGGCTTGGTGAGTGTGGAAAAAAGGGGTACATGCCTTTAAAGGTCAGTCAAAGCAGTGGAGATCTTCCAGCTTTGTGGAGCAGCATGGAGTTCTGCACAGAAAATACGAATTAGCAAATCTGCTTATCCCTTCCTACAGTTGTCATAAACAGGTGCTACATGAATACAGGCCAGAAACAATTCATGTCTTTACCATTCTCAACGAGATTTTCATTTGCCTTTCTTCTTGGTCTTTTCTGTGACATTTGAAAAGTGAAAACTCTGGTATGTGCAAGGTAATCAAGTTCACATTTGGGAACAGTACATGAACTCAACATACTGCCCTGAGGCTTAGGCCTGAAGGAATTTCAACTGTGCAGAGATGGAATATGCGAAGACAGAAATATGAGGAACATGGTGACATTGCTAACTGTAAGAATAGATGGACATTATTGGATTGATAAAAATAGAATGGGGAGGTAGAGGTGCATGTAAAATGATATGATTTGTGCTTCACATTCCTTTTGTACAGGTATAAAGAGCTACACAAGCATTGTTTTAGTTCAGTGCTGCCATAAACTCCCCAGATGAAGGCAGCACCGACCACTACAGCGGAGCCAACGTGGGGCAGCAACAATGCTTGCTGTATTCTTTCAGTGACTGCTGCAAAGTTTCTGGCTGCCACACCTAAATTCACAGATTCACAGATTTACAGATTGGTAGGGGTTGGAAGGGACCCCTAGAGATCATCTAGTCCAACCCTCCTGCTAGAGCAGGATCACTTAGAGCATGTTGCACAGGATTGTGTCCAGGCGGGTTTTGAATATCTCCAGAGAAGGATACTCCACAGCCTCTCTGGGAAACATATTCCAGTGCTCTGTCACCCTCAAAGTGAAGTTTTTCCTCATATTCAGATGGAACTTCCTGTGTTCCAGTTTGTGCCCGTTTCCCCTTGTCCTGTCACTGGGCACCAACAGAAGAGTCTGGCCCCTTCCTCTAGACATCCACCCTTTAGATATTTATAAGCATTAATAAGATCCCCTCTCAGTCTTCTCTTCTCCAGGCTAAACAGACCCAGCTCTCTCAGCCTTTCCTCATAAGAGAGATGCTCCAGTCTCTTAATCATCTTTGTAGCCCTCCGCTGGACTCTCTCTGGTAGTTCCCTGTCTTTCTTGAACTGGGGAGCCCAGAACTGGACACAGTACTCCAGATGTGGCCTCATCAGGGCAGAGTAGAGGGGGAGGATAACCCCCTTCAACCTGCTGGCCACGCTCTTCTTAATGCACCCCAGGACACCACTGGCCTTCTTGGCCACAAGGGCACATTGCTGGCTCATGGAGAGCTTGTTGTCCACCAGGACTCCCAGGTCCTTCTCCACGGTGCTGCTTCCCAGCAGGTCAACCCCTAACCTGTACTGGTGTCTGGGGTTGTTCTTCCCTAGGCGCAGGACCCTACACTTGCCCTTGCTGAATTTCATACGGCTCCTCTTTACCCAGTTCTCTAGTTATTCATGGAGTACCTGATGCTCCTCCTCCACTTCCTGCATGGCTGATTAAAGCTACAACCTGGCCCAAATTTTGCAGTTAGTCTCAACAAGTACAGTAAATAGTCCAAAGCATTCCTGGCACAGTGGAGCATATGTGAGTAAGAATACTCTTTTAGCAGTTGCTATCCAAAAGAGACAGAATATATTTTCCAGTTATGAATTCTGGATAAAAGTTATGAACTCCAGATATACAGTTCTGTACCTTCCATTTCAGCTACAGATGTGAAACAGGTTCTTGAATTTGCAGTTAAAACAAGGTAGGACCATGTCTACTAATGCTTTTGCTTTCTGTTTGCAGACGCTGGAAAAGAAAATATTTTCTCCACAGTGAAGCGAGTGTTAATCAAAGCTTCATTTTACTGCTCCATTGAAGGCAATATTACACAAATGTGTCCAAAAAGCACAACGTGGTACTGTATGTTTTTCACATATTCTGTGCTATAAACAAGAAAATTAGATTATTTCATTTTTCATTTTATTTAATCATCCTCTCATGCCTCATATTTAACTGTCTGCATATCACTCTATTGTCTTTGAATGTTGTTGCTAAATGCCATTATTTTTATTGTACAAATGGTGCACAGAGAGACAAAATGCTTATCCACCATGGGCCAGTGTTAGACCTGTGGTGGGGTTTTTTTTGTTATTCTAATCCACTGTTCATTAATGGAAAATTCAGAATCTTCATCTACTATGCACTTGGATTTAAAACATTATTTTGCCCAGTTCAAAGATACTATATTATGTCTCCAGCTGGCTTTTTCTTAGAGCTATACAGCTGGAGTACAAAAGTGTTCTGAAATGTCCCAACTGAATTTCAAATGAATATCAGAAATAGGCAAGGATATACATGATACATGCAGAATATGTATCTAGGGAAATCACAGAAGATCTAGTTTCCACTAGTTGGTTATACATAAATTATTTAGGCAATCTTAGTAAGCCTGTTGATTAGCTGGAGGCAAAGATATCTATTTTAGGTGTACTTAGGGTCAGGATTAACTCATGAAACTTGGATGGCATTGCCCATGAAACAGCTAGAATCATTTCAGCAACCTCATTCAAAAATTAGGTACTTTCCTTTTTGTTTACCACTTCTTAATATTTTTTTAATTTTTTTTTTTTAGTTTTCCTTAACAAAGAGGACAAGATTTTTGAAAATCATGTGATAAATGTCTTACAAAACTACACTAGAAACTATTTAGGGTGACTAGAGAAGAAACAGGACTGGGAGCCAGGAGACTATTTCTATTTCTAGTTCTGCCATAGACTGTGTGACTATGACTTTGAACTTCAGCTCCCTTTTTTGTGAAACGAGAATGATAATACTGTTGTCTCAGGGATATTGTATAATATAATTCTCATTAAGGTTTATTAAATGCTTGAGATCCTTGATTAGAAGAAGTTGCAAATAAAAATTATTAATCAAGTAATAGTAATCACAGTATCAGCACTACTATTAATAATAATGATGTTTGTTGATGTTATTAATATTGAATTATAAGCTTGATAGCATTGTTCTCATAAAAAGACCAACCAGCACATAGCAGGAAGACCATTGTAGTGCACTTCTAGGAACAAGAACGCTGCCAGCATAGTTTCAACATGGGAGCGGAAAAGAATTCTCTAAGTTCTCCATCTGAGCCATTGTAGGTGGTAAAAATGAATATCTTTTCAATAATGCTTTGTGACATAGGAGCAGAAGCAGCTTTAAGAGCTTAACAGTGTTTTAAAATATGACTCAGGAGAGGTTTTCTTTTTCAAACAGAACTGAGGAAAAAAAAACCTCAAAGCACCCAGGAGTCAAACAATCTTTTAGAAACACGGAACCTTGAAATAGAACAAGTATTGTAGGTCAGGGTAATCTGACTTCCTGTGCAACATCATTGACATATAAGAAATCTATGCATAAACAACAGAGAAAACCAGATCTCTTCTATTGGAAGCCTTGAGCTCTGACAGATTAATTGTAAGAATTTTTGTTCTGTGAGTGACCAAAAATTGCCATGGGTAATTTGGGAGGTTAAAGCCCCTTTGAAAGTCTATAATGTTTGTGAAATATCTATATAGATTGTATTGAATTGTAGAAATGAAGTGAGGAAGTGGAAACATGGAAGATCAATATAGCATTTATTCCACTAGAGGAAAATATGTTCAGATTTGGTTAGAGTCACATAAAAAGAGAATGAAGGCAGTCCAGCAGTTTTTCTTTTCCTCCTGAACAGCCGATGTTAGGAAGCAGGTGTGAAGACCTTACGAAAAGTAGGGGAAGGTGACAGGCACAGTGTAATTGCACCCATTAATCTTAACACAGAAATATTGCTTTTTTAAAAAAAACACATGGATTGTGGGTTACACAGACTTCTGATGTATCAGACTGGAAGGATTTAACTGGTAAACCAAATAAGGCATTTGGTTTCTATCCCTCATTTTGCCTTATTTCATGAAAGAGAAAAAAATCAACATTAAAAAAATTATATTAAATAGAATTTTGGAAATTCTTTTTAATACACCACATAACCAATGAAATGTCTGAAAACTGCAGTGTGTTACTTCAATATGTTACTAATAACTACCTATGAGTTTGGAAGAAATCCTCCACAAGAAACACAGAAAGTAACTTCAGCTTATGTCATATCATAAAATGTCACAAGTCTAATAAAAGTGGTAGTCATGTGCCATTAGTCCCAAACAATGGCTGAAAATGAAGTCATCTCCATGAGTAAGAAAAGCTTTTAAATCTTACATTATAGCTACTCACCTACATGGAGTGCACCTGGATGTCTTCCTTCCAATCTTGAAAAGTCAGAGAGTGTGACTTTTCATTGTGATTCAGTAAATATATGAAATGACAGACACCTGTTACATGGTAGAACTGTTCAGGGTACAGTACTATACCACTGAAAAAAAGGAAATATATATTGTTTATACCATCTTGATTACAGACTCTGATAGGTCAAGAATTACAAAAGAAAAAAAAAAAAATTAAAACCAAATAATTCAGATGGTTCACTTTAACCAAAAGTCTTACTGTATAAATCCTGAGTAAATAGAAGGTGAAAAGATAAAAAACTGACATCACTGAGCTACCTTCTGGTTGTCATTGCTGCTCTCAGATGAATATAAACATGAACAGATTAACACAAATATATGAAAAGTGCAGCTATTTGTGTACTTTTCTTGAACATACTTTCCTTCATCCATCCTATCACAGGCAGGATCATGCAAAGCACTGTGGATGAGTGCAATCCATTCTTTTGCTTTCAGTGTACAAGACTTGGGTTCTGTCCCCATAAATATCTATGAAGCAGGAAAGGAATTTGAATTTATAGTGCCCCTAGAGATGGATACAATAGTACTGTTAATCTACAGTAATTATTGCCCTACCTTGTAGCTGGTAGTTTCTAGGACTTGTCATTAGCCCACTAAGTACCAGGCTAGCTCACTTGAACCTGACTAATGTAAACCAGTGTGCATTACATGTTGAAGAGAGTCCAAGGTAAACTCTAAATGCCATGTTAGCATTTCTGTTTCTAACATACTCAAGAATCACAAAAAGAAACCATCCAAATTAATTAACTTTTAAGAAACAAGGCTGTGTTGTGTGTTTATGTGTCCAACTTGGAACTGGTACTGTTCTCCTAAATGCCAGAGACCACAGACTGATAGCTTCAAAACTGAAGCAACTTCTTTGCTCAGAAGTGGTGGCCGATGTCCTATAGCAAAGTAATTCAACTTTCATTGCACTATTAAGTTCCACAGGTAAGTACTAGTATGATCACAGCTATGACATCCCAATTAGCCATCAACTTGTTACAGATATAAAATGTAGGGCAATTTTATAACACCTTACAAATGTCAGACTCTGTCATCTTATAAATATTGTGCCCGGCCACACAGCTCCCTTACACGCTTGGTAGTAGCCCTAGCCCCTTCTACAGAGAGTAAAATTGAGATCCAGAAGCACACAGGGGATATTTACATAGAGAAAAAATGGCAGCTAGCTGCCAAATTAATCAGAAATAGGCCTTAATTAGATGGAAAATTCAGGTCAGGATGAGATAAGAATTCAAATCTCATGGGCACCCACCAGTGCTTTATTTCTGAAGTTGTTGTGTGTTTTTAAGACAGCAGTCAAGCTGATTTCCCTTTAAAAGAAATTACTTGGCCATCAAATAAGGATAACTTATTTTTTCAGATATGCATGATGAATCTTGGTTTTGATATAATGTTGCTCTCTCCCATACTTCTCGATCTCCTATTGACGTCAGCATTAAGATAGACAGAAAGATTTTTCCAAACAGGGAAATGGAGATTATTGTGGCAAATACTCTAATGGAGTCTTCGGTGACAAACCAAGTGACTATCAATAGGACACAGAAATAAAAGAAGAAATCTACCAACCCAAACTGTGATCTCCTATAGCTACTGTCACTGAGATCAGAATCTGTCTCACCATCTCTTTTTCACTACCAAGGCAGCAAGTAGCTGCTTTGTGCAGGAACAGTGATCCAGTTCTAGAAATCTCCTCGCAGCAACACTATCCTTTGTATTCACAGTTTCTCAGTCTCGGTGGAAGTCAAATTCTACCTGCTGCTGATACAGGAACACACATTGCCTAGGAATAAAAATTATTCAGAACAAACTCAGATTATCTTTATTATCAAATTCTTATAACTGAATTTTCTACGGGGTTTGTGTAACTGTTTCATCTAAGCATTTTTTTGCATTTTGCTGTTTAAGCTATAAGCTTCTTGAAGGGAGAGAGGGGGGGAAAAAAACCCTTGACATAATACCATGAAATCAAAGAGCAAGCTGACTGGAAAAAACAGTTACTATATTTAAACTGCATTATCCTATGACAGAACTGCAGTTTTAAAACCTTTCCACTTTGATACAGCACTTTCGCAGCATTTTAATATGTCTTAGTAGATTTCAAGTGGCTGAAACATTTTAATAACCATAATTTAAGAGGAATAAAATAGTACTGTAGGAGGAAGAAACAATGCCCCTATCTGTCACTCATGAAGACTTGCATTTGAAATCAGCTGGGGTAATAAGAACAATGAATTTGGTGGTCTCAACCTAAGTCCCATTAGGCAATTAGCCAGTCTGCAAAAATCATGACATAATTTGGCACAGTTAAGCAGAATGGTGTAACTTTGTCTATGTCCACTGAAAGAGATCCAGGTCTGAAATAGGAAGCTACTGCAGGTCAGCATTCAGGTGTATTGGCTCAACACATTGGCATTTTGTGGAGTGCCCTTCTGTGTTTAGCTCCAGTAAAAACTATTAATCTTCTTCAAAAATTGAAATACAAAACATGTGTTTTTGTGTACAGCAAGAGACAATTCACATTATGACCAGTAACTCTACTGTGAATCTGCTTTGCAGCAACAGGGGTGACTTAATGTTATTGCAATTTGAAGGAAAGCATCCTGCAGTCCTGTCTCAGGCCAAATTCCCATTTACTTCAATTAGTAAGCATTACAGGAATTGTTTTAATGCTGCTGCCTGATGTGTTGGCCGCTTCTTTTAATATATTACAGTGAAAAAAGATAGTAGGCCAAATGTATGAATGGTATACTGCCATTATGTGAATGGAATTTCATCAAGGCCAAAACTGGCCCCTTTTGTCATGTTTCTTTCCAAGCTACCACTTTAAGGGGTTCCACTCTAAAAACAAACTGCAACTTCACTTTGCAGCAGCAACATAAATCGGTTTCTTTCTTCCTTAAAGATGGAGAATGCAAAGCTATCTGAACCTGCTGGAAGTATTAATCGCCTGGAAGCTTTCATAGGCTTGCACTGCTTAAGGCAGAGCTGAGGTGCCATCATTCTGATTTGAGTCAAGATAACCATCTTCTTTAAGAGACAAAATGAATTTCATAGCAAACTTTATGAATCCTTGCAGAGCGACGGGAAATAACACTGATTTCAAGTCACAATTCTAAATTTGTAGGATATCAAGTGATGCCAAAATTAGCAGGTACTGCTTCTGCTGCAGTATCTACATGGGTATTTGTAGTTCGTTCTGCGCTATGCTGTCTAGACCAAGCATTGTATCTGCAAATGTTTGTCAAATGTGCAGCTGTCAGAAGATCTTTAATGATTTGGAGGGTATCGCCTACAAAGAAATCCTCACTCATCAGCTAGCATCGGTGTTGCCCATCTGTGGAAAGACAGGGAAGCAATCATGAAGGAAATGCAGTTTATTCTGCTCTGGAAGAGAAAGACTTGAAGAACAGTCCTTAATTCAGTCATTCTTCTCTCAAAATTCACTGAGACATAAGAGAACACAAGACAGAAATAAACACAGACAGAGGACTATGCTATCAGGTTCTTTCCAGATTTTAGGTAGGATCTATGTTCAAAAGATGGGAAAAAAACCAGGAAGAATCAAGTCCTCTTTTTGTAATGGATAAGATAGAAACAATGGAAGTGGAATTGTCAACTGTAGCAGAACTAGTGAATCCCAGAGAATGCCAAGAGTTCCCCAAGATTCACTAAAATGCAAACTCTGTTCACTTTCCTAGCAGCATTTCCACCTGTTAACAAGTTAGACTGAAAGGACACCATATCTACTTTATTATACACTCTGCCAAGCTTTAATTGCACATGCCATGGTTCTGGTATGCTTAAAATAATTTTCCATAAGCCTTTTTGGAAACAGGGACAAAAAGGAAACCAACAATGACATACAAAGTATATCATAGGGAGAAATAATATGAAATATGAACCAGGTTTCTTTCTAATACCAGTTTGTTTTGAAAATCGCTACCGATGTTTAATTGTATTGCTCTTTTACAATATTTAAAAGTAATACTTAAAAATAGTAAGAAAATGAAATGCAAGACTTTCAAGCCCTTTACAGGTGCTCTTGTGTATGAAGGCTAGTAAAATATGCTTGTGTGTAAAAATATTGCTGTGGTGAATGTATTTTTACAAAAAGCTTACATATAACGCAGGCTGCGTTAACATGGTAGAAAGGAAGAAACCACTCATATAGATGTACTGTGCTGTCAGGCAGTGAAATATGTTAATTCAAGTAGCTAGTGTTATTCTGTATAGAATGTGGAAATTATGTATTTTTTAATGTTCCATACGCATATAATACGGGGACTGACTAAGTCCATCATGCAGAGGTGTCTGAAGACAGAGGTGCATACATACATACCTGGGTGTTGGAGGATACTGAAAACTTTGGTGTGGGTTAGGTGGGCCTGTGACAGGCATCAGTCAGCGGGTTTATTGGCATTGAGTACATGTTTTCAAAACATTGTTTTTCAGGAGTATTAATTTCAGATGCATCTGCACCTTGTGACTTCAGTTATGGTTTGGGAGATGATATTATGGTTTGGGGGATGATAGGATCATGTGTTGATAAAGCATCAAGAAAAGAATTAAAAATAGGTAAGAAATGTAAGCTATATAAAATATAAAAAAACATCACGTTGGCATTCTTTGCCTCTGTAACAGTTAGGGTATGTCTATATACAAGCAGTGCAAGGCAGTGGTATGAGAAGCAACATAACTGTATTCAAGCAACATTTGGTTATGCTGATTAATCCTGTTGATAAGCAAGATAAAATTAATACAGGCAAGGCATGGAATAAGTAATTGTCATAACTGAACTAGATCATCAGATCTAACTCGTGAATTTTTATTCAGAACTGCCCCAAAAATTGTAGAGATGCTGTCAAGTTATCCTTATCTGGAGACTGGCTAGTTACAGAGGAGTCTCTTTTAAGGCAGGTGTACTTTTCCTAGAAATGATATAGGGCCATGCATACCCTAGGACATTGTAATTTTATATTGGTGGTCCCCTCTCCTTACTCCTTTTGCTAATACAGAGGTAAGACTAAGATCTTTTCCTTCCAGATCAGAGTTTCTTATAGAGTGGTACTGTGGGTGGTTTGCAACAGTGATGGATATGCAGATTGTATGTAGGATCTGCATTTATGTAAGCCAGCACACATGTAGAGATCAGGTTTTGTATTTGCACATGCATACACAAGAACATTGCTTGGCACCAAGTGCTTTTAAGGGAAAGTATTTATATTGTGTACTGAATTGTTTGCTATACGTTACGTATATATTGCAGGTGTCATTAATATCAGTTGGTGCTGATCTCTCTCACAGTTTGTATTGTGTTCATTGAAGTTGCTGTGAATTATTGGGTGGGATGGCTAAATCAGTCAAGTTTTCCGAGTTCTATATTGGTTTGTGAGTCTGTGTCAGTTACTGAGATACTGTGCTGTGGAAAGCTGGTATCTCACACCACACACGCTGCTGAAATCACACTGTGCAGTTTATGCCTCCTTACGTTATCTCTGTGCAAGCCAGGGCTGAGTGTGCGTGTCACTGTTATGCTGGCGGGGCAACGGCTGCAGCGGGAATTGGGGAAGTTGTGCAGGAGACACTGCTGGGTGTCAGCGCAGGCCTCAGAGCAGGGGCAGGACCTCTGGGGAACGAACCCCTTCAGTGCTAGCACGGAGGAACACAGCCCTCACATCTCACCTCATGGCTGGATGAGGCTCCTCTCACGACAGAGGCGAGGGCAGCCCCACACTCATCCTTTGGCTCCACGAGGCTTCTGTCACGACAGAACCGAGGGCAGCCCCCACAGGCAGGCTGGCACTCCTGTCACGATACGCGCCGCAGCAGCTCCGCGCCGACCCTCTGCGCTGAGGTGCCTATCGCGCGCGGTTCGGGGGAAGGGCAGCTCCCCTCAGCCGCCGCGCGCTCCCCCTCAGCCACCAGGCGCGGGTTGAGGCCGGGACAGAGGGCGGCCGCGGCGGTTCACGCCGGGGCACGGGGGGGCGGGNGCGGAGGCGAGGCGGGCAGCGGGGCAACTGCGCCTTTTTCTCCCCACCCACCCCTCGTCTCTGGAGGCGAGCGGGGTGAGGCGTGCCGTTATCGTCCTCCGCGGAGGCGGCTCGAAGCCCGGTGAGGCGAACGGAGAGGCCGCTCGGCCACCTGGACGCGGCCCATCCCCGCGTAGGCACCCGCCGCGCCGCGCAGCCGACGCCGCCGAGCCCCCCGCACGCCCTCCCGCGCCCCTGAGGCGACAGCGGCTCCGGGGGCCCGCGCCTCTCTCGTCAGCCGCCTGCCCGGGGCCGGGGGACGCCTGAAGCC
>VXBL01006907.1:26150-99717 GCA_013400195.1 Aramus guarauna | reverse complement strand
TTTTTAACAAATAACCATGAAAACCAAGTGCTATTTGCCTGTCATTGTGTATTTTTTGGCTTAGTGTCCTGCAGGTCCACCCCATTAGGCTTTGATTAAAATAGGCTTCTGCAAGCCCTAGCAGCCCTAAAGCAAATATGCTAAATGAAAGTTGTCCTTTAAGCTGCTTATGTTGGCTGTTGATATGGGACTTTTATGTCTTGCTATTAATTTCCCTTATATTTTCAGACTTGCATTTCTCTTGAGCAATTATTTTTTTTTCCTGCTCTTTTAAGCTTCTTAAATGGTAACTTTACTTATTGACCACACTGCCTCAACAGTGCATTTGAGATCAATGACCTGGAAATTAAGCTGTTCTACATGTGAGTCTTAAAGTGATTAGGGCTGAAATATGGTGAGGCCCTTTTGAGTAACAGTCAAGTAAAAGATCTCTCATTGTAAACCTCTCCAGGGTCTTAAAAGTGTGCTAGTGGAAACTTTTTGACAAGGACTCAATGCCTTGGACAAGAATTGTCTAGTTTCTACCAGGCTTCAGCATATGATCTGTTGTTACGAAAAATGCCTGGTTAAATACTCATATTCCTTGTTCTACTTTGTCTTTGCTTGTTATTGTGGCTTTGTTTTTTAGTTCAGGCTACTATCAAATAATAAACCTGATCTGTTACAGCATTGTGTTGTGTATCACAAGTGTCCTAAATGGAGTGTTAATATAGCTGTAGTGTGCTATAACAAAACCAAGAACTCACAATGTATTCTGTTATTTATATGTCTGTATTTACTCAAATGTTCTAGAACTAGAGCTTAGATAGTTCCACTGTTAGTAATTGTGTTGAAACTTTTTGGAGCATAAATGTGTGTTGCTGGCTTCCAGGATTAACTAGAGATTTCACTTTAATCCAGTCACAGATTGCTAATTTTGCCCAAAAAAAAACCCCATGAAACAAACAAGCAAAAAAACCCAAATACAGATCTAAAATATCAGATCTGTACTGTCAGGATCTCTAATCTGAATTCATCTGTTCTTTTTGAAATAATGGCTTATTGACATAAAAGATCCCTTGAAAACTTAATTTTGGTTCTCATTGACATACTTGGATCTTGCTGTCCTTGTAGCTACTTTCCTTAACCTCTTAAAGTCACAGGCTTTCTCAGTGTTATTTTACAACACACATGGTCTTCAATCTGAAAAGATTATGGTTTAGCACTGTGTAAAGCAGATGCTTTATCCTAGTTAACCTTGTAGGTGCCTGCTCTGTTCAGAACATCACAAAATGATTGAATTTACTTGTTTTGTTGGAAGCAAAACGGGCTCTACAGAATTCCAATAAAGAAAGGGAGGCAAGAAACAGATACTAAGCAGCTTTTCTGATGTCAGCATGTGACCTTATATGTGTGAAGAAAGCTGGAAATGTACCATTAGACATTTCTGTAGTTCCACTTGAGGCAACAGTGCTTGTGCAGAGTGAAAGCTGTCCATGATAGAAGGGGTAACGCGTGGAGTGCAGACTACAGTGTAGACTATATGACTGCTTCAGCTGGTCAAACGGCAGAAGTTGATACTGGGAATTAGAGATTAGTGGTGTGGGAGGAGGGAAGAAATACCAAGATGTAGAGAGTGTTAAGAGATCCTAACTAAATCTCTTCTCCCGGGGGATTACACAGACCCTCAAAATGTGTTGCCAGTTGGAATGTTTCAGTCTTATTAATCATAACCTGGGTCTTATAAGTTTATCCTTTTGTAATAAAATTTGTTGTTGCATTGAATTTGCTTGACAGTCTGTTTTCTGCTTGAGGCTTTCATGCTGCTGCTCCTTCCTTTTAACATCCTGGAGTGTTTCACAATTGAGCAATAGCTCTGAGCAGCATGTTGGTGGAATTATGGCGCTTGCTTTAGTAACGGTTTGCTCGCTGCAGTCTTCTAGTGATTCAGAGTGCTGTTGCCTGACTACCAGCACTAATTATCTCAACACGTTGTTCCTATTTACTGTCACTTTCCAGGCTTCCTGTTGCTCAACATGTTGATGAAAAAGCTCTTCCTCTCTGGTCATGTTAGCTTGACTTTAGTAACGACAGAACTCTGCAGAGGCCCTGCCATATACCCATTCAAGTTGTGTGAATGGCGGAAGCACAAAACTAGAGTGTAATTCTAAAGCAAATGAATTAAAATAAAATCTATGTGGAGTCTTTTATGCAAGTCCTCAAGTTGATTTACTTTTAAAAACCCAGTTTTGAGTTTTATCAGCTACTCAGCTCAGAATTCAGCTTCAGATGTATCTACAATTCACTTACATGCTTCAAGAAGATGCTACTGATATTTAAATAAGTAGATGCTTATTTTTCATGTCTACTTGCTGAAAACTTGTAAAGCTGTTTTCATTTGTGTGTCTGAGTTATTAGTAAAGAACAATTAACTTGGTTAAAATTCAGATTCTGGCAAAGCTTTAGTGTTCTAAGTAGCCAAACTAATCTGATTGCATCCTGTTTTAGACAGTAATTTGTTTGAAAGTTTTCACTACTGTAGCTGTTGTCACAACTTCTGCTTTCATTTGTGAAGCAAAAGTAGCAATATGTTTCCCAAATAAATCACTTGCTCCTTTAAAAGAACAACAGCCTTGGAAATGAACTTTGTACTACTTCAGTA
This sequence comes from Aramus guarauna, assembly GCA_013400195.1. Taxonomy (NCBI): domain Eukaryota; kingdom Metazoa; phylum Chordata; class Aves; order Gruiformes; family Aramidae; genus Aramus; species Aramus guarauna. Next base: position 97,076 of record VXBL01006907.1, on the reverse strand, counting down.
AAGATTTTTCTGCTTTTCCGTTGCCTATTGCCAACTCATTCATGAACTACAAAACTACACCTTGGAAGATTGAGAGGACAATTGCTCAAGTCTAAGCAGTTGAACCTCAAGCTGAAACTTACTGGGTCTTAAGCTTGCAAGGTAAACATGTGTAAATCAGTAATTTAAATCATTGTTTCTCTCTTACAGGTCCTGGCCTGGTTTGAAGAAGGTGAAGAAACAATCACAGCATTTGTAGAGCCTTTTGTAATCTTACTTATATTAGTAGCCAATGCAATTGTGGGAGTGTGGCAGGTACGCAGATATTTTTACAACATTGTCACAAATGTTTTGGGTGGGTTTTTTTTGTTTGAGAGGAAGGATTGTACAGTGTAGTGTCAGGTGCTTCATATAATGCAGGTAACATGTTGCTAACTTCAGATTCCTGAGAGTCAATGTATCATAAAACTTCTGGACAGAAAGTGTTGACTTAAAGGTAAAAATGAAAGCTTCAGAAGTATTGCCAAAAAGGCAAAGTGCCTATCGGTGTGTTTGGCCGCACACTGGTGAACACGTGAACTGTGCAGTCCAGGATGAAGGCCTGAATTCAGAAAATAAATCAAATCTTGCAAAGCTAAGAATTAATTGAATTGACTTGTGAAAAAAGGGAGTCTGTGCAAACTAAGAAATAAAGGACAACACTTGTAATCAAGTTTCTTGTCTGTTTCCTCCCAAGACAAATGCTATGTTGTAGTACACTTATTAATACATTTAATACAGTACTAACTCTTCCTTTTCAATCACTGTAGTACCTATTAAGTGTATATATGAAGTCTACATCTGTCAAAAAAAAGTTTCTTCTGAAAACATCTAAATACCATGAAATTTTTCCTACTTTGTCATCTGTGAGATGAATTAGATGGTTTTTTATGAATCATATCAGCAGTAATATCAGTAACACTTCTTGAGATGCCAAACCAAAATTGTTCGTATAACTCTAGTTTACAAATTTGATCACTTCAGATAGGGCGTGTTTTATTAGAATTGTTTTTCTGCAGCTGAAAAGTATTCTAGGATTTTTAGGGTAATTTAAGTTCTTTGTAAGATTGGTTTTGTTTGCTTTTTGTTTTTTTGTTTGTTTTTTTTTTAAAGGGATGGTGTTACTGTGACATAATTACTTGCTGTTTTAGCACATTAGGTTTCATGCTTTAAAAAAAAAAAAAGGCAAACCTGTCCGAAATAGCAACAAAAATTAAGAGGAGGAGCACTGTTAACAGGTTAAAACTTGCTAGAGAGGAGCCTACATGCTGGAAGCCACCAGAAATGGCATTGCTGCTTATTTGCATGCTCTGCTTTGTGCTAGCCCAAGCAAGCTGGCTGAAGACTAACACTTGAAAAACTCAGGTTTTTAGCAATACCCAGCTAGCTGTGCAACTGCTAGAGCTGATATGGAGGGAAGAAGTAGTGTTGATCAAGGGATGACAGCATTGCCCCCTTCAGTGTCATTTTCTATTCAAATCTTCATAAAGTAATTGTGCAAGAATTAATCTTTAAATTGAAACTTGGAGTTAGAATTCTGCATGTATTAATTGTAAGTATGAAATGTAAGGTAAAACTATCTGTATAGTTTGTACTTTCTTGTGTAGTTGTATACCTTGTAGGAAATAACCATTTTTTCAGACACGATAGTGTGCAAGAATACATGTGTGTATATATATATGCAGTGAACTGAATTGTGAAACAATTGCTGTACTGATTAAATGACTCATTCCATTGTTTTAATGGTCATGGAAAATAAGTCGCAGTACATAGTCTCCACCCATAAATGTATCTGTTTCTGCAGGTGCTAGATGTGAGCAACACATTTTGCCTTACGTCTGTCCTCCTCAACCTTTCCTCTCATGTGCTCTTTTCCCCAAGTGCCATCTGCTAGTACTTCAGTGGTTGGCAAGATAGTCTACCATAACTTCATATAAACTGGGAACAAAAAGATAGAGCCCAACATGCTGAGCTGGCTGTCCTTGCTGAATTTTTTATTTCTCCTTTTTGAAGGAAAAGTTCCATTTAACTAACCTTCTGTTTTTGGGACTTTTTCTTTTGTACCTTTAAGATTTTGCGTAATGTTATCTCTTAGTTAATCCACAGAAAAGCAGTATCAGTGTAATTGTGCTGAGGAGCAGAATTAATTCACCTGGTGGAATATGAGGCTGGTATTAATTATAGCTTTATGGGTCTCTGCTGGTATCTCTGCACTGCCTGGCACTGAGCTGTACTGTGTACTGAGTACTGAGCTGTACTGTTAGTCCTTCAAGGTAGTTTTGGTAATGCTGGTTTTCAGCTGCATTGTGATGTGGAAGTACCTAGTACCTCTGCCTTTGAATTCCTGAAGATTAGGTTTCTGCTTTGAGCCATGCAGGAAGAAGTATTTATTATTTGGAAAGCTGGTATATATTTGAAGGGCAGATATTCTAAAAACTATGTGCACCCTTAACTATTAATTATCAGGACTATATGCTGTTTGTATTTGTCAATAGGCTGGAAAATAAGTTACTTCTCCAAGAGCTTGAGAAGGAGGACTGATAAGCTGTTGGTTTCCTATGTTGTTCTTTTATCTAGGTGGCATCACGATGTTGATACCAATCTCTGATAGTGCTTAGCTGAGAGAACCGCACTTGAGATAGGAAAGCTGTTGTGCTAGCATTAATGGAAACAAAAAGGTTGTCATGTGTGGGGATTCATCTAAGTTTGTAAACTGTTAGAGACTCTGGGAAAATTTCTAGTCTGTATGCTTTAATTTCACTTCAGTGTGACTTGATTTGCTGAAACAAAGTTGATAATATGCTGTTTGAGCCTTGTCTTGACTTTACCCTTGATTTCTATCTATAAGTGAAATTCTGTAGTGCTAGTCCACTCCGTTCTGAGTCTAAGCTGGTAAGGAACAGCTGAGACAAGACTGTTATCCGTGAGTCTTTAATCTGCTCAGTACTTTTTTTTTTTATGTCAAAAACTATCCATGTGTTACATAAAACTCTCTGTGTGGCCTCCCTGTAACAAGACACAGGATATTCTTGATGGGAAATGCTGTGGGACTTGAAGAAGCGATGTGTAGGTGCTGAATGCTCACTAATATCTGAATCATGCTGTAATGATTTCCAGTCAGCAACCTCATAAGGGGAGGTGTCATGCAATTTTCTATATGAATAAATGTAGTTGAGCTGAGTTAGTAGTATAATGCATTTAAAAAATCAGATCTGACATAGGTATTTTTCCTTCAGGGCGTTTAATGTTACCCATTTTTGCTGTCTTTTAGGAAAGAAATGCTGAAAATGCTATTGAAGCTCTTAAAGAATATGAACCAGAAATGGGCAAAGTATATCGACAAGACCGAAAAAGCGTACAGAGGATTAAAGCAAGAGACATTGTCCCAGGTGATATTGTAGAAGTGGCAGGTAAGGCTCATTTACGTGGTACATACATGTATTAGCATATTATTTTAAAATTGTGGTGGGGGCCTTGTCTTAATGATTTGAGGCCCTGGGGGGAGTCTTCAAAGGTGCCTAAGTATATGCTTCACTTAAGAACAATCTTGCTTCTGTTCATCTGTAATTACCTTAAATGTGCATTTGCACTGAGGGGATTGTTTTTTCAAATTGCCACTTAGTTTAATTGGTAGGTCTAAAGGCAAAGCATCTTAATTGGAGTACAGGTTTTAACACTTCTCAGGACTCTAAAATTTTATTTTCTAAAGTCTAGTTTCAGAGTTTTAACTTGTCTGTTTTCTATCACAAAATACTCAAAATGCTTCTTTAGTTTCGAAATGCAGAGTTTTGTGGGGTTTTTCTTAGTCATGTTCTGTCCTTTGTCTAAGGAAAGCTAATTTCATCTGAAGGTGATGAAGCAGTGCCTTTCATCTTCTCTGTCTTCTAAGCTAGTATGACTGGCATGTGACATCATCGTTTCCTCATCTTTAATAAGTCTTTATTGCTTCTTTTGCCTATTGCTGTATAGAAGATGGCAAATAGAGAGGTAACTATACAGAATAGGGTTTCTCTGGTGTAAGCATTTGAACTACCTGTCTTAAAAGATTGGACTTCTGCATCAAGTTTTCTAGTAACTTAGATTTGCTGTAAAAAGTTTATCTCGAAAAAGTGTATCTTTATTTGGAAGAAGTGCAAAAATAGAAGTATGGGATAATAATACAGCTAAAACTCGGTCATTTTGGTGATAATGCCACACCAATAACTTTTTCTCTGAGCTGGACTTGTCAGTGACTTTAATGTTTCCTGTTCCTTCCCAGATAAAACTAGGTGTTTCTTGTTAAGTGTCAGGAGTAATTGCATACTCACATTTTGTAGGTCATTATCAACTGTTAACTGAGTGATTATTCCTTTGGGAACAATTTAGGGTGTACATCAAACTTTTTTTCCACTAGTGTCACTTTGCTTTTCGAGGTGGTAGCTGTCTCAAGAGGAGATAAATATATACCCTTAAATTTGACTATCCTTCTATTTTAATTAGCAGGCAGAGAGAGTATGCACTCAAAATGAAGTTCGTGTTGGCTGACTGCCCAGCTTTCATTCCTTGAGAAACTTTAACATTTGCTGAGCCCTGTCTTGAGCCTGTTTTGTGCATACGATGAATCAGCTACAGCAGCGCTGTCTAGGGTAATTAGTGTGAATCTCATGAAGGCTGAAGCTAGTTTCCTCTTAGCATCTGTTGGTGAAGAACAAGTACAAATACAAAGTGCTGATAGCAGAAGGAAAGGGTGAATTATGATACCTTGTCACTAACTCTGCTGTTTTGACTCACTATCACTGCACTGTGCAGTCAAATCTGAGTTCTGCAATGAGATTTTGTTAAAGCAGCTGAGGTTTTCTGCTTCCTTTTGAGGCAGAGCTGTATAAATTACAGATTCTGCAGTAGATTTCTAGTCCAAATCTTCATCCTGTTTTTAAATGTCAGCAATAGAATGGTAGTTTTGGAAGCAGTTTATATCATGGGAATACATTGATTGAGGTTGTGTTTTTTGGTACTTTAAAGCAATATTGGTAGAATTGCAAGTTGATGACTATGTATTTTGTACTGGTTTGGACTATCTCACTAAGGAAAAATGCTGGATTTTGCTGCTCTGCCAGGTGTCTAGAGCACAGAAAATTTTCTGCTTGATTCTTTGCTATTTCAGAAGAATTGTATTTTCATCTTACAGAAAGACAAAGCTAAAGTTGTATTTGAAACACCTGGGGGATGTGTGGGCTTTTAGTTATCTTGCTATATATCGTCAGTATCAATAAAATCAATTGCTTGTGCCTTGAGACATCTCTTTAAAAGACTGAAGGAGAGAAATGAATTGAAAATAAACCTCTAGCATATCTATAAGACTAGGCTGTCTTTAACAAACACAGTATCCTATTTTTCATAGGGTTATGATTCCATTATTTTAAAATCTACTTGTAGAACAGTGATAGTCCAACACACACAAAACTGATTGTTTTTAAAAACGGAGAAACTTAAAAACTATACGCTCATGTTGAGAAACAAAAATTACCCAACTTTGTGACCATTGGCATAGATGGTATAGCTTGTTGATTGACTGTAGAAGCTCATGCTGGTTAAAATATTCTCTTAAACTGGTGGGTCAAACCAGTCTCAAGCTAGTCCTAAGCACTACCATATTTCTCTTATATCAGCAAATATAATCAACTGCAGCTTCAAGTGAAGGTAATTAAGTATAAGTCATGTGGATGTTTAATACAGAAATCAGTGCTTCAGTGTAATGCGAATGCTGATACTGAAACAATAAATTCTAACTTGTAGATAGACAATGATGAAATTTTAATTGTAATCAAACTCAGAAAAGCTACCGAGCAAGTAGAGAAGAGCAATACACTATGTACCAGCATTAGTGTCAAGACCTGGAGGTGAGAGAGACTCTGTGCATGACTGTGCCTCAAGTGTAAGAGTACTGCGATGGCCTTTGACATGGTGTTCGCAAAAAGATGACCATGTAGGGAAGCGACAGAGCACTTCATACTAGGATACATATCTGAGTATGGAATTCTAGGCAGAGTGCCAATGACATTTGTGTGTCCAGGCAAATATCTTTCAACCAAGTGGCATAAATAACCAGGTGATAGGTTTCTCCCCTATGCTGATAATCTAATTCTGAACAGCTTTCTATAGGTCTTCCATTACAAAATAGCATTTATTTAATGCTGTAACGGTTTTGTTAATTTGAAGTAGCTATATGTGGGTCTGATGGAGATAACTCTTTGTTGTAGGAATTGGTAGATTGGTATTGCAGATCAGGGGAAGCAGGGGAATGTATTTTCCTCTTTACATTGTAAGAGTTCCCTGAGAATAAGTAGCATTGAACCATTTCCTAAATAATTTGGTATTTTCAGTAGTTTTTTGAACCCATTAAAGATAATTGGGTTGGCTCAGCATAACCCAAAGACAGTGCAATAATGATTTATACTATTACTTTTTATTCTGGCTCCTTAGGCTGTTTGTAGAGTCTGACTGTGTTCATTATATAGACCATTCAGTCTTCCTTGTGACCTTCCGAAATAAAACTCCTGGAAGATACTTTAATTGATCTGTCAACAGAGGAAACGGATGCTGGTTTACTTGAAGTAATAGGGGGGAAACTGCAGGTCAGCATTGTTGCCTTGCAGTAAATGTGGAGTAACCTGAATTAGATTATCCCTCAAGTGGTAGATAACATACTGTCTTATGTGTCTCTTGGGGATCAGTGTGCATATAGGTACTGCAGAACACTTGATGAGCAATTACTTGTCCTTATGCCTAGTAGCTAACAAATTCAACATAAATGCTACGCTAAAATTTTGCAGGTGTACTAGCAGATGCTGTAGTCTGTGTTTGCTCAGAGACTGTGCAGCTGTGAATTTCTTAACTCTGTATGTTAGGAAGACTTTCTTCCATGTCCGCTTAAGCAGAGATGGTGGAAAAGATACTGTACAATCAGTAGGAGCTCTTAGAATGAAGTTGGGGTTACAGGTTTGGGATGTATGCCATAGATTTGCTTGCAGAACTTTGGTGGGCATAGTTCTCGGAACTGTAGTGTATAAGGGTTACTAAGCTACACTGTTTGTTTCTTAGAATTGATGAACTGAAAAAAAAAATCCAGATGCTGTCCTCAAATGGCTTTTCACTTTGCCTGTCTTAAAATGGATTATCACATTGCTATTAAGTTTATTGGAGGATGCACTCTAAATTTGCAACTAGTGGCTATCTTAGTAGATTAAAGATGTCCTTTGTTTTAGTTGAGTTTGTTTGCCTTGGTTAAAGTAACATTTTAAAGAGAAACTTAAAGCATTGTGGCCTTAGTTCTTGGAAGTTTTGTATAAAGTCCAGTCTGACAAATCAGGATAAACTGGTTGCAAATCATTTATTTAAAAAAAAAACAAAAAACACACACACTTCGGAATAGAAATGAGCTTTGTTCACTTTTATTGTGTTTTCCTGTCTGCAGTGTTCTATTTTAGATACAGCGTATCTGACTTACTGTAATTTAATAAATGAATGTTCATTTGTTACAATCTGTAAGTGACCAAACTGGAGTCACAGTAGTTCCTCTTTTCCCTGAAATACTGAATGATGGTTCTTGTCATCCATTATTATGTCTGTAAGTACTCAATAGCTTAAAAATACACAGAACTCCTAGAAGCTGTTGCTTATTAAATCAGTGTATATTTCAGAGGAGATAGTTTTAAGTTTATACCTGACATAAAGTATGGAAGAGCTACTTTCCGAAGCTTTTAATTCTAACTGCAGAGCACTTTAAGACTCTTCCTAAAGGACAGATACCTTATAATTATGAGGAGATAAATTTTGGAGTAAAGAAGATTGGGAAGATTCTTAAGGTGAATTGTGCCTGAGTCCTTGTGCCTGTGTTACTTTTCTAATAACTAGAATTGATTTTGAGACTCAGTGAAGATTGTCCAGGGTTTTTTGGTTTTTTTTGTGTGTGTGTTTTTTTGTTTGTTTGTTTTTTTTAAGTATTGAGATTGAGGGGGGGTGGGATGTGTGTGAAAATAATGGAGTAAGACTTAAGTCCAGAATGGTGACCTACTGAAGGCTGTCCTAGAAGCATACTGCTGAGAGCATCTCATGATATGGAAAAAAGCTGACTGCAAGTTGTTTGAGTTTTTTTCTTACCTAGTGCAAGTTGTCGGGTTTGTTTTTTAAAGATTAAGCATGTATTTTGCTTTTTCCATAAAGTACTACTTTTGAACCAGGAAAAAATATGGAAGTAAGATCAGTGGTTAATAAATACACATATGAGTAGTCCAAAAATCTGTGGGCTTCAGTAAGCATTTTGGTTGTCAAACTCTGAACACATGAGAGGCAGCTTTGAGATAACTGGATGCAATCTAAACTCTATTCTCAAGTCTGGAGTTGTGAGGTTCAAGTCAGGGCACAGCCTAAACTTGTGTCACTTTCAACACACATTTGAAAACTTACGAAATGCATCTCCAATTTTTTCCCCAATTCTTGTAGCATTTTTCTCCAGAGTTGCCAAACTATTAAGTAAAAATAGCGAAACTAATTCTGTTTTAATTGTTTGAATTCAGAACATATCTGATGTTCTATACTCTGATTAGAACCAATACTGCAGTGAGGTTTAATTATAAGCACAGGTAGTACTGAACAAAATGCTTGAACATCAAGATAATGTTCTATTAATACCCTATCACCCTGGCAAAGCAAGCATTTTTTAAGTCTAAAGAAAACCTACACTTAGAGTTACACTGTACTTCCAGAATTCTTACTGTTCATTCTTGTGTTACCTAAATGTAGCCTAACTTGGAAATAGGACTTCAGCTTTGGTGTAAAGATGTCATTGTTCTCTACCTGATCTGGCAAAAGTTGAGGCTTAACTTAACAATTAGTTTTTTCCTGCTATTAGATATTTTATAGGCTGATCACAAGAGTTTTCAGTCTTAGAAGATGACGCAAGTTGATCCACAGACTAAAAGCTAAAGCTAGACAAATTCAGATTAGAAATATATGCAGACTTATAGACAGGGTATCTGTCCATCGGCACATCTTATTTAATGTTCTGGTGCCCTCTTCAGAGAGGATGACACTTAGAAGTAGGCTTTTACAGAATGAGAAGAAATAAAATAGGAATAATTCAAGTTTTATGTACTGTTCAATACAATAAATCAATTTTTCTCAATATAACCCTCAGTTCCAACCTTAAAATATTTTGCTCCCATTTCTTTTTGGTGTTCATTGATAAGAATGCAATATGTATAAGTGTTTGAAACTCTTTTAACTTCTACCCCTAATAGTTCTTAGGTTAGGATAATCACACTTCTGCATACACAGTACAGTAAGCTCCATGGATATTTTCTGTCTGTCCAAAATGCAGAACAGGTTATGATAGAGAAGGCTGTTTTATAGTTGTTGTCTAATCTGTAGCATACATCATAAATGCAAAGAATCAATGTATTCAAATGTACTGTCATCTTGGCAGTAAAACTAGTTTCACTAGTAGAGTTAAAACTGAATTGAACCAGAGCTATAATAATCTTTGTCTTGTTGGAAAAATCTATGTTATTGGTTTGGAGTGGAAACTCCGACTTAAAATATATTTCATAGTCACTCTTCTAATTTTGACAATTTGACATTCTTGGCCCTGTGTGAAAGTATAGATGGACTTAATAATCTTCCTGTTTTGTAGAGCTTCTGATTTTTGGTAGTATTTTTATTATACCCTGTTCAGGAAGTGTTAAATACTTAATACCTGTTACTACGGAAGAAAAATTAAGTTTCTGATGGTCTAAGGAAATCAAACACAATAGGAAGACTGGATTGTATGTGTGCAAGGGGGGCAGAGGAGCTAAACTGAGCTCATGTTAAGGAAGTTTTATATAAAAAAACAATAGTGCTGCAACAGCTATGCTTCGAAAAAGAAGCAGTCCATTCTTCTCAGGTGTAAGTATTACTGGCCCCCAGAAGAAACAATACTCAATTCTGGTTGATCAAAATACGTAGCATCCCATATGTGTTATTTTAAGCCTACTCATTTCAAGTCTTAAACCTTACGGTGATACCCATCCTTCTTCATGAAGGAAGCTTCAGTTGCTTCAGTTTATTAGTAAACATTTACACAATTATGTGTCTTCTAAGGGTCTTTGAAATAACAGATTCCTTAAGAGGCTAAAGATCTCATTAGGAAAAGTGGTTTAAATAACCATAGCCATAACAATATGTAATGTTGAAATGCTGAAAGAAAATAGGTGCTAACAAAAAACATACATGGTATCTTTTGAATCAGAGGTGTTTTAATAGCAGCATGGTGAGTTAAATCTGCTGAATTTGATAGTATTTTTACCCTAGCCTGATGAAATTAGAGCATCTTAGTAAAGCAGGAGAAAGACCATAGTGTCTTAAAAATCAAAATACGGGTAATGTGTCAACAATGAACCTTAATCTATTAAAACACTTAAAAGAGGGGAAACTGCACAATCTTATACTTTTCTCTCTTTTTTTTTTTTTTTTCTTCCTTTTTGTCCTCTTCATTTGATGTGTGTGGAAGTTATTTTGGGGATGTTTTACTCACTTTCAGAAACTCTTCATCTTCCAGAATTGTTCAACCATATGTCGAAATAGTATCCCAGTTCTTCAGAACTTGCCTAAAAAAAAAAAAAAGTTGCAAAATTGGACAACAGCGGCAGAATAGTTTTAAGCTGTACTGATAATCTTTATTGCAAAAGTCCAGTTCCAACCCGCTGATAGCAGATATAGGTCACACTAGCTTTGGTTAATGATAAACATAAATAAGAAAGTATTAGGTACATGTTGTATATGAAGAATCATTCTGACTTCTACAGGAAAAATAACTGTGATCACTTAGGCAGGCTTTTTGCAAACAGATCACTTTGCTAAGAAGATGAATTGTTCTTGTAACACTTTTATTAGCATAAGAAGGAAGCAAAACTTTTCACTTTTTGTGATGCATCTGCCTGTAAACCTCCTCTTATCAAGTCTTCAGTTGTGGAAGGGATCAGAGGCAGCTAATGGAGCTGATAACGGTGTTCAAAGTACGCATTTAAAGTAGTTTTGTTTTGAGGACTCTTGTATATCATAGTAGCTTTTGAGGAGGTACAGTTAATATTACTTCCTGAGCCTACTGTCACCAACATTTTTGATTAGAAGATCTAGAATTTCATTTGAGACTTAGAAGTATGGTCCTGCTGCAGTCTGAACTTCTTTGATACCCAGGTGTAGCTGAAAATATAACAGGAACTGAAATCCACGCAGCTTTAATAGTTTATTTTCCTCCAGCTTCATTGTTCGTAGCGCATGTGCCCCATCACTTGGGCTGCTTAAACCACAGGCTGATCTACCTTGCAACACACTAATAGTGCATTTTGGCTGTAGAGGTCTCTTGGTGAGTGTCTCAAGCCATGTTCTGACAGAGTTCTGAAGTGTTTAGTGTTACTGCTATCTTGGAAACTGGTAAAATAAAAGGGATATCAGTGCTCAAATGAAATATCTAGATAATGAGTTGATCATTTCAGTCTAGGACTTGGTCACCATCAAGTATTAAATTGCGACTAACATTGCTTAATATATTCTATATTTGAAGTCAGTTTGGAGACTTGAATAATTTTCTCTTTCAAAGTAATGTTGCAGATTGAGTAGGGCAGTCTGTATGCTGGATTGTCCTTTAAAGGATGATTGACACAAATTTCAAATTCATATCATGAACAACTGGCACTCCAATTTCTATCAAGGAGTGGAAACTGTAAATTGTCTTCTTTGATATAGACTCATGCACAGTTAAATAAAATGGGGGTGTGTGTTTTGGTTTTGGTTGTTTTTTGTTTTTTTTTCTCCCTTTACAGGGGCCAGTTATTTAAAAATAGGTTCCTTTATTGTGTGCTGAAGTTCACTATTGAAATTCTAAAATAGCATTCTGTGCATGAATAAAAGGATTCTATGAATAAAGCTGTAATGATTTGAACCAAATCCTGCTCTTGCTTTTCCAAGCAGCAGTCACTTTTGTAGTTAGAATGGTTGTTCGAATCAGTAGTTAAGTATTTGGCTAAACTATGCTTTAAGAATATATATCTGGGCAGTTCTGAAAGCAGCTTACTTGATTTCTTCAGAGCTGTTGTAGAAATCAAGTGACTAGTTACATTAAAACCTTTGGTTAAAATAATGGATGAAAACATTCTACAACTGGCTTGTTACATTATATATATAAAAATAAATCTATGGATTATATCCATTTAGACTGTAGTGGCTTTGTACTAAAGCAGTGCAAATACAAGAAATTAGAAGGTGAATATGTATTTCAAGCCTTGGGTAATACTTTTACTAGTTCTGTGGACTGAAATGTAATTGAATTTACAAAGCTCCTGAAAAACTCCCAATTTCTTTCCTGTATTAAAGTATATGGAAAGAAAGTCTTCTACTTGTGGATGAGATTTGCACTAGGTGGCTCACTAAAAATTTCCTGGGAGTTTCTATCTATCATAGGATGATTTCCTGTCTATAGTCAGTTTCAGTTCTGCTCATGAAAGTATATTCAAGACTATAAATGACTTGGTGTCATAGCTGATATTTTACAAAGAGCTGCTTAAAATAGTTCTGTAATTGACCCTGATGTACAGTTTTCCTGGCTATTAGAAATGCCTTGAATATTCTACTACAGCGTTCTCAGGCAGCGAGGGTGAGTGAATAATGTGTCTTATCTTAAATTGTTGAGATAAATTTAGAAAGCTGCAGTATTGTAATAAATGTAACACTTTGGTTCTGGTGATTTGGGCAATTGATACTGATAGTAGTAGTTTTCATGGAAATACTGGTGTTCAAATAGCAATAGTTTACTAGAGTAGGGGTCTCTCCTTGTACTTCAGATCTTGTGAATATTGTGTTTGAGTTGAACTTTAGAGCTGTTCAGAAGTAGGTTGGAAAATTATTTGTAAACTTTGCCATATGTTCTGTCCAGTTGCTTGAATGTTTTAAGATTATTTTTTTTTTAACAGCTTCTTTTTTGTGTTATGGAGTGATTAAATCTTTGACAGTGTTGTCAGATGTGATAGTGTATTTCAGTTGGCTGTAGCTTTCCAGCTGCTTTAAGTACTTTTTTTTTTTAGATTGTCAGGTGTTATAACGTGTTGCTCTGAGGTATTAGCCTGTTGTTCATTGATATCTGAAAACCAGCTGCTACTATATGGCTGCATACAAACCTCCTTATGACATCAGGAGAGCATATTGAATATTTTGCCTTTTTTGGCCTAGGTCACCATTTGTCTAATGCTCTTTTCTCTTGCTGCTCAAGGTCATTGTGGCCTAAATTAGTGTTCATGTGCTATAATGATACAAAAAGGGAATTTGTGGGATTTATTTGATTGCTTCATAAACATATGTTTACAAAAACACACATCTAAGTCTACAAGCAAAACTATGCAATCTTTTGCTGATTGTAATGGTTGAGGTTTCTTTGACCTTACAAAAAGTTACGTGTTACAAGTTTACTTAATGTTTGAAGTAGCACTCTAATTCTCCTCCTGAGCGTTTTGTTCCATAGTTTTCCTGTGTGAGTGGTGTTGTGTTCTAAGGCTGTAACACTATTGCAGTATTTTTCACGGTATTATTTGTTAATGTGCATTATTGCTGTTAGTTGCATAAGCAGTTCCTGCAGGAATTGCAGCTTGTTTTAATTTTACTGTAGGGACACAGAGTCCATCTACTGAGAAGATCAGCACTTTTTAGATAGTTAGTCTCCTCCCTTCTTTGTTTCTTTGCATTATTTTGTAATAAAAAGGAAGTTGGCACTTGAATACTTGCAGTACTAACTTGCATTAGGGATGTTTGATTATATGCATTCATTAGCAACATTGACATGCAGAATGCAGACCCCCCCTTGTATGAGTCAGAAATGTGATTCTCATTAATATGCATTAACAAGTTAATTTGCATGCAGCCATGTATTTGCATTAGTCACAAAATAGTGGTGTTTTGATTCATTTCTTAAACTAGGAAAAGCTAGATAAGAGAAAGTAGGAAGGTAGAGAAATTAGTTCTGGGATGACAGAGATGCTAGAGCTCAACTGGCCACACAGCTCTGAAAACTGGCTTCATTACTCTCTGTCATCTTCAGGAGTGTGCTATTGTATTGTCTGCTCTCTTGATGTCTCAAACACTTGCTAGTGGAGGCTTTTTGGTTTGTTTGTGGGATTTTGGGTTTGTTTGAGGGTTTTTTCCTCTACTGTTGTCTTCTGTGAAGTAGGAATACATATGACAAGATAAACATAGCATAGAGTCCTGCAAAAATTTTAACTTGGGTATGGATTGTGGTACATTTAATAGAGTAGCAATACTGAAAAATAAAGCTAGTGTATGATCTGAAATTGACTTCTAACTGAAATGTCTGACAGTAATCAAAGTATAACATTAAAAGAACAGGTTTGTAAAAGCATATTATTTTAACAGTTCTTGCCATAGAAGAGGAAAGTACAGCTTCTTGTAGTTTCTAAATTGGTTAACGTTCTGGTTGTTGGAAAGCAGAAGACTGACTGATAGTTGTTCTGAAAGGGAAATTGGATTCACCTTAGTTACAGGTTTTGGTTGTTTATCAATTTCAGAATACATATTTATAACCTTCTCTTGATAATGTTTTCCCTTTGCTGTCAAGTGGTGGTCATGTGATAAGAAAAAAAAAAATCCAGTGATTTACAACTTCTTTCTTTGAGGTTAAGTAGGGGTAGAGATCTTGAAGGCAAATTAAATTGCTGAAGTATATTGGTGCAATACTCAGAAAACTGGAGTATTGCAAACCACAAAAGCAGCAATAAGCTATTCATAAAATCTTAGTCATCTGCACAGTTACTGGAAAATCATTTTCCAGGCCGATAGAGGTAATAGTATGCTTGGTTACAAATGTCTTAAATAATAAAATTCTAACTTTGTCTTTTTCGTTTCTTTGTAGTTGGAGACAAGGTTCCTGCTGATATAAGAATTACTTCTATCAAATCTACAACTCTAAGGGTAGACCAGTCAATTCTCACAGGTATAATTTCTGTGAATTTTGTATAATGGTGTGCATAACTGAAAGTGCATTTCCCCAGTTTGTTTGGAATAATCCATTAGAAACAAGCCTGTAGCTATGCAAGTACTGTGTTGCATTTGTGTGCGGTAAATTTCTGATCTAGTAACTTAACTTAGGACTACTGAATGCTTTGACTCTACATATTCACTTTAGTGGGATGAATATTCTTACTGAGACTTGCAATGTTCTTCTAGTCTTCCCCCATCCCGCAAAGAGATACGTACTAGTAACTTGTGGGAAACTAAAATGAAAAATTAAGAATTTCTACTTTATGCAGTTTTCTAGGTTTTGAACATCTTGTCATTCTCAAATATGAAACTGTGGAAATATTATGAAATGTCTGCTGTAAGTTACCCATTTTTCTCTCAAGAGAGAATAACTTTAGAAATACAGGCAGCTTTTAAACTACTGTTACTAAAGACTCTGTACACCAAAGCCTTATTTGCTGAAATTCTGTGCACGCACATTCATGTGTTTTCTGGTACCAGCTCTCAAGTGCAGGAGCTATATTTAGAGCGCTTTTCAGATTTGTTCAAAACAAAACAAAGTAGCAGTACTTCTGAATATAGGAAAGAAGCTAGGAATCAACCAAGCATGCTGTAACAGTTTTCTCTCAGCTGGAACATGAAGATCTGTCTGCCTGTTTTGGTAGCATAAATTAATGTTGACTGGCCCTGAATCTTAAAACAGTGAAGTATTCATAAGAAACCTGGTTTTGATCCTTGAATCTGTCTTGAAAGAGGTCCCAAAGTTTCTCAGTACAGATACTGAATACCACAGAAATTACCAAGCTTACGTATGTTTAGCATGAGTAAATGCAGGCACTCCATGTTTATCAAGCTATCAGAACTAAGTAGAAGAAATCCACTGGAAGCCTATATAAAGGGAATAATTCCTTGCTTTTGTTTAAATAACAGATTTATTTTTTAAAGAAAACCTTTTCTATTTTCAGCTTATTTCAAGCTGATGCTTGAGTTTCCTAACTAATAAAGTAGAACTGAAGTCTAAGATGCTACTTAACAAAGCTGTTCAAAGTAGGAAGCTTTCGCTCTCTTGAGCTTACAAAAAGTAGTGTGCTCTCAGCCTCAGTCACAGAGTTACCACCTTGTGAAATCTAATGTAGTAGTTAACATCTGTTTTTATAGGAAAAAAACCCCTTTCTATACCTGTGTGACATGTTTATAGAAATTGATGTATTTAAGGCTTTTATGGAAGAGTTCTCTGAAGACTTCCAACTAAAGGAGTTAACTAACAGATGGCTGCATGACACTTTAAAAAATTAAGTCTGCCAGTATAACTGTGATGTGTAACTGTGGTAGTATCTGATTATTTAAACGAGAACATACCTCTTACAGTGTATAGAGAACAGAAATGCTCATTACTGCATGAGAAGCATGCAAAGTATTTAATTCATGCAGTAGATCCTTCCACATCTAAAGGAGTGGAGTACCAGCTGCTTATTTGACCATTTTTCATCTTCCTTGAAAGACAAGGTGTAAGCTCCATTAATTCTAATTACATAAAATGTTTACTTAAATCCTTTCCTACTTTCATTAAAAGGCAGCCATTCACTTATTCTGGTCTCCTGAAATATTTCCTGTTTCACTTAAGCAAATAAATAAAATAATTTGAGGAAAGAAGTTAGACATCTGAAACTTTAGGACTGAGGACTATAACTTCAGTTCCCTCCAAGACTCAAGATGATACATGCATACTCTCTTCTTAAGACCATTGTCTTTATTTTAGGTGAATCTGTGTCTGTTATTAAGCACACTGACCCTGTGCCTGATCCTCGTGCTGTAAACCAAGACAAGAAGAACATGCTTTTTTCTGTAAGTTACTGGTCTTGAAATTTTCAAAACTTTTATAAAACAATACTGAAGCTGATAAACAAAATTGTGCAGAACTTCAGGTCTCCAACTAAAAGCATATGACTTTGTTGTATTTTCTATATGTATCTGTCTACGTGTCTCCAAGTACATACAACTAATTTAATTAAAAATTAGAAGTAACTTTTAATAAAAGCTATCCTCAGGGAAGATGCTTGTTGAAACCAGTTTATATGAGGAAACTGATTTTTGTCCTTCACAAGAAAGTCTTGAAGGCTGGAGCACACGGACTCTTGAAGTGCTTCTACACCACTGTTCTAAAGTAATAGTTCTTAAGACTGATAAGAATGCCCACACAAATTGTGGTATTGCGTGGCTAAAATTGAGAACTAGCTTTCTATATAGGAATTAAACAGTTTCTTCCAGTTTGTTTAAAGGAAGCATTGAATGCATTTCAGGTAACAAATAACAATTCCCTTACTGTTGGTAGACTCCTTGTAGAAAATGTAACTTCTCTTTTTCATGATTATACTGATTTATTTTTGAGCCCATTTTTTAAGCAGAAATTCTACACTGGAATATTCTCATACAGATACTGGGGGAATGTCATTTTCTTCCTCTTCACCTTTCTCCATATCCTAGCTGCTACACAATCTGGACTTGTATAAGGTGTTTTTCCTTAAAAAAAAAAAACAACAAACAAACCTCACACAAACAAAAACACCCCAACCAAAACCCACAAAACCGAAAAACAAATAAAAACACCACCACCACCAAAGCCTGTTTCTAGATTGACTACAAGGTTTCTCTTTCCTTTATTTACATTAGGGTACTAATATTGCTGCTGGTAAAGCTATGGGAGTGGTTATTGCAACAGGAGTAAACACTGAAATTGGCAAAATTCGTGATGAGATGGTGGCTACTGAACAAGAGAGAACCCCACTCCAACAGAAACTGGATGAGTTTGGAGAGCAGTTGTCTAAAGTCATCTCACTTATCTGCATCGCTGTCTGGATAATAAACATTGGTCACTTCAATGATCCGGTTCACGGTGGCTCCTGGATTCGAGGTGCTATCTATTACTTTAAAATTGCCGTTGCTCTTGCTGTTGCTGCTATTCCTGAGGGCCTGCCTGCTGTCATTACCACCTGCTTGGCTCTTGGAACTCGGAGAATGGCCAAGAAGAACGCTATTGTTAGAAGTCTTCCTTCCGTGGAAACCCTGGGTTGCACCTCAGTTATTTGTTCTGACAAGACTGGTACTCTGACCACGAATCAGATGTCAGTCTGCAGGGTATGTTGAACTAGCTGCTTCTATTTTTCTTTTTCCCCTCAGCCACTCTGCTTGAATAGTCCGCATTGCTTGAATTCTTTTAATCGTGAGTCTTTTGGTTCTCATATCATCAAAATCTTGCTTTATTTTCCTAAGATAAGCTTCCACTTTTAATTCAGTTTTCCGCTGTGTAGTCTTTAAAGCTTTATCTCTTCCCTTATTTAGTCATGGCCAAAAATAGCTGTACCCGCACTTGATGGAAGAGAAAGTTGTTTGCAAGCAGCTTTCCATTGATTTGTCTGTAAACCGTTCAGTCTACTGGTAATTGTTTAGTATGATTTATCCCCTGTTTCAGAAAGGTAGGGTAGTTAACTGTAGAAGCAGGATGTGTGTAGGCGTTAAAGACAGATCTTTAATTTATCAAGATGATAATGGTGGAGAAACTTAGCAGTGAGAAAAGGTGGAAGATTTACTAAAGTTAACTTGGATAGTCTAAGGTATTTTCACTACTGAGTGTTCCACCTTTATTTGGTTATCTTCAGTAGCTCCTATTGGTCTGATGTAGATCACTGTAGTGTTTTCAGCATGCAATATTGTATGGCTAATCTGGCAACTTGGAGGTGCAGCTGACCCTGTCACTGGCATTGTCAGAGTCATCTTCAATGTATGGCACATTTTTAGGTAAGAGTAAGTTATGTGACCCTCCTCCCTTCCCCCAATATTCTTTCTGGTGTTGATCAATTTGGGACTTTTATAGCTAGTCACTTAGCATACTACACGTTCAGCTGCTGGTTCTATGTGCTTCCCATCTACTTCTGTGTAGGAATTTTATGGAGAAAAACATTAAGTTCTTCTAATAATTGTTCAGTGGCATAGCAACTCTATGACATCAAATGTTGAGTCATTACATCGGGTTAGAATTCCAAGTGTGTAACTGTTGAATACTACTACACACCAGTATTTTTTTGGCAAAAAGTTTGTAAGCCTTAAGCACTTTATTCTCATGTGATTGATGTTTTTTTCTTTTTAATTGGTGGTTGACTTGTTCTACTTCCTTAAATATTGTAGTATTTATACCTAAGAGACACAAAGCAGCTGCTCATCAGTATTCCAGAGGAGGTTACTTGCAGTAGAGTTGCATAACTGCCCTAGTCTTTGCAGGGATTTTTTCATCATGCAGATGCCAAAAGCAGAAGGCTTCCTGGTTAACTCATCATTTAAGTTGTGTTTATTTAAAAGCCCAGAATGCTCTACCTCTTATATTTTAAGAGGGCTGAATGTTTTAGATCTTGTCAGTACAACTTCCTTGGTTCCTTGTTAACCTCTGACAGCTACAGAATAACCTGAAGTGCAAGATTTTGTAAAATGTAGCAAAATCATAATACCTGTAAACAATATGCTTATTCTTCGTTTCACTCTAAGCAGAGAGAGTGCGTAGCTTAAAGAAGTCTGGTTTACAACTGTTAATTCCATTTGTAGTTTTAGTTTTCGTGGTAAGTAGTAACTCCTGAGTGTCCAAAGGAACCCTATACTAAAATATTTTGGTCAGAAGTGATACTGCTTTATGAGGAGACTTGAAGGATTGTTTTCATGGTCTCCTGTGATATCTCCTTCTGAGAATCCATTCTGCTTTGTTGGCTTTTAATTTGTCAGCTTGTCTAGCTTTTTGATTTTTAAAATCACTTTGCAGATTATAGAGTCTCCAGACATTGACGCACCTAATTATTAGGCTGTATTTTGTGAAGATGCTTGCCTAAAACATAAGGCAGCAGCACAATGAAGGGAAATTAAGACATTGCTAAAATGTGTATGGCAAAATGGCATACACTAACCAATAGGTAAGAAATTCCATTAAGATACACTATCAATCACTGAGAAATTATTTTCTTCTCTACTGCCACTCCAGCAACTCGTGATAAGAGTATGACAGCTTCAGGTGCTTTGGTTTTTTTATCTCCATCTTCCCAAATTTGCTTCTGCCTGCAGTTTGCCTAGAAAGGAAACAGAAACAAAGGAAAGGTGGAGATGCAGGTCTCTTATGGGGTAGAACTGCATCCTTCAGATCGGTCTCTTATTTGGAAATAACGTTTCAACCAGTGCTAGAAGAGCACCTGAGCTGTCTAAATGTTTGTGTTTTTGTTTTGTTTTTTTTTTTAAGCTACCAGTGTACTGGATGGTGAAGTGACTTACAATTAGAAAACTGGGACAGGAAACACTTTCACTTAATGGCTGGTATTAAGGGAAACTGGCCATAGTCTGGCTCTTGCCTAAAACTTGACCTCCTAAGTCTAGAAGCTTCTCCCATTTGTAGATGCTTTTATTTTTACTTTGGGAAGAATTGTCACTTTCCAGGCTGTCGTATGCTGCTTTTGATTGAACTGCTGTTTCAAACGTAAATGTGAGAATGAATTTACAAGTCTGAAGCCTAGGAAGAGGGTATGTCAGGATTGGGAAGTGGATCTGTGAGGAGTCTTCACAGCTGAAGTTAAGTGTACATAGTTTAAGTGGTTTTCAACTCTTTCATGTACATGTGCCACAATTGAATTTTCAAATGAGGTCTGTTAAGCAAAAGTGCAATTTTCTGTACTTCACCCTTTGGGATAGGGAGCAGTTTCAAACATATAAGGGATCGAAGTTCAGAGTATCATATCTGGTTTTGTCTAGTTTGTTTATTCAACCTGAACTTGCCTCTTGTACCTGCTTGCTTAAGGCCTATTTAAATCTCTTGCATTAATTATTGTTCAAAGGTAGTAACTCTTCTAACTCTAATTTCAGATGTTTGTCCTGGACAGAGTAGAAGGAGATAGCTGTTCTCTGAATGAATTTACTGTAACCGGTTCAACATACGCTCCCATGGGAGAAGTGTAAGTGTTCTGTTGAAGTTAAATATTTGTCTGTTTATGACTATTACCTAAAGTGATGTATGTAATATTCAATAGTGATTGCGTTCTCACTGGTTGAGCTTTCATTTACTAACAAACTGAAGGGCTAAGAGGTGAAGTAATTAACAGTAAAAGGAAGTTAAATTCTAGAAAAGTAAACCTTCATGAAACTTGCTTATCAAAGGAACACTGCAATATTGGAGGCTGTATTAATCTAAAAATAGAGGTAGGTTGAGAGGATTTATTCTACTGAAGTCCTATAGGACTAAGATTAGCTATCCTACAGCTTCAAAATGAGGTTTACTTTTTTAGTTGTTAAAAAAACTGCATAAATCTGAAGATGTGAGCCTCTACTAATCTGTGACCTCAATGTTTCCAATTCCCCTGCTTCAGAGAAGGTAGGAGATTTTTTTTTTTTTCTAAAGCATCTTATGAATGTAGCGGAGTTCACTTTTAAATTCTTACATTTACTGTAAATTCCTGACCCCTACCCTCAGTAGTTTATTTGACTCGGTGCATCTGTACTTGAATAGATGTGTATATTTGTCTCAGCCTTTGCTATTTGAGCTGGTGTTAAACCTGCTCCCTTAGGAAAGGAATGATGCATTTGGTGTGCTTTATCAGTTGCAAGTCTACTAGTGGGATAGGTGTTCATCCTGACAACTTTAGGAATTTTTAGGGTTCTGGTTTTAGAAAGAAAGCCGCCTCTTACTGGATTGTTACAGCTCCTTTTACTTGGCCAGTCTTTCATGTGTGTTTAATCTAATTGCTTCAGTTTTACTTGCAGAATAGAATTCTACTGCATAAGAAGTAGAATTGAGACTCAGTTATTGTAAACATCTCAACCTCGTGGAGTTTCACATGCATGCCTCTCACTCTCTTTGCAGTCTTCACTGATCTCTGTTTAATTTTCATAGCAGTTAAGATCATGGTGTTCTTAGCAGTTGGAAATCTTAATTCCCCAATTCTCTTTTGTTTCAAAGCTAATTGCTGTCAAAAACTTACGCTTTCATTTCAGGAGACAAAATTAACTTAAGCAAGGTGACATTCTGGATCTTGTAAAGCATCCAGCTATTATGCTTTAGCTGGTCTCACAAGACCTCTAGACAAACAAAATAATAAAATATAGTGTGGTGACAGATGTCGAGTATAAGACGACAGTCATCAATGTATGTTAATGTTCTATTTTTATTTGCTGAAATTGGGGAAATGTGAATAAGCATATTAATTGCACTGCATTCACGTACATAAAGAACGTTCTGTGAAAGGGAAATTACCACAGAAAGGCTGTTGTTGGAGCATAAGGAAACAAATAGCTAAATTCTCAAACCTTCAGGGCTGATATATTTCTGTATGGATGGCTTTTTTAAAATTGGTGCTTTTAAAGTAAGGTGACTCTTCACCTTGAATTGCGAACTGTCACTGAAAACAAAGTTTGATGTGGAGACCTTAAGCAGCAGACTAGTCCATAGCACTGCCCCAAAGTGGGACATGCTCTAGATATGAACCATTCCTGACATGTTTCTCTATTGTACTTAATTTTGGATACTGTTGTCTTCCACAGCTGTATAGGCAGCCTACTCTGTTTCATAACCATTAAGCATTTTTGCAATAAATCAGTAATTTTCCACTTACCTCTAAAGTATTTAGTATGTAACTTTCCCCTAAGACGCATTCAGCATATAAAATTAAAAATATTTCTTACTGAAAAACTAAAATTTCATACTGACTGATTTCCCAGGGATTTTGGGAGATTGTCAGTTTGGAGTAGTTTTTGTTGGGTCTTGGCATGTGTAATGTGCATACTTACTTGCAAACTGAGAGGACAAAACTAACAATAATTAAGAGCTGCAGCAAAAGTTAGCAGATTGGTTTTGGCCTTCAAATGAGTTCATCTTTAACTAATCAAAAAGCCTGAAGTTTTAAGGAGGGGGGGAAAAAACCCACCTTTATCCAGAACTGACTGCAGCAACTTAGACTCCATGTGTACTTCTCATTTTTGAGAAATTGTTGATAAGGAACACCACAGGCAAAGGAAAAAAGAAAACCCACAAACTGGTATAACAAGTTATGGATATACAAGTATGCTAGTTTTTCTTCAGGTTCAGAACAGGTGAAAACAGGAAGTGTTATCTATGATAGATGAGATGACAAACTGAGAGCTGCTGGGAACTTTAAAAAAATCGAGAGTTTAAAGCCATTGCTTATGACTATAGAACTGTATGCAAAATGAAACTTTAAAAAACATACTTGGCTTTTTTAAGATGCGTTTTGTTAACATGCTGTGTTATACAACATTGGAATTTGCTTGCAATACTACAAGAAACTGAACAAAAGCTTACATAATTGGACATGTCATAGTCTATGTTACGACAACTTGTGGAGTAGTGATCATGTCTTTCTATCACCAGACCTTTTCCTCCTTGAGAGCTTTAATGCAAGATGTTATATCTGAGTTATAGCTTGCTAATTTTGGTAGGAGGGAGAATAAGTATTGAACACTGTCTTCATTCTTTAATGCTTACTCTAGAAGTATGCTAATGTTTCAGAAAATTAATTCATTGACTATCTACTTTCAAATGTGAAAGCAAAGAAGTTGCTTCTCATTTGTGATGTCTGAATGGTGGGTTAATTAGGAAAATGTACCTTCCCTCTTTCTAAAGATTACAGATACTCATCGTTAAGTATATATGTACTCAGAGCAAATCTTCTGTAGTGGAACTCGTATTGTGAAATGGCTTAGCTTTTCCTTGGTTTAGGAGCTTCATGTACAGTAAAGATTAATTTTTAAGAAATGAAAGAGGCCAAATCTCCTTTTAAGCCTGCCCAGTGCATGCATTTCATGCATGGCAGTAAATCTGCAGAATATGCAGTAAGACTAAGGAAGCTAAGCTCCTCGGGTATCCAACCATATCCCTCTCCTACTTGGAACTCCCTTCCAAGTCCTGTGCATATTCTGATACTGCTTTCATACACCTCTTCATTGAGCCCTTTATTTTCCTTCTGCATTCCTGTATGACTGTCACTGGAGGAAATAAGGTTTTGTAATTCAGGTAGTGATTTCATTGATAATCATGTCATTCAGTTCATGACTGATCTAAACTTCAGAACTCACCTTTATCAAACCTGCTCTTCTTGACGATTCCTGGTTCTGTAGTTCCAAGTCCATAACTAATAGACATTGTACTAAATCGAAATACAGTAAAGGGACTAAAGAAGGGAAAAAGGTGAGATGCTAATACTAAATAACTAACTTAAATCTCCCCCTTTTCTTCCTTTGGAAAGGCATAAAGATGACAAACTTATTAAATGTAGCCAGTATGATGGCCTTGTGGAACTTGCAACGATCTGTGCGCTCTGTAATGATTCCTCTTTGGATTACAATGAAGTAAGTACATATCCTAGAACAGAGGAGAGTGTGAGAGTGAGGGTAAATGTTTGTTCTCACCTGTCTATGTAGTACCTTTCGGTGGTAATTCCCCTTCTAGTCAAGGGGGAGAGTATTTAGGTCCTCTTTAAGTATTAATTCTAGGAATGACTAAAGCCAGGCAGCAAGTGTAATCTGGAACTTGGAGATGTCTTGGTGTGTAGAATGCACTGCTACTTTCTTGCTTTGCCTTGCTTCCTTAAGGTTGCTACATCTTGTAATGACTTAAATGCTTGATGTAAAAAGTACTGACATCCTTCTCTGCTGGCCTTGAGAGTAAAGGCTTGAAATAGTTTTACTTGTCTCATAAGCCATAGTAAGTTTTGTTAAACTTTTTTTTTTTTCCCATTGTGAAGCTTGTGAAGTTTAAAGTAACTCTTGTGGTTTTGTTTGCTTTGTGTTTAACTAAAGGCTAAGGGAGTATATGAAAAAGTTGGTGAAGCCACAGAAACGGCGCTTACCTGTCTGGTTGAAAAGATGAATGTATTTGATACAGACTTGAAAGGACTTTCTAGAATTGAACGTGCAAATGCTTGCAACTCGGTCAGTACTCTTTTATCTGTAATTCACTGCGGAGTGAGTTTTGTAGTATGTATTATCTAAATGTATTTTTGTGCTATTGTTGTTGTGTTTCTGTTTTTTTTGATAAGGTGATAAAACAACTCATGAAGAAAGAATTCACTCTGGAGTTCTCAAGAGACAGAAAGTCTATGTCTGTCTATTGTACACCGAACAAACCAAGCCGCACATCCATGAGTAAGATGTTTGTTAAGGTCAGTTCCTCACTTGAGAAAGTGTAGTTATGGAATGGCTGCAAAAGTAGCACAATACTTAAATTATGGCACAACTAACTGCAGCTGAAGATGAAGGAAGGACTTTGTAATTTGAGCAAATGTTGTAATGGAGAGGGATTTATTAAGCTAAATTTACTTTTTTTTTATTTTGCCTCTGCAGGGTGCTCCTGAAGGTGTAATTGACAGATGTACGCATGTCCGTGTTGGAAATGCTAAGATACCATTAACCTCAGGAATTAAGCAGAAAATCATGTCTGTCATTAGAGAATGGGGAACTGGCAGAGACACGTTGCGTTGCTTGGCTCTGGCAACCCATGACAATCCACCCAGAAAAGAGGAAATGAATCTTGAGGACTCCTCAAATTTCATTAACTATGAGGTCAGTTTAGTAAAATATCCTTCTAACACTACTTCTTCCAAACTGGCGATTAGTGATTCCTTATGTTTGATTCTTCCTTGAGGAAGTTACATCTGAGAGCTTTCTCTTTCTGGGTATTTTTGATGTCAGACACAATAGTTAGCCATATATGTGGAGGGAATGCTCAGTTTAAGAAGAGACTGTATATCTTTCTGGAGAAATTTAAGGGATAAAACTTGGAGTATTCTGTGGTTTATGATACCTGTCACTCCTACTTTGTTCCCCCAGTTTATTTTTGGTTTAAAAGAAAAACTTTGTGTGTGTTCTTGGTGGCTGGTATACATGCTGCTGCTTGGATAAAAGTATAAGGAAAAAAAACCCAAACAGTTACACAATTTGCAGATGGCTGTTTTATGTATATACATAAGGTCCTCAGGATTGTAACACCTTAAACTGTTTTCAGAGACTGACTGAAAAATAATCCAAAAATTGCATTGTGGTTTCAGCTTTAATGGCTTTCAGTTTGACATTGCTCAACTGCAAGACCTCTGTGGGGATTTTGTGATGAAACACCTGCCACTTTGTGCTCTGAGGGTCAAGTTCGCTTCCCTTCCTCCATGCTGTCAGCTGTCCAGGATGATAATCTTAGCTACTCTGTAATTTTCCAATGAAAATCTGTATCGAGGATTTAGGGTGGGGGAGAATGGCAACAGTTGCATGAGAGTTTTTGGCTTGTGCACTGTGCTCCTGGCGCTGATTATGATATGAAAAAGAAAGACCCGAGTACTTGCAGGTTGAATTTGCAAGGCTGACAACTAGAGCACATACTACCTAATAAAACGAGTGCATTTGAAGCAAGATATGCTTGGAAAGGTAGGATCCCATTTCAGAGTGCGGTCGTGCTCTGGGAATTAACTCTGTCCTCCCATATGCTCATCGTGTAGATGGTGCCATGTATCATTGTGATGCCAAAATGACTGAATTCTTATTTACCACCTCTTACGTGTTAATGTGTGTTGTGATTTGTGACTCTTCAGTTCTACTCCAGCTAACTGAATTCAGTGTCAGAGCTATAACTCCTCTGAAGTAATCCTTTCAGGAAAAAAAAAAACCTGGAGCAAGTATATCAATCATAATATACTAGTTTTGACCAAACGACAGGATGACATAGGCCTCAGTGTCTTGAAGTTACTCAGTGTAGAACCTCAGAATATTGTGCACAAGGAGTAAAACCAAATGTCATTACACTGGGAGATACTTAGGATGCAAGCAACATGATCGTTTTGCTAGATGAGGAGTCTACAAGATCTTGCACTAAAACTTGGTGCTGTCTTGTTTCAGACAAACTTGACCTTTGTCGGCTGTGTGGGTATGCTGGATCCCCCAAGAATCGAAGTAGCTTCATCTATAAAGTTGTGCAAACAAGCTGGTATTAGAGTTATTATGATTACTGGTGATAATAAAGGCACAGCAGTAGCTATCTGCCGTCGCATCGGTATCTTTGTGGAAGATGAAGATGTTTCTACAAAAGCCTTTACTGGTCGTGAATTTGACGAACTGTCACTCGCTGCCCAAAGAGACGCTTGCCACCATGCCCGGTGCTTTGCTCGTGTAGAGCCTTCCCACAAATCTAAAATTGTTGAGTTTCTTCAGTCTTTTGATGAGATTACAGCTATGGTGAGTAATTGAACTTTTAGTTGGTTTGAAAGGTAGGCGCTGTGTTACACCTTGTCAGACTAATGCCTCATTCTATAAAACACTTCTTCCATGTTTTCCTGAACTCAAAGCCTCTCAGTAGGTCTGCATTTAAGTGATTTTTCAATATCCAAAACCACACCCAGTGAAAAATTCCTCTTTAGTCCTATATGTAAGTGCTCACCTTACCTTTTTTTTTTTTTTAAATAACTTTAAATTCTTGTTTTAGACTGGTGATGGTGTCAATGATGCCCCTGCACTGAAGAAGGCAGAAATTGGAATTGCTATGGGTTCTGGTACTGCAGTGGCTAAAACTGCTTCTGAAATGGTTTTAGCAGATGATAATTTCTCAACCATCGTAGCTGCTGTGGAAGAAGGACGTGCAATTTATAACAACATGAAACAGTTTATCCGTTACTTAATCTCCTCCAATGTTGGAGAAGTTGTTTGGTAGGTTTAAAATACTTTATTTTTTCTTTGAACTAGAGTAGAGATGATGGAGTCTTTTGTTAGTTATTTATTTACTTACAGTATTTCTCACTGAAACCAGAGAAACAGGTTCTCCAGGTAATTGATCATTGTGATTGTGCACAAGCCTAGTCTTTACTAGAGAATTTTAGCATATTGCAAAAATTTGCATTGCATGTAATATTCTAGTAATATTCTCAGTAGGTAGCTAAATGCTTTACAATTATTTCTGTAATTGGAATAATTCTCTAGAATAGGAAAACAAAAACCTTAATCAAATGTTACAAGATCTGGTATTTCAGATAACTTAGCCATGGATGTAACTTAGATGTTTGTTTAACCTCAAGTTACAGAAGAATGTGTCTTCTGTGTCTTTGGAAGGAATGGTGACCCAATGTCACAGAATGTATTTCTGGAAACAGAATGTAAATATTGATCTCTTAACTCGCATATATCACAGCATACTTTCTCCCAGAGTGGAATATAACACAGCAATTGTCTTGCCTTTTTTCTTACAAACTTTAAAGCTGTCCTTCATATGGCTCTTGCTGCAGCCCATTTCTGTTCTATTTATTCACACAGGCTTGGAGCCATGAAAGCTACATGCTCATTAAATTTTTCCAGGGACTAGCAGTAATCTAGCTAAATGAAGCTTAGTCATTTGAGCTAAAATGCTATTATGTCTGCAAATGTTTTAGTGTCTTTTACAAAGCAGCTTGCAAGCCTTTATGCATGTATGTATATATTTACCTATGCAGGCAAGTGGGGGGAAAAAACAAGGTTAAAGCAGAAACTCTTAAATTCCTGAAGTTACCAGAAGGAGATAATGCTTCAAAGCCTATATGCCAGTGGTCAGAAGTGTTTGCTGTTGGATATGGTTTTTAGTTTTCTGAATGTGAATATTCAGCTTGTGATTTTTAAATGGGAACTCTGTATGAGAGAACGGAAGCGATGCTACAGGCTTAGGCTTAAGCATTGAAAAGACTTGTTTACATGCACAACAATAAGCTTATAAATGGTGGGGGTCTTTTACAGTATCTTCTTGACTGCTGCCCTCGGTTTTCCTGAAGCTCTAATTCCTGTCCAACTGTTATGGGTGAACCTTGTGACGGATGGTCTCCCCGCTACTGCTCTGGGCTTCAATCCTCCTGATCTTGATATCATGAATAAGCCACCACGCAACCCTAAAGAGCCACTGATCAGTGGATGGCTCTTCTTCCGTTACCTAGCTATTGGATGTAAGGTATAATAGCTTTTTACTTTTTTTAAGTAAACTTAGGCAGGCAGGGTGGTTGGTTTGGTTTGGGTTTGGGTTTTTTTGAGATCCAGTTGAAAGCAGTTTGTCTAATCTCCTTCTATGCTGAAATCCTGAAATCTAGCCATAGAAGCTCTGTGGAACTGGTATTCTTCCTCTGTTTTGTTTCAAGATTCACACTTTGTTTTGCACGTTTGCAGGCAGTGCTGTGATTGGAACAGTAAAGTTAGTATTTTTAATTTTTTTTCCCCCCATTAGTAGCAACTGAGGCACCAAAAGCATTCATTGCATAACATCAATATGACATTCACCACTTCATCAGAATCTTTTGATTTTGACAACTAGGAAAGCATTAGAAACTTTATATACTGCCATACTGGATTGACCTTCAAAGTTCTGATAGTGGATGGTGTTATAGTTCTCAGAGAGAGAAGCCCTTCAGGAATAGGTGAACTTAGCGCCGAGTCTGACCTCAGTTCTCAAGCAGTCACTTACTTGCCTTTTCCCGTTTGACTCATTCTAGGCCAAACTACTTTTTGCTCAAAGCACTGAGACAGCAAATTTTAGCTTGGGCATACAATAACTGTCAGCCTGAGGAAGATGAGCATGTTGTAGGATTGGGATTGAAGAACGAAGACCAATGATTAGTGAATATGCACCTGCATTAGCTGTTGAGGTCATACGTAGAACTGTTTGTTTCTAAATCTGAAAATGACACCTGTCTTGAATCTGACCTACTATTTTTGTGCTGAAGTAGAACAACACAACAGGTTTGCTGGCATGGCTATAATCAGGGAAAATGAAGGAGTATTAATTTGTGAAATCATATCGATTTGTGAAATCAGTGGATGTAGATTTAAACCTTAACTATACCTCTAGTACCGTAAAATTAGAGTAAGTATCTACGTGGATACTTAATGCACACTGTCTTCATGCCAGAAATTGTGACCTTAATTTTCCTAACTGACTTCATAGATCTATGAAGTAAACTTTAGTATTAGTTAATAGTTAATATATTAGTTAATATACTAATTTAGTATTAGTACAGGTACACTGGGTTCTAAGAGTTAAAAAAACCTGCAGGTTGATTACTCAAAGTGATATCTTTGTTTGCCTTAAGTTCTAGCTGTCAGCTTTCATAAGCAGATACTAGTACAGTTATTTATGGTTATTTAAGTCACAAGTGGTGGAGCAGATTTCTTGCACAGGAGATAGCTGAATTACAATCTTATTTTTTTACAGTACTGGAGGTCTTGAGGTAGAAGGCTAAGTGTGTCAAGTGAGATCTTCTCTTGCATGCAGTTCACAACACTGAAAAAAGCACTTTGTTTTCTTCAAGGTTATGTTGGTGCTGCCACAGTGGGTGCTGCTGCTTGGTGGTTTATCGCTGCTGATGGTGGTCCAAGAGTTACCTTTTATCAGCTGGTATTTGCTCAGTTTAATGTCTTTGGGGGGGAGAGGGGAGGTAGATGTTACATGAAATGACTAGAAGACCAGTAGGTTACAGAAGTTTATATAATGAGACATTTTCAGACTTGTTACTGTAAAACTTGGTTATGATCAATTAGTTTTCATACTAAAGCTCAAAGGTGGGATACCTGAGCTTTCTAAACAATTTGAAGGACTAATTGTTGCCTTATAAGTAAAAGACTAATGGGGATTTTTGTAAAGCTGGCAAAAGTTTAAAACCAGGGCTTATAGGAGTCATATTGGAAAGCTTTGTTTTCATAATACTCGCTGCTTATTTCATAATTACAATGTAAAAGTTAACAAGCTGTGGAAGTGAGTTCACATTGTTCTGTTCTAGAGCCATTTTCTGCAGTGCAAAGAGGACAATCCTGACTTCTCTGGTGTCGACTGTGTGGTTTTCGAGTCTCCGTATCCAATGACAATGGCTCTTTCTGTACTTGTCACCATAGAGATGTGCAATGCTCTCAACAGGTTCGTATGTCCTAATAGGAAAGCAAAGTTTCTGCACAGCTTACCCAAAATCCTGCCTCTTGTGCAATTTGATTCTTAGTGTATGGGCAGCTCAACTAACGAAGAATGAGTCATACTTCCTTTCTGAATCCTGGTAGTGCAAACAAAATGACTCTGTTAAATAACATTTGAGATCCCTTATCGTAAGGTATATTTTTAAGTCTGCCAATTCACTCTGGTATTTTACTAAGCATGAGCAACTGAAATGTTTTCCATTATTTCTAATCTAAGCTTAATCAATCAGATTATCTCTCCTATGTTGGTATAAAGTGATATCAAGGAGAACTAAAATAAGAATGCTGAAGATAGGGAAAATAGTTTTTCCTGCCCTAAGGGAGTGTGGGTTTAGCCAATTAATGTTAGATTATAAATGGAAGCCACTAAATAGCACAATGTCAAGGGTATTTTTCTTCAAATAGCTTAGAGGTCAGTTAATTTAAAAACAAATAAACTTTAAATACAAGTGTACTGCAGTAGTCCTACATAGTAAGATACTGCTCTACATCTGATGTTCTGGATCTCAGCCTCTTGTGCAGCGTAGCCTAAATGCAGATCGAATCTGAAGAGCGGAATTCGAGAACCACCATTAAGAATGTGCAAGTACTTCACCCTCTGTGCATCCAGCACTTCAGAAGAAGGGGGTGCACTAGGTCCCCAGGCATACTGTAGACTGGGGAGGATTCTGTCTTATGCTGTCAGGCCCATCTTTCCTTTACCCTTTCCCTGGAGAGGATGTCGGGGTCTTAGCAAAAAAGGTAGACTAGATCAGGAATGAGCAGAACACACAAGTTTTCAAAAATAAATGCGGCTGAACTGTGACTGCTTTGCTAAGCAGACTTCCAAGGCTGTTTAAAGGTGCCACATATGTAAACCTGTATCTTGGCATCTTCCTTTCCATCATGACTGGGATAATTGTGACTTGCTGCACTGCATTTCTTCCCAGCTAGTTTTTTGGTTTATTGAATTCCCTATTGGTATCTTATGTACACACCTATGTACCATATTTCTGTTGCAGTCTATCAGAAAATCAGTCCTTGATGAGGATGCCCCCGTGGGAAAACATCTGGCTGGTGGGCGCCATTTGCTTGTCCATGTCACTCCACTTCCTTATCCTTTATGTGGAACCGCTGCCAGTAAGTGCACGTAGCTTACACTCATCCCTGAAATTGCAGATAGAGCAAAAACTTGTCTGGAGCTTAAGGCAAGGGATAGAGGAGGGAGGAAAGATGTAATGCTTGGCTTTTCTTTCAGATTATCTTCCAGATCACACCTTTGAATGTGACACAATGGCTGATGGTATTGAAAATCTCACTACCTGTCATTCTTCTGGATGAAACACTTAAATATGTGGCCCGTAACTACCTGGAACCTGGTAAAGATAGTGTGCGGCCTGCCACCAAACCATGTTCTTTGTCAGCATGCACCGAAGGAGTTTCCTGGCCGTTTGTGTTCATTACTATGCCCTTGGTTATCTGGCTTTACAGCACAGACACTAACTTTAGTGATATGTTCTGGTCTTGACTGACATGGTGACAAGTTTTACATTCAAAGACAAAGTTTAACTTAATTTTTTTATTGTTTAGAGCAACTGTCTATTTCTGCTGAATTTTCACATGAACATATTTGCCGGTGATGGAGGTTTCATAATCTAGATCTTGGTTTTTTGCTTTTTCTGACTTCAGTGGGGGCAATATATTCCTCTTTTATACACAGTTAAAGTGTCCATTGACGTGTACAGAGAACTAACACTATTTTATGCAAATATTTTTTTGTAGATGAAAAGCATGTACAGTGTTCTGTTCAATAGTCTATTCATCGTGTAAAAAAAGTAAATTTTTTTTGAGCCAGCGGACACTATCAAACTAAATTGGCAGCAGATTTTAGGGAATGAATGTGTGTTGTCTAAAACTAAAAAAGCATGTAACTGTTCGTCTTCTGCATGATCATCCAAACTTAATTTGTCATAAAGTCAAGTTTTATTCATAAGCAGAACTTTCTGCACTGGGTAGAGAGTACTGCTACCTCAATCAAGATTTCTTCTCGGTTTCCCCTCTTCCTGTTCCCTCACTCTCGGTTCTTGACTGTCCTTGTTTACACCAGTTTCTGTATGAGGTATGCCTAATCTTGCTCGTGCAGAAAATATCATTCCAGGTGCAGCCTGCTGGGGTTCTTCCATACTCTCAACACATAGGGTTGTTTTTTTTTAAGATTATTTATTTAAGTGTCTATTGTATTTTATTGTAACAGACCTTATTTTGCCAGTGTTGCCCGTTATGCAGGGATAGGGAGAGCTACTTCTGTCTACTTAAATCTAAACCAAGCCTTTTTTAATGAGCACAATCTGTTTTAATTCAAAAGAGGGTTTAAGTTGGGGTTTAATACCTTATTTACATGTGTCAGATCCTTCCTTTTTCTCTTCCCCCGCCCCTTCCCCCAAGATCAAAACTTGTATTGAGACCTGGAAAAATAACTTGCACTGCATAGCTAGAAATTGGATTTCCTACACTTAGGGCACTAATGATCAGTTGTATACATGGAGTTACTCTGCTGGCCTGTTGTTAGCCTGACTTGAAGTAACAAGCTCGTGTGTGTTTTTTGTAAAATCTGTAAATAGCACATGACTAAATTTGAACATATTGTATAGAACTATTTTTATTTTAATGTGGCACTAACCACCTTCATTATTACGGTAAATGTTAAAGCATGTTTTCAAATTCAGTCCTGTACCAACAATGTGTAAGTCATTAACAGTCCTAACTGTGGTGTTTTTCTCCAATGCCTTCCAACTTTCATCGACTAAAGTGAGTATTTCTCTTCCATTTCACCATGCCAGTGGTGACTTGCTGTAAAATAGCATATGCTGTATACATGTTGAAGAATAAATAGTAATTTCCTTCATTCCCATGCTGTGTTTTGTCAAACTCTGCTGTGCTACATTATTATCACCACTTTAGACTCTTGTTTTGTGGTCTGAAGCTCAAATTACTGATTCCAAAGGCAAAGCACCATAGTGTATTTTAGGGTCTTGTTTTATAGCAGCCAGGAGCCTTAGTGCCCCAAGATCTTACAGCTTCTGGTCTTAAGTTTGAGATAAAATAGGACAAATCTGTAACTTAAGACAGTGACAGCTGTTCACATGAATGTTTAGTGTCCAAAACACTCTGGTACTTGTGGTCAGGTGCTGGTTTACTCCAAAGCTTTTTCCTGCTCTGAAATAGGGGATTCCCCTCTGAGCTGCCCACCCTTCCCTCCTCTCTGGTATCTGCAGTGCTCAAAGTGCTGACGCTCCTATTTGCAAAAAAAAAACAACCCAGCTTATTGTTTCTAGTGAGTGGAAATACTTTGTACAGTGGTCATATGAAAAGACAAAAGAACAGTCTCAGCTTAACAGGACGGTCTTTGAAATTTGTACTGGGGTCATTACGTCTTTGTAGAGTAGCAGGTGCTGTGTTATCTTGTGCTGGCTCCGTCTGCTTTAATAACCAAACTCAAACAGCTTTCTGATTCCTCCTAGAGGAAAATGATAAAGCTATCTTCTGTTGGTGCCAGCTGGAATCCAGTGAGCACAGATAATTCTCTAGGTTTCAAGCTTTCAAATATAGATGCTAACCTCAAAATACCCAGAGCCTATCTGAAATCCCACTGCATCCTGAATACTCACTGTTTATAGAGACTTTGACTTGTTGAAGTTGATGCTGAAGTGACTTGGATAGAGGAGCTGGACCTGATGATGTAGTAGGTGTGTTGCTGAACTGTAAGCATTTAGATCCTGTCAAATGCCCTCTTTAGAGTGGAAAATCCTCTCTCTTGCCAAACTAAGGTTTTGCATCCTGCAAAATCAATGGCCAGCACTGGCCATTCACTGTATCACTAATAAATGAGCAATATGAGCCTTGTCCCTGTTTCTTGAAACAGGAAACTAATAGGTCATGTGACTTACAAGATCAAAATCTGTACAAATATGTTAATTGTTGGAAACAAATAGTAGCAAGTTAGTTCTATGTGCTCCCAACCTACTGGACAGACTTTCTGCAGGGCAGGAATGCCACTGAATCTTTGAAGACTGGTTCTGTGTGAACCTCCAGGGCACGATGGTCGGTGAGCTTTTTAAGGTGGAATTCAGTCTTCAACAACTTCTTTGTTAGATCTCTGTCTCTGAAGATGAATCTTTCTGCTTGTGTCATGGATTTCCATACTGACATCTGAGAGCTGATTCGTATCGGATGTCTCGGGACACTTGTGTTAGGGCCTCGTGTTCCTTGGAGTTTAGCTTTGAAAGCTGGGTGGTGGCTAAATGGAGTGGCATTCAGTCCTGCGGGCTCCTGAGGGTACGGGAACAGTCAGGTTTTGTCAGGGGCTCCTAAAGATGCCAAGAAATCTTAAATCTGCCCAGGTTTTATTTCTCCCAGTCTTTCTGTCTAAATATTCCTGTACAAATGGAGCAGTAGGGTTCCCTATGATCAGCACTTACTTGTCTCGGGTTCAGTGGCAGCTGTCACTCTGCTTTTAGTACTTCTGTGTTCCAAGCATCGGCACTGTGTGGGAAATACCAGCCTTCTGGGGTCTGGACTGGCCAAATACTAAGACCTTCCATGAGCTTCCTCCCAGGCAGTGAAGCACCCTGCCCTGAACTCCTGTCTGCTGCGACTTCCTTGGAATCTTGGAGCTGGAGTGCTCCGGTGATCTGGTCCGAACCCTTCTCAGTTGAGTAGGCTGTGGGAGATGGTTCAAGTGTGCTTCTGGCATTAAACTAGCGTAAGGCAGCTGATGGCTTGGCTTTTCAATTACAGAAACCATAGAAATACAGTGCAAGGTCAGTAACGCACTGCAAGAAAACATATCAACTAAAATTATTACCAGTAATTGTGTAGATCCTGCCATTTTTTAGCTATCAGCCTTTTCATCTAGGAAGGCCAGGAAGAGAGGACTTCTCAATTTAGAATAGACTGACTTGCCAACATCTCAAAGTTGAAACTCTTGCTTAACTGGTGTTTCCTACGTGTTTCCTATGTATTTCCTCTCCAACCCCCTTGCTGTACTAGGGTCATCTGGGGATAGAAATAGGTAACTCCTATTTTCATGTGTTAGCCCTGTGAATGTAGAAATAGAAGCACTTATTTAAGCAGAAATAAGGTTACCCAGGCTTTATCTCCCATCCTGTTTTTAGAAACTAGCTCTACTTCTTGTTTCCCTTTGCTCTCACCTCACTGAGCTTTTCCGTATCTCCACTGTTTTTTGGATTCTTTAGTGTCCTCATATATCTTCTAGTGTCGGAGGTGTGTAAGATGAGTATCAGTCATCTGATTGATGGTACCTCATGCTCGGAACACCAGGAAGGATATCAGCTTATCCTGGGAAACCAGGGGGGTTGGTATGAGAGCAGCTCCTCCTGAATTCAGTGTTCTGTAGCCTGGTCCACATCGGAGCAAAGAAAACGGTCATGCAGCTGTAGCCATACGTCAAATATTTAGACAGGGGCTTTTATCTTCATAGTGTCTTGGGCCCTCTCTGCTTTCAAATGTGAGTGATTCGAAGTCCTGTTTGTGAGCTGCTCCTTTTTGCTGGCATCCAAGCAATAAAAATAGCTCATACTTGGTTTCCCAAAGTATTACTGCAAATAAGTAAGTATGAGAGAGGCTGCAGAAAAAAAATACACCAGTCTGGCAGAATGGTACAAGGCTTATGTTTGTAGGGAGACTGTTTTGGAGAAGGTTAATGGTAAGAAAATGAGTTTTTAATCTGATGATAAAATGCAGTACAGCAGTCCTGTCACTGTTCCAAGAACACAGCCCATGCACAGAATATACATGGTAAACAGCTTAAAGATGGTTGAATTTGCTGAGATGAAGGGAGGTGAAACTGATAAAAAGTTGTCTGTCTCTTGCACCTGTCTTGTTTACTTTTTTTGCACTTCTAACCATTAACTGTTTCCCTAATCTCTGCTAATTACATCCTTAATTACATTAATATGCATTTTCAAATCTTAGCAGGAGAGCCTAAATTTTATAGTGTTGAAGCAGTGTTTTGAA
The DNA here is from genome assembly GCA_013400195.1 of Aramus guarauna. Taxonomy (NCBI): domain Eukaryota; kingdom Metazoa; phylum Chordata; class Aves; order Gruiformes; family Aramidae; genus Aramus; species Aramus guarauna. Next base: position 60,017 of record VXBL01006907.1, on the reverse strand, counting down.
GAGCCACCATCCAGTTCTAGGGAATCAGAGTACACTGTTCTCCTCTCCTAGATGCAAGGCTAACCTTACGCTGTATTTTAGGGGTAAAGTACAGTAGTAGCTTTTACATTGTACTCTACCCTCTGCCTACGCATTAATCTGTGTAGTTTAATGACTTCTTCGAAGCTTTCCTACTGCTTCCCAGAACAAGCTGCATAACTTGGAAAAGGGACGCTGTTAGGTCACTTTGGGGCCAAACCTGCAATACAATCCTTTTGAGTGGAAAAACATCCTTTAAAAGTTTTTAAAAACTTGACCTCAAACTGTGTAGTACAGAACTCAAAAGTAAAAATAAGTGGGACTTGACTATTGCCACTAGTCAGGCAGAGAAAGGCTAAAGCTATCTCAATGTGTCTTAATTCTTTTTCACTGCAGTCTTCTGCAGGAAGCACTGGCTTATGCTGACAAAGGGAGCTCTGCTGCTTCCAGGAGAGCTGAGCCGTAGTAATTTGGATGGCTCGGGGCTGTAAGAACAAAGTAACCTGAGAGTGTCCCTTCAACGACAGAGCAGCCAGTTACCAAACTTAACATTCCTTCTTCTGTCACTGTTGATCTTAGTCTTGCTTGTATAATGATACTTAGCATTCATCCTTTCATTAACTGATGCCTTTTCTTTCTTTCCTTTTCAGCAATACTGGAGTAATCGCTTCCTAAACAATTTTGCAGAAATGTAAGGTTGTTTTGTTGCGTGCATGTGTTTAGCAACACATCTACCAAAACTTCTGCATGTATCATGTGTAAAGATTCTTTTGCTTTCCCTAAAACAAAACTCATTGTGTTCTCTGTGGAAGAAACGTGTGGTACCATTAGGACTTCATTATACAGATGTACAAACGTGCAATATAGCTTACTGAATTGGAAACTCTCTCCAGAGAAGTTTGGGTTCTGTGCTGCACGGAGAAGAGTTTGTTTATCCTTGAACAAGAATTGTGGAGCTGTCAGCCAATTTTCCATATTTCTGTATGTAAACTGTCAGTTTATAAAATGTACAATATCAGAATAATGCATGCCTTCGGTTGTAGACAAATCTTTCTCTGTATTGTATCATCTGAACATACTACTCTATAACAGCTTATGTACAATGCTATCCTATTTATAAAATTAATTGAAAAGATTACAGATGAATGTTGAACCATAAGCCTCCAGTTCATAACTTTGGATTTTTTATCATGTGTGCAAACCAACCTCTTTTGCACTGTAATGTAACTTATTTAAGTCTAAGGCAGTAAGACAGATGTTGGTGCAATACAAAATATTGTGATGCATTTTAGCTAAAGAGCAACAACCAACTTAGCCAGTTCCCACAACTGCATGTGTGACCTTTAGAAGTTGTAAATAAGATCAATTGTCTATTTACGTGCTGACAGTAAGAAGCATCACACCTAGTTTCATTTGTATTGGGTAAATAAATTTATTCTACAATACATACTTTGCGTGTTATTTTATGCACTTTGTTTTCCGCAGGTACATGTGTACATACTTCAGTGCTCTTACATTAATGCCAGGATGACACTTACTAGCACCAATACCATTGCAGTCTTTCCTCCTAGAACTATGCAGATGCCAGCTGCTCTTCCAGCAGTATTGACCTCCGCGCTGGTGTGATTTCCTCTGTCCAGGGGCTTGTGTGTGTGTTTAAGGGACACTGTCAAGTACTTTGATCACTCAATTTTTTTAAAATGCTCCATTGTTTGTAAAATCCCTCTGAGAAACTTAAAATAAACATTTCTTTCCCAACTACATCTTTATTTTTTGTCCTTTTCTATTTTCTAAATTGCCCCAGCCTGAAGCAGCCACTAGTCTCTTCCCCCTTCTACAGCCAAAAGGAAGATGAACCAAATGTTTGCTACCACACATAATACCAGGAGTAGCTGAATCCGTTCCCCAAGCCATGGGCTGTTCTGGTTCCTGTGACATGCAGCACAGCTATCCACGTTCAGTGTTAGGCAAGGCTAAAAGCACTCCTGGGCTAGGAGCTGGGTTTTCCAAGTGTCTGTTTATGGCTTTGGAGCAGAGCATTACAGAGTTTTGTTTGGAGTAAGAGGAGGGGGAAACATCTGAACAGGAACCTTCAGCCAACTTCAGTAATGTGTTTTAAATTTAACATAATGCCTCTTAACCTCCAGCCCACAACACGAGCACACTGCTCGCCAACAGCATTATCCAAAGGAGGTGACAAGTCTGAGACCCTTCAAACACAACAGCCTGAGGTTTAAAAATACAAGGGTTGAATTCCAGAGTTCAGCTGAACTGCAAGAGCTGGAGGATGCATTAATCCATAGGGCTGAACTGCTTGTGGCCGCTTCCTACTATGGTAGTGTTGTTCTAAGCAAGCCCAGCTCTGCTCCTAACCTCTGGGCTGAGGCTGTCAGAACCCAGCTCAGCACTCAGCTCTTATCTACAGCTGCAGCTCTTCCCCCACATTATTTATAGCCGGTCTTCAGCACACGCTGACAGCTCTCTTGCCAGCAAACCTTTGAGCTGGCCTGCTGTGGCCAGGACACCCTGGGGCAGGTGGCCTGTTAATGCTTTGCACAGACACCTGTGCTAAATGAGTGAAGTCGGTTGCTCAGAACACAGTGGAAGAACCTGCCCCGTTAGCACTTCTTGCCTTGACATAATCTCTGGCCTTGCTTTAATTAGGAAGCACCAAGAGGAAAATGAGGCTCACCTCTTAGAAGGCAGCTGAAGTCCAGTTCCTCACAGCTATGCCCTCGCATGTTGTACCAGCACTGCAGTGTGAAAGTTACAGCTCCTGCCCCTTTTTTCAACTTGTAGAAATTCTTGTCACCAGCACTGGTACCAAAAGTAAAGTTTAGCGACAATATGAAGTCATTATTCAGAACACAAGCTCTCACATGCAGTCTGCACTGCTGTCATGGCAAGTTACATTCCGTGGACAGTTTCAGCATTTCTGCATTCAGAGAGCACCTCACCAGTGCTGACCAAACTCCTAATTTAATTTAAAAAAAATGTTTATGATCTGCAAGATTAACTCATAACTAGTCACCCAAATGAACTGCAAGCAGCACTCTGAAGTACAGCCATATGAAGAAAATGGGATGCACAGTGGATTGTTAGGTACTTGAGTGCAAGAGTATGCGGTAAGAGATGCTGAGATAAACAGCTTCATCTTCCTCCTCCTCACTGCAAACCCCTGGCTCTAAAGCATTGCATGGATGAGCCCAGACACCCACAGAGGAAGGAAACAGTTCCTGATAGCACTAATTATTAGACACTATAGACATATTACATCAAATTCTAAATACAGAGGGCAGAAGATAGTCCTATTTTTACCTTGAGGTGAATTAGAACCCACAGCCACCATCAGGAGAGTGGGTGAGAAATGACAAAAGCCTGTAGGGGAGGAGATGGCAAATTTGCTTCACAACCTCAGCGAGGAACAAGAGCTGCAGAAAATTTCACAGGACTGTAGGAGAAAGACCAGTGATCCCCCCCTCTGCTCAGGCTGCAGAGCTCTGAGCACCCAAAGAGGTCTAAAATATCTCATCCCAACAATTTAACTATGTGAAAGTGCAGAGAAGCCTTCAGCCATCAGCTGAGCAGGCTCGGGCTATTTGCCTCATCAGGTCAAGTCCCTGCCCTTTGGTTAAATAGAGACTCAGTTCCCACCGGTTCTAAGGATTATCCCCTTCTAACTGAATCCGGAAGAGTTATCCTCTTCCCCCGCTTGGAGCTGCTGGCGGGGAACACGCAGTGTGATGCGACCACCTTGACACTGCCATTTCAATTCACGCTTTTGGGACAGGGCAGCTGTCAGACACAGGATTTTGCTGACATCACCAGCTTTAAAAGAAGAGGTAAAATGTACCAGCCTGGCTCTTCAGGCACGGCAAAGGATTTTACATGCGTAGGTTCAGGAGCAGCCGAGAGACAGGGAGCTTTCAGCGTTTGCTGTGTGAGCTGCCCTTCACCCGTCACTCAGCCCAAAGAGCCTGTCCATGTCCCTGCAGACCCAGAGAAGTTCAGAAACAACACCAAAGACACAAATCCTGCTACGTCCAGGCTGCTACAACCCCCTCCATGCAGGCTGCAGAGTCATTTTTTCCTACAGAGGCAAGCAAGGAGCACCACTTCGCTGCCGGGGTAAGATAACATCAGTGGCTAACAACAATCAAGCTGCACCCAGCTCATGCCTTCAGAACCCAGTCACGCAGCCCCAGCGTACGTGATTGCAAAACACCGAGCGTTTTGATCTTGTGCTTGGTGCTGCCCTGCATGCAGCGAGGCAGGACACCCCAGACAGAAGTCAGAACTTAAAAGAAGTTTCTCCTGTCGCTGCCCTTTGCCGTGACTTAGGTACTAACACAGACCTTCAGTTTAGGTACAAGACTGACCTGCACCAGGCAAACCCAGGGCAAGCAGGAAAGCTCCCACCATCATCAAATGTGTGTCCTTTCCCTTCCTGAAAGAACCACCTCTCTGTGCATAGCTGGGCTGACTCGGGGCTGCCATGCCAACTGTCCGTGGTGAAGCTCCTCAGCTTTCCAGGGACTTCTGCCAAATATTCTTCATCTCACCATACTGCACCCAGCAATTGTAGTCTCTGGTTTTCAGTGGCCGCCTTGCTGCGGACACAGTTGCCCTCAGGCTGTAAGTTACAGGTACCAAATCCCACACCATTATAAAATCTAAGCCTCTGGTTTGTGAGCACTGTCAGCTTCTTCTCGGGACATCCCACCGACGGGCTTCAGTGAACCGATAACACAAGAACCCAGAGCTGCAGCCACCCACCCGTGATCACAAACGAGCCCTCAGGTGCTGGGAATTTCAGCCTCAACCAGAGTACAGACTCATGATGGGCTGCTTTCCAAACCCCACGTTGCTCTTGCACACAGCTCCCAAACATCTCATAGATCAAAAAGAAAACCAGAAGGAAATCGCTATAGCATCGACTCAAGCTCCAGTCTGTCAGATGAGGCACGGAAACCACAGGTGGCCTGTCAGAAACCAAGCCCAAGTTTCCAAAGCACCCAGAGCCTGCTTTAACAAGTTCTCTGCCTCCCAATATTACAGAACCTCCCCAAGTAGGGCTGCCAACATTTCTACCCACATCCCAGCATTATGTCAAACAGATTCCGCAATAAAACAGCAAAAAGCTGTATGCAACATGCCAAAACTAGCCTGAAGAATAAATGTGGGCGCTGCACAGCACCAGATCTACATCAACATACTGAACTAAACCACAGAAAGGCTCGTGTTGCCGGTGGCTGCCTACTGCAGTGGGGAACAAGGCGTTCATCCCTTAGTCCGGGTTGAAGGACAGAGCTAATAAACGTGTTGAAGTGAAATTCAAGCACCTAAAATTGAAGTCCTGTATTCCTTTCTCAAGTTGACGCCAACCCTGGAACACACAGACTTCCAGGTTACTTCTTTCTTCTTTGAAACTGCTCTAACTCCTGAAGTTGCTTTTCTGTATCTCCTCCGAGCTGCCATGGTGAGACCAGCCCAGCATTTAGCTCTTCCATACACCTCATGCAGTTCCATGTGCTCATTAGGGAGGTCTCTACCTAAACCCGAAGGGCTTTTACCTGACAGATGGACTCTAAAAGACTAACGGCATCCAACCTTTCACCAAATGGAGCTGCTGACACTGATCTTAAAGCCTAATGGGATTAAGAGCTCCCCTCACCAGCTGCATGGCAGGTGTTGGTCTTTCAAGTCTTCACCAAAATGCTACCATCTTGGTGAAAGCCCCACTGGCAGCGTCCCACCAAGCTACTCAGTTCCTCTTTTACCTGTCACTAACAGCCCAGGGGAAAGGCAATCCTCGCTGAGCTGGCACTGGGAGGAGGCTGGGGCAAGGAACGGCCGTAGGCTTCCCCTCACCTCAGGGCAGGGGAACGGTTGAGTCCTGCCTGCGACAGGCAACAACGCTTCCCTTTGTGCCATGGCTGCACGCCCAGCAGCCCAGCTTCCTACCCAAGGAATCCCTGCAGCAAGTAACGTCTCTACACCTACTTAAGGCCAGATGATGGATGTTCTTCCTTCCATCATGTGAAGTTTCTGAATTTACATCATGGATGGTAAATCATAGCACGAAGGGAGATGAGACCCATCTGTTTCCTAATCACCCTCTTCAGGCAATAGAGGCAGCAGGAACAAAAGTAGAAATCAAAGCACAGCACAGGAAGGGTTAACCCCCTTTTGCAAAAACTCAAATATTTCCGGGGCTGGAGCGTTACTGGGTGGAAGGTCCTTAAAACTCCTCAGAGCCCAATATTTCACAAGGGGAGCAAACACTTGTCAGAGTCCTCCAGCCTTATCGAATTGGCCGAGTTTCAGTGTGACAATATCCTCCACAGAACAGATACTGAAAGGTTAGCTGGAGCCATCACCTCCTTTCCTACCCATTAAAAACCATCCTGGCTAGCTGAGGAAAGGTTAAAGCCTGTCTCCATACCCTGTTCCTCCTCTTCTAACAGCAACGCCAGAATCCAGTAGCTACCCCAGCCAGCTAGAACTTCGGCTAATACAAGAATTACTGGGTTTTTTTCAGAGTAATGCCACACTTTCCCTGTATTAGTTAAACAGATACCTACATTCCAGGCTACGTGGAACTACCAGATCGACAGAGACAGTTCCATCCGCTCAAACATTGCCCATGTCTCACTTTCACTATGGACCTCAGCAGGAAAAACCAGAAACTGAGGCCATGCCACCTTCCCACTCCATCAGGGCTAACTAGGGCTCCGTTAAGTTTTACGGGGCAAAAAAAATCTCCTCAGTCACCGATCGCAGCTTTTTATGGACTTCCTGACAGACAAACATCTACCTCAAGAACCGTATGGATGGCAGCTTACACAGACCTGTCTAAGGAAGATGCATATCCACAGACTGCTGTTCTTGCTCCACTGATGTCATTGTGTTTGTTTCCTGGAAAACCACTTAGAATTCCAAGAGGATGAAGCCAACTTACCAGCTTCAACTCAAACTATACTGCATATCAAGAAATAACACAATATACTCTACAGTAAACGTTAGGAAAAAAAAGCAGGAATAACAAAAATTCAGGGAATTTTAAAATAGTTTAATAGTTCAGGGGAAGAGCTGGCATCTTAAGAGCCTTTATAGCAAAGCATGGAGAGATGTGTCACCTCTCCAGCACAGGAACTGGCCCTTTTGTGCTGCCAGTTCAACCCAAGTTCTTGGATCAACTGCCAATGTAAGTAGCTCACGTCTGCCAACCATTAAACTCTCCCAGCCCAGGGAGCCCAACTGGGAGATGTTCCAAATCACCAAACCCCCCATTAGGTAAGCAGAGCAAGCTGCTACTGCCTGCCTGTCCAGACACTTTGATGTAATTGGACTTTTTGTTCTCTGTAAGTATTTCAGAAACTTATATCGAGTCCAAGTCTCAGGATACGGGATTTTTTTCCTCCCCTTTGTCCTCTAGACAAGGCTCACAGCGCTCTGGAACACACAGCTGAAAAAAAAAGATAGCTGAAATGTCCACAGCAAGTATTCAGAATGCAAGGTCAGTGCTCCCTGCCACACTGTGCTCTGGTCAAACACCACGGGCAGGACACACCGCAAAGCGGGCAGCTCAGTAGATGGCTGCTGTCCTTTACGAAATGGTCCTGTGAACAGTCAGATATAGAAAATTCAGTCCCTTTTAAAATTCTGAAGTAAGGAACTGTACTGCTCTTGTTAGATCCCCAAACCATTGCTCTATTTGCACGCATCGGTGCTTTGACAGGATGATAGAGAGAAAGGAGGAAAAGGAATCTGATCTGCAAAGTTCTAAAGTCCTTGGCCTCTCCGGGGAAGCTATTTGAGGCTTTTACAGTGTAAACATCCCCCAGTGACCCACCACAGCGGAGGCTTCCCCTGCACATTCCATAACCAGCGTTACACAGCCATTGAGGTTCGCAACTAAGCGCAAAGCTCCAAACAGTAAATGCAAACATAAATTATTCTATTTTGTTGTTGTCTTCAACTGTGATAGACATGGACTAGCCAAAGGGCTTTACTTAATATAGAAATTAAAACATTCCTGCGGGGAACTTCAATGCAACACTCTTCCAAGCTGTGTTTGCACCAGAGTGACTTTTTTTTTTTCTTCACCCAAATCCCCAGCCTTAGGCATCTCTCTGCCTCCAAATGCATCTTGGAACGCAGCAGGAATTGCAGTGGTAACCCCATCCTCTCCCTGTCCAGGCCAGCCCTGTTGTCCCCCTGTCCCGTTACCCTTCCCTCCAAGATCTGGTTACCGGACAGACACAAACATGTTAGTTATCACCAAGGCCTTAGGCCACAGCTCCAGCAATTCAACAACAGCTTTACAGTTCTTGCCCCCACTTCTCAAGGTGCTTAAACCAACCAACTCTTTGCAGGGCTATGAAGTGAACAGATAAAGGATTAAAAAAATGTAGTTTAAAAAAAAAAAAAGGCAGCAAAAAGGCTTGCAGAATTAAAAAGGAAAAGAAAGATGGGAGAGGAGTGGGACTATTTTTTTTTGAGGTAGGTTCAGGCATCAATTCACAGGATTACTTTTCAAACCGGCACCCTGCAGCACAGCGGGTAAGGGGAATCATTCTTTAGGCCCACACTGGATCCTTTCGATGAAGAAACTACAGCAAAATCAACTGCAATGTACTTGAGTTCTGCTGGGTACTACATAAAATTGTGTCAGTTTACTCATGAGCAGCACTGAATTCACATTATTTAGAATATGTTACTTTAAGTCCTGCCTAAGGCTATTTAGTTTGAAGTCACTGGCTTCTACTAAATTTAAGCCCATCTAAGGTCACTAAATTTAAGACCTCTGGAGACTGCACTGATTTAGATTTTTTTTCTTTTTTTCTTTTTTTTTTTTTTTTTAAGATATTTGGTTATGGTATATTTGTGAAACTTGAAACTACAGTGGCAGACACAGACTTTGAAATTTCCTTACCGCTGAGATCTAAGTGAGGAAATAAGGTTTCCTGAATAAGAACTAGTCCCTGCTTCTGCCCTGGATGGATCAGTTTCCACATCACTGAGCTCCTGAAAAGCAAGGAGGGAAGAATCACCACACAAAAAACAGGACTAATGAGGAAGACAGTTATTGAAAGGGAAAAAAAGAAAAAAAAAAGTCCTAGTTAATCAAAAATCTTCCCATAATCAGCAATAACAGAAAAGGAAAAAGGACCTCTATTACACAGAAAACATTTATATTGGCCAGTAGTCCTCAGTTCCTTCGATTATCTCTGCTTCACAGTTCTTGGATTCCCAAGATCTGGAAATCAGAATCAGAAATACTGCCAATATTTCAGGTGTTATCAGCACATTACAGAATAAAGCATGAGCATATCACTTGCTACAGACCATGTAGTATTTAGATAATTCCTAGCCCCGTCGTGAATGTGTGCAGCTTTCAGACTCTGGTAAACTAAGTCTTTTAGTCCCTACCCAAGTCTACATAAGGTTTGAAAAAATTCTGTCCCTTTGCATCACATCTGTGTCTTTCCTATCGCAAATTAGGAAAGACTTAAAATTTACTAATGTGATTTAAAGTGAAGGATTTCCAGCAAACCCAGGCACTCTATCCTCACCCAGCCCCAGAGACCAGCATTTGCAGACACACGTTCATTGGACACAACTGGATGGCAACGGCTTTCTCACCTCACCTTTGCTTTGGGGAGCTTACATCACAGATTTTACACAGTCCGAACTTCAGGTTTTGGCTTTATGATCTTTTCTTCTAGGGTGCACAGCATGTGATTATGGGACAGAATTAGGTCAGCTGCTTATTATGGGCTAATTGTTATATTCCCTGAACTGGGACACCAGTAACTGAATTTGAGAGTACAAGATCTCTGCAAAACCAGAGATCACATTCTAAAATTAGAGCGCTAATGAAGGCTCATTAATAGGCAAGAAGAATCCCTCTAGAATTGTGAAGCTAGTGCTAAATATATCTAGCTATATAATCTGAAATGCACTTGACATGTATGGCACCTTAAGGTTCCTTACTTAGTGTACAACTGTTAGCAAAGACTACACACACGCTACGTAACCCCAACACATCAGGTACTTACAGAAGTATTATCTGCTGGATCTGACTGAACTTTTCACTTTCAATAAGGAGCCAAGTTCTCTGAAAAACAAAGCAACGAGGATACAACTCTATTTTGACAGCCATCTTAAGGTGTTCTTAGGTGTACCTGGACTTGTTTGCTAAGGCCACACATAAGCACTGTTGCTTTCTTTACTGCATGCTCATCTTGAAGTAGTTTTAGTTTCCCATCTGTTCTACAAGGAGAGATTATCAGAGTATCTACAAACATACCACAGAATGGTTTTAGTAAAACTGTGGTTCTCAGATTTCCTGTTCTTTGTTTCAGAGAAATGTGTTAAGGCCAGTGATTTCCATCTGCAATTAATGACCTATTTAAAGGAATCATTAGAATAAAATGGCTGAGCAGCTTGCAAAATATGCACCACACACCTCGTACACTTCTCTCATCAAAATCCAATGTGCCCTTTCATTAGTTTAATAACACCAAGAACTCCATTATTTCATCCATGACAGGGGCTTGGAACAGAACTAGAAAACTAATGAAGCTCCCCAACTTTCTGATGCAGAATACAATCTGATGAAGGCTCGAGTGTGAGGAGAAAACAGTTTGTTGGTTTTTGTTTTGTTTTGGCTTTTTTTTTTTTTTTAAGAGATGCTTTTATTTGCTTGTACACGTGTATTTCTTTCTATTACCAAAGTCATGCAGTGAGCTGAAATCTATTCACTGCGTCACATGGCAGTGGTCTAAACAGATTCTTTGTAAAAGAACAGGATCAGGCCTCTCCTCCACGAGAAAGCAATTAACAAACTGCTTGCTCTCACTGAAATACAGCCATTTGGTGTATTTGTTTAATGAAGGGCAGTAACGGCTCACGCCAATTCAATCACCAAGACAGCAGCACGTTTTGCTGTTCTTCCCATACAGTCTTCAAATAACCATAATTCAATTTGATATTTTGGAAAGCCTAAAGCCCACAAAATTCCAGAGAGAACAGATAGCGAGCTGTTTTCTTTTTTTAAAATGGATAAACTACTAGACTACTCCTTTGGACAATGTGACATACTGAAATGTTTCCAAATTAGACTATAATAGAAGTAACCTGCCTATTCTTTTTGTTGTACATTTCTCTAATTGATATAATCCATGTGACAGAGAAAGAGATGTTTTACCTTTATCTGCATTATACATCTACAACTAGGGAGCAACTTGTTCTCCACGTCATGTATTTGTATCAAACAGCCATTTTTCCTCCAAAGGATACTCAAAACTATTTTTAGCTTTGTAAAAAAAAGAAAGTCTGTGGGATCCAGCATACCTGTGGTAACAGAATAAATACAAAAGGAATTAAATTGCCAATGTAAAGATAAAAATACATGTTTTAGTAAAGAGTAAGGAAATCAGAACTGTAAGAAAAATAAGACCAATAAGTAATTCCTCCTCCCACACATCAAGCCCACAGAACCGAAACAATTTCTAGATTACACAAAGAAGTTCATCCTTGAAATGCTGATCTTGAGAATTTGAACCTGAATCAATGCAACTCGGTTTCAAAAGGTGAGGGGAAAACACATGAATTCAAATATTACCTGATGAAAACATGAAGTATATAAACATGGCAAAACCAAGACAATATGTGTATTTGCATAATTTAACATTTCTACAGCGATGCAAGTGAACAGGGATGAATTCTTTTTATATAATTTTACATGTCAGTGCTGTATACAGAATGTGAAGTGCTTTGAGTCACTGCTGTAAAACCTTTTAGTAACATACTGAAACTAAACTGCATTTAAAAATAAATGTTCATGTACAGACTTAAAGTGATCACAGGGTTTAGTAAGGATTGAGGAAATTACTGTAATTCTCTGACACTGGCTCAATTCCATACACACAGAAATCCGTCAGCTACAAAAGTGTCCTGTAAGTCAAAGCTGCCCAGCGTACCAAACTTCTCCTTTATAGCACGTGGAATGCCTTACAAAAAGACAAATTAATTCAACAAACACAGCAAGAGAAAAGTGCTGCTTTCAGCCACACCCAAGGAACTCCTCCAGACTTCAACAGGAGTGCGAGTCCAAATGGTAGCATACAAACAAAAGACCTTTTCCACAAAGGAGTACAAACCACTGTATTTACAAGTCAATCAAGCACACTTAGCCCTGGACAAAATTTAGACATTGTTTTCATCATAAACAACAGGATTATTACACACTTCAGATTCTAATGCTTTTAGTTTTAGCAGGATTTTTTTGAAATGAAAGTTGCAAATAACATCCAATAGAGTTAGTCCCTTACATTTAATAAATAAAAAGCATCAAGAATCTTCAGGGCATTGAGATGCATAGAACTATTAAATGGTTTCAGAGTTTATTTAAAAAAAAAAAAAAAGGTCCTTTGCTGCAAAAATCATAGCTTATGTTCTTCAAAGAAGAATGGCCCTAGTGGTATGTTCAAGTGCCCAAAGCAGCAGCAGGATGAGAGGCCGTTACTGCATGCCAAACCACTGTTCTTGATCTGCCCACTGAGCTGCTTCACTGTCACTGCCTTCCAAGTCCCCCTCTTCACCACTTCCCTCCATATCATCCACATCTTCTTCTTGGGTTGCATCTGTTGGGCTTTCCTCCTTTTCCATTTTCTGCATTCCTTCTAGTGACTTCTGATCATTTGGATCCAAACTGAGGAGAGTAAGAAAAAGAAAGCGTTGTCCTAGAACTTACTTTTTCTCTTTGTGACATTATTGTAAATTTAAAAAAAAATCTCATCTTGTTGTCTGCACTTCCTGTTTAACATCATCAAGAAGTTCAATTTAGTAGATGATGCAACTTCACCTCAGGCTGACCGTAACACCAAGTATTAAATTTTTATATAAAACATTTCTGATCCCCAAGAATGGGCTTATCTAAACATCACATTCTTCCAGAAAACTTAGTCAACTTTTCCAGACAAAACTAATTACACAGTAACATGAAAGCAGTAAAAATTTAAATGGCCATGACTAAATATATTATATGCAAAGATAAGACAGCTGACCTATGTGAGCCATATAAGTTTACACTGAACATAATGTGCTAGATTTAAGGTAAATTTAACTTGTTGAAATCAAGATATGGTAACATTTAACATGGTAACACCCTAAAATAACATTTAGGTCATGTTAGACTGAATCACACTATTTACTTAGTAGCTCCTTTTTATATAGCACCTTCTAGCCTAAAGGAATGGATCTTAAGGTGCCTGACTATATAATAATGAATAACTATAAATAAGGTCATGCCTTAAGCCTTTCATTAGTCAAGGAATCACATGCCTAGTGACATGCTTAGCATTAACACAGTCCCTAAATTTTGCACTTCTCAGTTCAAAGCCTTATGACCAACTAATTCATTAACAGGCCATCATTGGTATGTTTTTGTTTGTTTTAAGGGAGAATAATGTAAAGCTACCTCTGATGTACATCCTAACCAATTAGTGGCTCAACTTTTTACTTTGTCAAGTTGATTATTTGTTCTTATAGATACACTGCAGCCTCAGAGTCTCTGTTTTACCTTAAGGCAATACTGTACTGGTCCATTGCTTCCTGATATTCATTGACAGCTACAAGAAAGTCTCCCAGTATTCGGTGCAGAACACAGTCGCTCTGATTAGCCAGCGCATTCCTCAGCAAAGCAATTCCATCTTCATACTTTTGTTCTCTACCTGTTCATACGCAAAACTACAGTTTTAATTATAAAAAGTCAGAGTGTACACAAAGAGCCATCACAACACAAAACTACTTCTTCCTTCAGAACTGTCAGCATGGGGGATAGTAGCGATATACTTTTTGCAACATTAACTCTGAACAACAGCTTTTTATTGCAATGACTGCTACGCTCACGATGACATAAACCTTGAAGTCAAAATATTTTGTTTGCAATTGTTTTAAGTGCTGGTGTAGTATCAGTTGCTAGATGCAATTAATTCCTGTGATTTTTCCTTCAGGATAGAACTGAAATCCCTGGGCTGTAACATCACTGTTACATTTACATTCTTCATATCCATGAAGCCTGCAGAACACTCTTCCATGTAAAACATTATGCTTTAAAATAGACTACATGGGGGGGGGGAGGGGAAGGAGGAACTTACTAAGAAGTTCTGCTTTCTTTACCACAGCTTTAATGTAATCAGGTCTTTGCGTTAGCGCTTTGTCCAATAAAGTTTTTGCTTTTTCCTGCGTGACTGGGTCTTCGAGACAGACTGTAGCTAACAGAGTGAGCGTCTGTGCATTTGCTCCCAGAGTTTTGTACACATTATTTGCCATAACCATAGCTTCACGGATGCTGTTGGATGCTAGATAACATTCGATGAGACCTGATGATGTAAAAAGGAAAACATTTTGGTTTTGAGTTAGCACTACACTCACCCTCCTCAACTATTTGCACTTAGTAGCACGCAAACTCCAAACAACAACTGACTCCAATAAGCAAATACAAATGGCAATTGAGAAAGCAACTCTATACCCAACATTTCCTGAAGTACAAAGATGTCAAAGAAACTTGCAGAGAGGGAAATCTGGACACATGAAACCTAAGACAAAGGTAGGAGATGGATGACCATCTCCCAGACTAAGTTGTGACAGCTTACACATTTCTTCCTCAGTTGCAGGAGAATTAAAACTACTCAAGCAAATATAAAACCGCATTACAGTACTTCTAAATGCTTTTCATTTTAGCGGGGAACCTACAGCACTGTGCCCACCACAGAGCACAAGATATGGAACTAGAGGAGCCAGGAGAATCAGATGAGCACTCTCCATTTTGAATAAATGAAAAAGTAAAAACCAAAACAAAATTTCACTGCTGAATATTACAGCATAATCAGTTTGGTTTTACTTAACCAATAATTGCATAGAAGACAGACAAGTACCAATGAAAAAACTTGAGAACCAGGAAATCCTAAGAAAATAGACCATAAAATGCAACACCATGCTACAAACTGGTGCAAGGTTTAACACCTCTCATACCATTCTTTTGTATATTAAGTCTACATTTTAACATAAACATTCTACAGATAATTGACTTCATTGCTTATATTTATGGGTAGGTACTAAAAAAAAAAAAAAAAAAGCCTAAGTACACCTAATCTTTTTGTCCAATTCCACTACCGAGATATTAATACTTCACCTGGACCCTTCACAACTCACTATTTACTTGAAACTGCTGTTGAGATCAACAAGATTTAAATAACTATTACAAGAGTATGACAATACGAAGCTCCCAGTGGAGCTAACCATACAGTTAACATCATCATCCAAAAGTGATCTGCTCAGAATGCCCAAGTCTGATTATATCCAGATTAAACAAAACAGAACAAAAACAAAACAAAAAAGCGCCCTGTTTGAAAATCATTCTTATAAATACATGTATTCTCTAGTATCCCTCATCTGACTGCTTCTACTCAAGCTTTATAGGCTTTTGGGTAATAATAATTTATTTACTAGAAAGTCAGCCGGAGAAAAGAATTCCTGTCTATTCCCTTGCCTAATCATCATCATCACACCAACTTTCATACCAAACCGATACTGTACACGTGAGTAGCTTCACTTCACTTTACTCACCTTCATAGCAATCCAGCCTGCAAGGTGCAAGACGTATTGCTTCACGAAAGTGTATAATTGCTTCCTGTACTCTGCCCATATTCCTAAGAGCAGCTCCTTTCAGCAGGAGAGCTTGAACACTGTTACTATTAAGCTGGATGGCTTTGGCTCCTAAATATAAGGCACGAGAGTATCGTTTACTGTAGAAACTATGACACCTATGGAAAGACAAGAAGGATTCTAAGCATGTACTGACCATGGTGCCTGTGCACATGCACAGAGGTTTAAGAGCAGAAAGAAATTTAAAAAAAAAAAATAAATAAAAAAAATTACAGGCAATTGTTGAACTTCTTGCATTTGAAGTTAAGAATTATGTTCAGGGAAAAAAAACTCTTCAGGAGTTTAAAAAAAAAACAGTATGAATATTAATTGTTACAGCTATTTAATATATCATTGTTATTGCACAGGTATGGCAACTCTAATAGGTTTAAACATACAGAAAACAACCCAAATAAATATTTATGGCTATCTTATTTAACTTACCCCAAGAACAGAACAGATAGGATAAAAATGCACCTTCTGAACAAAAAAGCTGAACCCCCTGTATCAACTGTAATCCATCACATGCAGCAAATGAAGAGCTGAGGTAGGAAAGGAAAGAAAACAACTTACCCAGATACCACCCAGGGTTCCGCATGTTGATCAGAAATATTGAAGAGACGGCAGCCCAAGTTTTCCACATCCTCTAGTCGACCTTCACGTGCCAATAAATAACCATATACATCCATTCCTACAGTGAAATGTTTGACCATCAATCATCAAGTGGAAAGTTCATTCACAAGAAAAAGCAAAGCCACAACCACCTTTAAACTGTGCAACTACCAGCAACTGTTCAAGATACACAGCTTCTGAATGCAAATTCTGCCTTGAAAGCCAGGTACAACAATATACCATATTCTACTGCATGCTTCATTACATGTAGCTGCTACTCTAATATTACGAATCAGATCGTTACACTAGGTAAACTTTCTTTTAGGATTTACTCACCTTTTATTAGGTAAGGATCCAGCATTTGTGCTTGTTCAAATTTTAGAATAGAGTTTTTATTATCTCCGGCTCTGAAATACAGGTCTGCTAAGCTCCCCAGTAAGTCTACATTATCCCTCAGCAATGACTTTTTCTCTAAAGAGCTTGAAGAGGGGAAAAAAAAAAAAAGCAAGCCTGTCATGTATATGATGCCATTTTAAATATAATTATATATAAATAGTAATATATTAATTACATCATGCTCTTTGAACTCTTACCAAATGGTATTTATCGCTCTTGTGTTATCTCCAGTATGCACAAAAGCATATGCCTTGATCCACACGGAAAGCCAATCCAAGTTAGGAATACTCTGAATTATGTTGATTGTCATAGAGGCCACTTCCGCACCTTTCACCGACAGCGAGAGCAAGCCTATTCAGAATGGTATATACATCAATTTCAGCCACCATAAACTGCTTTTAATACAAATTAATTGTCTGAAGACCAGAAACTCCATCCCTTGACAAGCATAAATAAGCAGCTTGTTACAATGCTTTCTATAATTTGCATAATATAAGCATTACATGCAAATGCAAGACAGTTACCTAGTCCCAAGTATGATTCAAATTATAATACTGTTTAATACAGAAATACTAACAGTGTGCAGACACCTACCCAGGATGGCATCAAGTGCTAAAGGGCACTGCCTCAGTACTTCTTTGTAGCTCGTAACAGATGAGCGTTCTTGACCTGCTTTCTTGTATAGATTTGCCAACATCATATTGATCTACAAGCAATAGAAACGGTGGTAGAGTCAAGTACGAGAGGAGAAATGCTCACTAAGAAAAGGTCACAACTTTGTCTTCAAGCATGCCTGTCTGCCTCCCTCCCTCCTGTTCTGGGCAGAAGACAAAATTACTTGCTCTTCTGAGAACACTGTAATATATCATACAGTATAAAATTTAAATTGTTGCTTCTTTCTGAGTACAATGATAAAATTTACATTATTTTGTATTTGCATAGCGCATCTGGAAATCTCAGTGTTTTGCATATACGAAGTCAAAACACGGGTAAGCGTTTACATATGATGCCAAGAATGACCTGTATACCTGTTACATTAGCCTTCTTTCAGTTGATCTCTCCATATCAATGGAAGTCTTTCAGAGAATTAGCTTAGGAAGGCAGAGAAAGTTTCCATTTAGCCTCTGAACGAAGTCATGATTGATGAAAGAACAGAAATTATTTGAGCTCTACACAAGTAGCTGGTTTCTGCTACAATACTTCATTTTATTAGTGCGTATAGAGAAAACGTTTGCTTTTCTCAATCTTCTTTTTCTGTTCCACACGGTCTTTAAACAGAACACTTTGGCCTTACTAGAGTCTAAGCCACTGTTACGCTGTTAGCACAATACAGGAATACTGTTAACATGAAACATAATTGATGGACCAGATGTGTTATTCTTTTAAGCCTTATGACATAACAGAGCCAGCAAGCAAAGACTCAATATATTTGGCACTGCAGACCACAATGGGATCTAAATATTTAACATTATCTAAACTGTTATTAAAAAGGATTAAAAGATTTTAAATGATAGAGCACTGACATTCCTTCTACTTCCCAAAGTCTTCAGCCTTTCAAGGAACTTACATTGCTCAAACTATATAATAAGACATGAAGTGCACATTCCAGTAAGACATTTCATACACATTCTGGGTTCAAGAATATATTAAAACACTTGCTCAGTTTGAGCAATCACAATTTAGCAAGTTACGTGGACTGGCTAATAGTGAAAACACCACAGAACAGTCAACATTGTGAGACAACAAGGCTACAAGTCTCTCCATCTCTAGCAGGCAACAGTGGGCCCATCCTGTCCAGTGATACATAGCTCTTCCACGGAGGCTGGGACTCCACTTTGTGGTTACAGCCAGGCAAAGTACATGAATTTAAACAATTGCTTTGGCTCCCACATTTACAGGTTTGACTCAGAACTGAAGAAAACTATTCAGTCAGGGATCTGGGAGTCACTTACTAACTTGTAGTAAGCCAGCTGTTTGCAATCGCGTAATTTTTTTGCCTGGCAGATGTGATCTATATAGCTTTTGTTGAGACCATCCATTCTTCTATGAAAACTATTCATGATAGCATGCAAAGAAGAACTATCAAATGGATGATACAGATTCTAAGCCTTATGTACAGATATGCAAGTACTTTACAAACTTTTAGAATTTAAAAAGAAGTGTTTCTTCATCCTTGTACACAAGCAAAATTCTGTACCTGCCACATGCAGTACTGAAGAGTTAACCAGCTAATTCATACAAATTAATAAAGATGCACACAAACATTTAACTCTCTTCACTTTTTCTAAATTCTAACAGAGGGAATACAAAATTTGTCTGATTTTAAAGAAAAGAGGCCAAATAAACTAAGCTAATTTAAACATTAGTGTTTCCAAACAACATTTAACTAATACAGAAGCCAATATTAAGACTCAATGACATTATACCTGTAGGCTACGTTCTTTTTTTGATGAGGCACTAGCCTATAGATTCAAGATATGCTGACCAAGGACTTGTGACAAAACTCTGCCAGAACTAACCTTTGGGGTCCTCTGTCTGGAAGGAATCCCATCAAGAATAGCAATGGCATCTTTATCTTGCTTCAGCATTGTATAACATTCAGCCATTTTATATTTCACTTCAATTTCAGATGGTAAACACTGAAAGAAAAACAAACTTTAAAGTATGATGCTCGTTTAGGCAGATGAAAAAACTGAACAAGGTTTCTTCATTAAATGCCCTAGATTTTTTCAACATAGTGTAAGCAACAAAGTTAACAATGCAACCTACTGCTAGCTCATATTGCTCCTGTCTTCAAATGAAAAGCATGAACTACACATATAAAACAAACCCCAAAAAAACAACACCAAAAACTCCTGTCTGAGACCATATTAAGTTTTGCATCAGAAAAAAAACACACTGATAATTTTCAAAACAAATTAGCCTGAAATGTCAGGGTTATTTGACACAATAAATCCACAATCTAATGCTATAATATTGAGTCTGCAACATTAATTGTACGGGGGGGAACACGATCATTTTATGCATCACATTAGTCAGTTGTTAAATACCTGGCTTTGGGGAGTTGATGCAGCATTCCCAGTAGAAGGTCTTACTTTTGAAGTTTTACTTAAAGCTTTTTTCTGCTGCAAGGCCATTGTATACTTACTTACAGCATTTCTATATTCTTTATCATGGAAGAGAGAGTCTGCATGATATACAAGCAGCTGGTATTTCTGAGATGGTGAAAACAGTTCCCTAGAAGAAATGCAAACAGAAAGGCTGAGATCAGCTAACTGCATAAGAATGAAAACCTTAGAGATCCAAAGTATCTGTAGCTTTGGTTTGTCTGGCTTCAACTTCCAACTGCTGCTGTTCTTTACTACACTGGAAGGCCCCCAGGTAACAGGTACTGCCTCCTCACAAAGGGATTATCTTGCCAATTTCTTTTATCTGTACACAAACAAATGTAATAGCCATTCCTGACACCTCATCAGTAATAGCAGCTTTCGCTTTGCTGATTGGCCACTGCTTTAATAATGGCGCAGCCCCATCCTTCTCATAACAATCCACATGTTGCCAACATCCATTACAGTATATTTTGTTTGAATGGACTCAACCTTACAAGGGAACCCAGCTCCTTGTACAGCTATCCTGGTCCTAATCCACATGTTCCTACATTTTACAAATCTCCTTTATAACACTCCCAGTATGTTTGCAGAAGTGTTGAAGAGCTGGGTTTCAGAATAGGATTTTGGCTTCAATTGGTACCTCAAATCCCATCCAAATTGTAAAATGATATCTTACAGGGAAGTCCTGAAAAACAAAGGGTTTCACTTGAGTCAGGGGAAGAACCCTGACCCAAACAGGGCACCCCTGGAGGGAAAAAAAAAATAAATAAAAAAAATCGCTCTATCTCTACCAGGACGCTCAAGTTGTGGCGTGTGCCCCAAGGGGCTGAGGCTGCGCTGCTCATGCCGAGCCCGGACACAGAGACGCCGGGCTGCATCCCCTGCAGGGCCGGGGACAGGAGCCCGGAGCGAAGGACAGCTCTACAAGCCAGCCTGCCTCCATTTCTGCCCCCCGCCACCCTGCGAGGTCCCCCCTGGCCTCTCCCTCAGCACCACCGGGCCCTGTCAGCCCGCAACCACCCGGCGCGCCCTCTCGCGGGAGGGCCACTCACGGGTTATTGCCGCTCATCGTGAGGAGAAGCCCGCTGAGGAGCCGCACGTTAGAGTGGAGCCCGGCGGACGCCATCTCTCGTACGTGCTCCACCACGCTCATGCTGGCGGCGGAAAGGCGCGGAGCGGAACGGACAGACAACAAGGAGCAGGACAACGCCGCCGCCCGCCGGCACTCCAAAATGGCGCCACCGAAGGGACCTCACACGCCACCGCCTTACAAGCGCCTTCGACGCTGCCTTCACGGCAGGCGCGCGGCCCCACAGGCGTGCGGAAGGGCAGCCCGGGGCGGTGCGTGCCGCGCCAAGCCCCCGGCAGCCCCGCGCCTGCGCAGTGGCGGGCGGTGTCTCTCTCAGGGGCGGGGCCTGAGGTGTGTGGAGAGGCAGGCGGGAGGGGTTCCTTCGCGGGTCTCGCTGGCCCCAGGAAGAGACACGTTCACTGTGTCCGCACAGCTCTTGAGACTATTATCTGCTGGTTGTGGCAGCTAAATGTGACAGAAGTATCAGAGATAATAAAGCTTTTGCCTATAAAAATAGATAACTGAGGAGAAAGACCCTTCAAAATCTAGATTTCTTCTGGGCCACAACCAGGGGAAATGCCTCACCAGGGGCACCGTTAACTACAAGGCACAGACTGAAAGAAGTGCTGAATCATGAAGTTCTTTTTCCCCTTTATTACAAAAAGAAAGCAGAACACGGCTACCCTATTACTACTACTGCAAATCAAATCAGTGGGAGCTAAAAAAATAAATACCTCATCGCTGCTATTTGGAGAGGAATACACCTCTCAACAGACAAACCCACCAAGCAGCAAAGCGTTACTCGCGCTGAACGTGAAGTAACACAAAGTGTGTTGGTGCTGTATGGTGACAGCAAAACAAGTATTGCTATAAAGGAGAGAGACGACTGAATAAACCGGACTTGGATTTGCAGTTCTTCAAGAAGCCATCTGATCAGAACAGTCGCAATTTTTGCCAGTATCACGGAACCGTTTGTGTGGCAAACTACAATTTGGCCCCTGTATTAATCCCCTGTTTTCAGTGGGAATTATTACCATTACACTATAACGATGGTCTGTTTGGCAGGAATAGAGTTAATTTTCTTCCTACCAGCTGGTAGTGCTGCGGTCTGGATTTAGGATGAGAATAATGTTGATAACACACTAATATTTTAGTTGTTGCCAAGCAGTCAAGGACTCTTCAGCTTCTCACACTGCCCTGCCAACAAGAAGGCGGGGGGCCCAAGGGGCTGGGGGAGACGACAGCTGACCCAAACCAGCCGAAGGGATATTCCATACCATACGGCGTCATGCCCCATATATAACTGGGGGTTTGCCAGGACGCAGCACGGCTCAGGAACTAGCTGAGCATCGGCTCAGAGCAAATGTGCTCTACATCACTTGCTGTGTATGTTCTTTTATAATCATTATTATTCTCTTCCTTTTCTGTCCTGTTAAACTGTATTTGAACCCACGAGTTTTACCTTTTTCTTTTCGATTCTCTCCCTCATCCCACTGGGGCAGGGGGAGCGAGCGAGCAGCTGTGCGGTTGTTTTAGCTGCCTGATGGGTTAAACCACATGGTCCTGTCACAAAAACCAAACCTCTGATTCCTTTGAAGGCTATCCCTAAGACAAAAAGCAGTTACCACATTAATTACAAGCTAAGTTTATTGAAAACAAGGTAAAAATCACTGCACTTGACAACACCGCGTGAGAGGTATGTTTTTCCATGGACATACGATACTGAGACTCTAGCCAGTAGAGCAATTACAGAGCTCCCCCTGCCCCACAGGCACACCCATTTCTTAAGTACAAGCCCTGTTTTAAATGCTAGCTGTAGCCACTGATAATAAAGCAGCTTGCACCTGAAAAAACCATGTTAGAAATCACTTATTAAGCACCAGCTTAATAATATTTTCTTATACTACTCAAATTATCTTTTTGCTCTTCCTCCCTTTATCCCTCATTGACTGGTTTGTGGGGTTTTTTCATTATTCTTTTTTTTTTTTACTTCATAAGCACTTAATTCTTCCTTGGTACAAAATTTATCCAAAACAAAGGCAAAATACTTAAACACCTTGCTGTGGAAATGCTTCATGTTGTTGCTACTTTGCCTCTTCACTGCCCAGGACCCGACAGACTCTTGTTCATGAATTGTCTCTTCACAAAGCAGATCCACCACTGCAGAAGGAAGTACAAAGTCAGAAAATATGCAAAAGCGTTTTCCATGTGATAAACAAACTCGCGACTTAAGTATTCAACCTCTGACAAATACCAAATGTTAAGGCTCCAGCTTTGCACATACAGTTTTCCACACTGTTTTCTACTGGAATTTAGGTAAACAAGAGGACAGGAATCGACCCGATGAATTTATAATATAGGATTCTGAATTAAAGCAGGACATTCTACTTTCTCTTATTTCTATTATTTCATTTGTACTGTTTATTCCCATATAATTAGAAACAAGGGATGCATCAGAAAGCAATGCCTCTGAAACGAAATTAGCCTAAATAATTTCAATATTAAATACAGCCACATTTGCACATGAAACATATGAACAGTCAGGAGGCAATTCATTCATTGATTACCCATTTTTTTTTAACCTGGATATGAAGCAAAATGGTCTACTTCAAAGCAGCTATCAAATCAGAACCACCTCGGAAGATAAACAGCATCTCTCATGCCTGTGAATTCCCGTTTGAAAACGTAGCCAACAGCAGCTGTGCAATACTTTGAAGAGTTGAACCAGACACCGCTTATTATTGCTCTGCTTTTTAAACTGACCTAAATTGGCATTTGCTGTCTTACCACATTACAGATTAAATTTATTGATGACTTGCAGCCTGCTATTTCCCTAGACTTGTAAAACCAGGGAAGCTTGCGCCAAAGTTACCCGCAACTGATCCCTCACCTATACGTTTCTGAAAAACACCACACCAAGCCTCTCATTAAATCTGTGATGATTGCCCTGAACTCTTACCTTACTAGGCTTGTCACTTTGAGGATCAAATACTTTTTCACAAAGGCGAAGACCAGTTTCTTGCCTCAGCTGCTGCAGGTAGGCCCTCATCACCTCTGAAACAGTGCAGGAAAAGCCAGTGTAAACTGAGGCACTACCAAGTCAAACTGAATTTAACAGGGAAGCATCAGCTATCACTGCTTAAAGCAGAAATTGTGAGGTTTTCACATCTGCACACCCTCGCCAGCTGGCTGAGTTGGTTTGCTCAATTTACAGCCATACTTGAGATTTTTATGATATTTGCACCAGTCAAAAGGGTCATCCAAACTGTTTTCTTCTCTCAGTTACCTTTGCTCATTATTGTGGGCTTCCTATTCTGCCAGGGCAGCAGTTGGCTTTGGCATCATTACAGGGTTTAGCTAGTGCTTACGTTGATGCAAAAGGCAGACTCAGACCCTTATTAATTTGTTCTGCTGGATCTACGGATCCAGGGGAGTCACCAGGCCCCTCAGGTCAGAAAATCCACCTTCTGCTGCCCTCAGAAGACAGAATTGCCGATGTAGAAGAAGATTCAGTTTTAATGGTAAATTTTCTAGTTGCAGTCACAAAAATGCAGCTAGCAAAGTCTGAGCCCAAGGGAGCCTTCAGAGGTCCTGAATCAGCCTTACCTTCCTCCTGTTTGTTGGCAGGTTTGGCATAAATGGCATTAAGCGGGAAGCCAGGCTCCCCCGGGATTGGGAAGTTAGTGATTCCTAGTGTGTACATTTCCTTCTCTCCTTGGCCTTTGGAGTTACACTGGAAGAACCAGGCAAACAATGGATTAACAGTTATAAACAAAAGCTGATGGAGCATTAGACCCAAATATTTTACCAATCTGTAACACACAAAAACTCATCAAGAACAGCAACACAACGTATCTTTGGAGATCCACAGCCTTGGATCTCTGTGGCTTTGACAATTGGGACTGGTGTGAACAGGATTATTTGTGCCACTGGGAGGGGAACATCAGCAAACCCTTTCCTGAGTACAATCCCCAGAACAGACTCCGTTTCCCTCCTGCATAGAGATTCACTTTTCTTACCTTTTGCAGCTTTTTCAAGCACTCAGAAATGTAGAGAGTTACGTAGATGAGCGTTCTGTCAGCCTCATTCTGCAAAATAAGAGCAAGCACAGAGCTCAGCCACTCTTAGATCAAGGGAGACTTTATGGAACTGCTAAAAGTTTGAATCAGGAATAAGTTCAAGCCATTTTGACCTACAATTTCCCCACAAAGGAGGAACTTGCAATTCACGACACTTACCCAACTTCAAACATTATGTGGGAGGAAGGGGAGTTTTTGCTATCTAGTAGAACGATTTAATTGAAAATAGATTTATATTCACAGCACTAACTCTCCAAAGAACTACTACATGCACAGTATATCCAAAAGATTACCTTAATTTCATAATTTTTGAAGAAAACATTAGCTTTGAAGTAGTAGATGGCTTCATCTATAATATCTGTGTCCTTAGCTAACAAAAAAAAAAGAAATACAGTTAAACAGTGCACCATTATACTACATTTGGTCATAATTTATACTCACTGCAATACGGAAATAATGATTCTCGCAAAGATAAAGATATTTACAAAAAGCAGAAGACAGAACTATGTTACAGAAAACAGTTGTTGCCATGTGAAACATTGGTGAGCTCAGACTTCACTTCACCAATGGCGGCAACTCAGCAGTTCCCCACTTCTCTACCAGTTGAGTAACTCACCAGTTTTAACAGCGTAAAAGTCTTGTCAGGACACAAAAATGTTCTTGGAGAAAGCATAACACCACAATCACACAAATCTCATTATCCTCTTCAAAAAAAAGAGGGCAGAGCAGAACAATAGTGGCAAGCTTACTTGTGACTTTCACTTGCTTTTGCTGTCATCTGAGACTGCTTAAATCCAGAAACATTTCCTTTATATTTCCTTTCTCAAACTGAACCGCCACACGATTCTGGGGGATATCATTGCTGGGAAGTGCTACTTCACATGCTGAAGGCGAATCCGTACCAGGCTGCCTGTGGGCCCTGTTGGTAACTTCATTTCAATTTCTGAAGCCCCCTTCCCTAAAGTGCTGCCTATCCTACTCCTCGTCCTTCAGAGCAGCTAAGTGTCATTGGCCAGAGCCCCAAAGCCCAAGTTCTCTGTAGCTAAACCTCCACTTCCTCTGACATCAGGGTGTTCACACCACCTCCTCAAAACCTACTCAAGACCACAGTGAGATACAGGAGGAAGCACGAGAATAGTAACTGTAGGCTTTAATTACTGAAAGTACTGATTTAAGCACAGTGCATATTTATCTGTGCATAGTTATTTTCTATGATCTGCAAAGTTAAGTATCTGAAAACGTTTTTTCCTCCTCTATAAACTGCAAAGCACTCCATTTTCAACCTGTGACTCCTCTCGTCATTCTTGCTAGGGCTGGAGCAAACCGTGAGATGATGATACGCTATGCACAGGCAGGTTTTTAGATATTAGACTTACTTTCCCGAGGTGCTGGGCCTTTGAACTGGCTTCTGATGGGTAACAGCGCCATGTTCCCAATTAGTTTGGTGTCGGAGTCCATTAAAGTTGAGTGGTAAGCCTACAGATGGGGCAGGAAGGCTGGTTATTAATGCTACTGAAAACATGTGTCCGATCACGTATCCCCCATGTCTTCATCAAACAGGAGTCAGAGTCTAGTTCATTAGTGATGCTTCCAGCAATTTCTCCTTGCACAAACAATTATTGTTTTCTAATTAGGCCCAGATATCAGCGCCATTCTGGTGAAGACCTTGAAAGCATCATCACTGGCACCACTTATGGTCATGGTGGTGGGAGACAACTGGTGTGGATGGTCTGCATACGCTGCTTCGTCCCCAGGCTGCCAAACCTCACTCCGCATGGCACCAAGGGGTAACAGCCCTGCTCTCTCGCCCAAGTTACGGGGCACCACATAATTCACTGAAAGTTCGTCATTATAAAATATTATATTTTATTTCCATGTCTAGCTAATAATATTAGATAATAATAAAGCCAGGCTTAACACACACCCGCGCACGCACACAAAAAGACCTTTCTGTGCGCTCTAAAACTGATCTAAGTGAAACAAAAAAGCAAACAACAAAACCACCTTTCTGCATATGGCAGATTCTTCCTGGGAATGTGATTTTTAACAACTGATGAGTTTAGTTTTAGGCACTTTCCAAACATCCCCGCCGTGCTGTGCCTGGCCACTGGGAAACCTTCAGCCCAGGTTTTGCAGGCGGAAAGGGGGGGGATGCAGGTGTGGGTGTGGGGGTGTAAAAAGCATCCCCTAGCAGAAAAGCACTTTATTTCAACTATTTCCAGGTGGTGTGAGCAAAGCCAGAGCAAAAGTACAGCTTCTACACCCCTCTCCTTCGCTGGGGCCGGGGGCTGCCACCCTCCCAGCTGCGGGTGGATCCCTGGCAGGAGAAGGAGGAAGAGGAAGNCTCCCTCCCTCCCCGCCATCACGGCCAGGCCAAGCACCGGCTGGCGAAACCCCCTCACCGGCATCTCGAAGGGCAGGACGTAATTCGGAGGGGCCGGGCAAGAGGGAAGCAGAGAAAAGCTGGCAGCAACCCTTCCTCCGCCGCCTGCGCTGCAGGAAATGAGGCAGCAGAGGCGGTGCGAGCAGGGGAAGCCGGAGCCGAGGCCTGCGGTACACCGCCCCGAGAGGGACGGCTCCTGCCAGGCCGCTGCCGCTGCCGGGGAGCGCTGTGGATCCGCGCTGGGCTGGGGGCTTGTTTGCTTCCCCCCACTCCTCCCTCTGCCTTCTGAGCGACCCCTCCTCGGTCCCTTTGTGCCACCCTTTTCTTTTCCAGCCACCCTGGCATCGTGCTTCCTGGCTGACAGAGGTGAGCTCGGACCCGCCGGCTTTGCGCAGGGCGCTCGGTGTTAACGAAGCACAGGACGGGCCCGAACACGTTGCGTTTGGAGGGACGCAATATTTTAAGCTGCACGCTCCTGTTACTATCAAGTCACGAGCTTCCGTGCGAGCCAGTGCGTTGAATTTGTCCTCTGGTAAATGATTCATGGTATGAGTCAGGGAGAAAAAGTGGGGAGATGTGGAAGGTGAGTCAAAGTGATGGAACTGCAGGGCTGGGGACTGTCCTTTCGACACGCCGCCAGCGAGACGCGTCCCAAGGATGCGCCAGTCTGGAGGTGAATTAAGTCGCCAAAGTTTTCCCGACGTTTGCGTGGTTTAATTCCAGCCAGATCGGTTTCTGCCGTGATGTGATTAGCTCCACGTGGGCATAAAAAGATTTGCCCCACTGTGAGGTTAACCTGCACCATAACGATTAAAACCCAAATATATTCACGGCTTTTGGCCCTGTGTTTCAAAGCTCTGGAGAGCTGATTTTTTTCACGTCTTCCTGGTGACCACAATAACTATCTTGAAACTGAAGTCTTGGCATTCACCTAGTTGTATGGAGCTTTGAATAAGGTTTTAGAAATGCCGAGTATCATGAGACTTCTTGTAGAGGCTGCAGGCTGGCAATTTTTGGAAACCTGGCTTTGAAAACCCATTTTAATAGCTCTTGGGTGGCATCTTATTTCCTGGTTTTTCATTGCTCCCATTTATAGGATCTTGTGTGACCTTTCCTGAGCTCCATGCGTGGATTTTTGGGAGCCCTTCACTAGACATGCAGGATTTGCTGGTCTGTTGAACCTCTCTCCCTGGACCGCATCCGCTTTGGAAAAAGCAGATTCTTACATCAAAAATAAGCGCTGTATCAGCAATATGACCATTTCTTTATACAGACATGAAGAACAGCCCTAGTGATGAATAAGAAATTACACCTTCTGGACTAGAAGAAAGAAATTACAAAACTAAACTCTGTGCCAAGCTGCTATCATACCCCAGGTTTAGGTAAGTGCAATTGCCTCCGAGTAGTCAATGCTTGATTTGGTTTCCATTAAGGGCTATCCCTGTACTCAGACATCTCCTAACTAACCAAGCTGCTTCTACAGAATGACATTAATTGTTCTTATTCTACTGAAATACTTGGCTGCTTGTATTTTGTGAGGATAGGGTTAATTTCTAATACATGAACTAGATATAGACAGATGATATGCCTAAATGTAAGCATTCACTGATGTTAAGCGCTTATTTCATAACCATGAGGCCCCTTTTGGAAAATATTTTAATTCAAGGACTCCATGAGTAAATC
The DNA here is from genome assembly GCA_013400195.1 of Aramus guarauna. NCBI lineage: Eukaryota > Metazoa > Chordata > Aves > Gruiformes > Aramidae > Aramus > Aramus guarauna. Next base: position 30,950 of record VXBL01006907.1, on the reverse strand, counting down.
TTGTTCCATAGGGTTAAGGAACAGGAAAGGCTGACGTGTACTTGAGCATGAAGCAGCTAAACCCCCCATCCTGAAATTCAGCTGAATGTAGCTAACAAATTAGACTAACAGTTTTTAGAAGCAATAAAACATGTTTTGAAACACTGAAGACAGCCCAGGAACAGTCTTTATCTATAAAGGAACTATAAACAGTAACAGTAGATTCAGCAGTGATTGCGCAAGACCATCACCAAGTTCTATTTAAGCTGATTTTCTTTCAGGTGTTTGATTTTCTTTAAGTGTTGTGCTGTGCTTAACATGTTACCGATGTATAAATCACTTAAAGCCATGTACAAGTTGTACAAAAAAACAGTCTTAAGACGGTTTAAAATCTGGACTCTTACGAAGTGAATGTGAAACACTCAGGTTCTCAAGAAGGGTGAGAGACCACCCGTTGCCCAGATGTCCCTTTGAAGTTGCCAGTCATCTTGTCACCTAATTCAGATTCAGTCCATGAAGTGCAATTTTCACCCTTTAAAACAATTTCTCTCATCTAATGAAGAAACTAACTGCTCACTACTGGAGATAAATATTTACTACAACATACTATATATTCGGCTTTGTCTCTTTTGCAAATCATTAAATTTATTCAAGCATTCCTATGCCTAGTGAGATTCATCTGTATGTGTAAACTCTTCTATGTCCTAATGCTAGCCTATGTATTTTATAACACACAACTCAAAAAAATAGAAATTGTTTATTAAAATAGTTATGAGATCATACAGCTCACTTCACTATAAATATTAGTTATTTTACAGATAAAATATCAATTATGTTTGTGTAGGGGTGTTTTTTTTTTTTAATTTTTATTTTTTAACACAAGCAAGGTTTTTTCCTCCCATTTTGACTATCCATTTTTCACTCATCCACGTGATCTTGAAAGTATTCATCCACAAGAGCAGATTTATCTTCTTCACTTTCCTGCCAAAAAGAAAACAAAAAAGGTAAAACCTGACTTTTCCTTAGTGGCTGTTGTATGCTGTCTGTTCTCTGATGTTTTACTTTAGAAAGCACAACAGGAACAATGTCTGATACGGTTCCATAAAACACATAGCAAAACTTTCTGAAAAGCAATTTGTTTCTAGAGCTATTGAAATTGTATAGATCAAAATCTAGATCCAGGTATTCTGCATACTAAAAGAGTACAAAACAGAATTAAAAAATGGAATAAAAGCACTGTTGCTTAGGATTTTCTTCACAGAAAGGGTTGTCAGGCACTGGAATGGGCTGCCCAGGGAGGTGGTTGAGTCCCCGTCCCTGGAGGTATTTAAAAGAAGGATAGATGAGGTACTTGAGGACATGGTTTAGTGGTGGGATGGCAAGGCTAGGTTAGTGGTTGGACTTGATGATCTTAAAGGTCTTTTCCAACCTAGATGATTCTATGATTTATGAGCTGAATAATAAAATTAGGGCTTGGAACACTAAAAGACTAAACATGGCTATTTTGAACCATACTAAGACAGTAATTTATTAGCAAGGCAAAGAATATATTTATATTACAACTTATACTATGGATCCTTTTTAATTTTTCATCTTATCAGAAGTATCTTACCTTTGGTTCTTTAAATTCAAGATCTTCTCCGTACTGAATGGTAAAGTCTATGTGCTGCAGAACTATGTTTATACTTTCCTCATCAGAGCGATCAAAAGGTAGAAATCGAACCATACCATAGTCATCAATCTAGAAAAAGGATTCAAAGGATGGTAGTAAGAAAATGCAGTAAGTTCTCAACCACAGCACTCTAAGCCACTTCTTTAAACCACGCCTAGGTCTTCCTTGTCTGGACTGCTAAAATACCATTTAAAGCCGCTCCGCAAACCAATAGCCATTCCCACTCAGAACACCTCGCTACCAGTCCAAAGTTCTACGCAGCAGAAAAAGCCGTTCGCCAAAATTGCTAACAGAATAGGTTTCACAGAAAATGTTTTGGCTACAATCCAAATGTTAGTATCAAGAATCTAAAAAAAGTCTAAATCTAATTGTAATCTGAAAAAAAATCCAAAACTGAGTTAAAATAGGCAAAAAGTAAAATGTTTGAGTGCCTGAGAATCTCTTAGATCCTGGCTTTGTTAATAAGTCTGGTAGGTAAATACATAGTTTTGGGGCGAGGGGTGGGGGAGAGTTATTATAGTACGTAGGGTATCTGTAACAGCAATCAAGTCAGCAGCCATACAGTATGGTTTATAAATACAGGACTGAATTTAAAGGTACCACTTAAAAAGCAATATACCTACCAATCCACATATAGATTTAGTCAATTTTTTAAACATTTTGCTTTTCAATATATTTGTAGAATCTTCAATCATGGAATACATATCTGGATCTAAGTACCTGGGAGAAACAAAGTCATTGTTAATATCGAAAGAATCCTTGGCCACAGAGCAAATGAGTCATTGTGCTTTTATATAGCTGCCAAACCCATCTATCATTCTGTGATCTGAAGGAACTAACTTCCTATCAGAACTTAAAATGTTTAAAAATATTTTTGTAAGTATTTTAATATCTCAGATTATGATTGCTAGTAGAAACAACTGAAACATTTTTTTATTTTCCTTTCGCTAATATACTTGTATACTCAAAAAAAGCTTTGAGGAAGACCACAGGGAAAAACTTTAATTTTGTAATTTTAGCATAAATGTAACACATAAGTAATTCACTATGTTCAGTATTAAAAAACTGATAGGAACACCTCTGGTTTAGGTTTTGAAGTACAGTACCCTTGTGGGCACAGTACCCAGGAATGTCATTCAGAATGACGTAAGTTATCCAAGATAATTATTGACAGAAAAATCCAGAGGTAAGTACAAACATGGAGCTAGCCTTTTGACTCTGACTAAACTGTAAGCATCCCATCCAGACATCTAAAGGCTACGTTTGATATAAAACAAATGCCTCTTCTCCCATTTGAAAACTGTTTTAATTGTGGGAAACATTAGACTGAATTATGAGTGAAGTTTACCTGAAGATATTACACTACGAAGTAATTTTTTGGAACTTACTTTTCTATTTCCTTCTTGGCTTTCTTGCTCAGCAAATCCATTTTGGTCATGATGTTAATCTGTGGAATCTCTAAAGATATCATTGCACTGAGTGCTGCCAGAATTCCAGAGATAAACTTAAGGGATATGAAAAATGAGGTAGATAAGTATGGAAAAACAGAATACAAACAGGCAAGACACTCTACCACAGACCAAATCTAGTGAATATATGAAACATGGACACGAGGCCAAGTGGGGGGTCCTTATGCCTGTTGGAAAAGGGAGGTGCGGTGCTTCCTATCTGCCGTCTTATTTCCAGAGCCTCAAATCTGGAGCTGCCACCGAAAAGGCCATTACAAAACTCAAAGCCCATCTCAGGATTTTGACTGCTAGATGGGGAAGCAGCCTGCCCTCTTTCCAGATCTGTGAAAGCTCTCATTCAATCACAGAAGATTTTAGGTTGAAAGGGACTTTTAGAGGCTATCTGGTTCAAACCAGACCCAGCTTCAAAGTCAGATCAGGTTGCTCCGGGGTTTTGCCCAGTCAAGTTTTGAGTAACTCCACGCTACACAATCTCTGTGCACTCTCATGGTGCAGGATTTTTTTCTTTACATCCAGCTGGAATTTTCTTTGCTGCAACCTTTGTCTGAGGCGGCTGAAGACAGCAATCAGGTGTCCCTCGGCTTAGAATTCTTCCTTCTGGGCTAAACAAACCCAGCTCCCTCAACTGCTCAGATGTATTGTTCTTTAGCAATATCAACTTTTAGAAGAGATTTCAAATGGGTACCTTAAAAGACTCCACCATAAACTGAGAATCCACAAGAAACACTCCACAGACGCGGAATTCCCACTGCTGAAGCTGCTCCACCAGCTGTTTCATCACTGGCAGATGTGTATAGAGTTCGATCTGACCTAGGGCACACTTCGGATGTTAGTGCGCAGAAATGTGACGCTAACAGGGACAGTTACCAGTTACATAAATACGGGCATGGCACTTAATATGAATAAAAGCTGATAAAAAGCATCTTTCCTTTTGGACATCTCTGACTATTTGGACGAACTTATACTGGAAAAGAAATGAAAGGGTTTTTTCCTCCCTTGAGCTCCAATTAGCGTTAGTTAGCAGTTGTCATAGCGTCCCCAAAATTAGCGTTAGTTAGCCGTTGCCATAGTGTCCCCACACCATACGATGCTACTAGAAGTCAGTGCACCCACCCAAATTATTCTGGGACCAAGTTCACTCCTGAAACACCTGAAAGTGACTCTGACAACCGTTAATAATGCAAAAAAAAAAAAAAAAAAGTACCACAAATTTTATATTGCGGATGAAGAACTGCACCAAAACAGAGACATTCATTTACCTGGGCAATCAAACAATATATAGTCATCCTCCACATGCCCGAGGCTTTCCTCTAGCCAGTTAAAGTTATTGGCAAAGTATTCCATGCAAAACACCAAGCCGCCATTGGGACCAAACCTTAAGGATTCGTCTTCCATGACGTCATCCACTTCGATCAACTCACGGATGTCTGGAACAACAAGACAGACGAGGCGGTTTCGGTTCACCCGCGTACAGGTCACTGCCCCCCGCCCCGCCGCTCACCTGCCATCACGGGGTAGCTGAAGAGCTCCGCGGCCGGGTCCAGGTTCACCACCTGCACGGCGCGGCCCAGCGCCTCGCAGTGCTGCACCATGGTGGAGCAGTACGTGCTCTGCAGGGAACACACACACACAAATGCCGTCAGGGGCCGCCGTCGTTCCCTCTCTTACACCCCACCTCCC
>VXBL01006907.1:0-25606 GCA_013400195.1 Aramus guarauna | reverse complement strand
GGCGCCCCGCCAGTGGGCGGGCGGGCGGGCGGTCTCCCCCCCCCGCGGCTACCAGCATCTTTCCCCCAGCCCTCACACCCACCCTCTCCCTCTCCTCCCGGACTGCCGCTCTGCCTCCCCTCCCAGTCATCCCCCTCGCCTCTTGTGCCTCAGCNTCTGTGATCCCCATCACGTCTGGTACCCCAGCACCCTTCCCCCCGACCTGCCCGCACTTTTACCCCCTGCTACCCAGCACCCTCCCTCCCCATTTGGGATCTCCATGGGTGCTCCCGCATCCCTTCCCCTCGCTATGACCACCTACCGCCTTTCCTTGCGGGTCGCCCAGCCATGAACCCCAGCACCTCTGGTGCCCTGGCATTTCCCCTCAGCTCTCATCACTGCCCAGGCACAGCTTGTGCAGTACCTGGCTCTGAGCCTTCTGCACACACGTCCTGCCTGCTCCCATGATCCTGGGGGACTTCTTACGCATTGCAACCCCCTTCCCTGTTGACTCCGATTTTTGAAGCCCCCTGCCTGAAAATGTGTGCATGTAAACCATTATTAGTTGTATTAGCTGCCTGAGTTTGGTTTGCTTGTGTTGTGGCCTTTGGGGGTTTTTTTGCCGGTGTCCCAGGATCAGATTGTAACTCTTCAGACATTGATTTAAATGACCCTTTTCTTTGCTAGTGTACTGACTGTACATCCCCCTGCTTCCCCAGTGCACCTACTGTTCATATGCCACTGATTTAACATAGTACTTCACATTTTGCTTAACCTCGTGTGTTCTGTAATTCCATGTGTTATTCTTGCAGATCTTTCTTCATTTTACACTGCATTTTGTGGCACTTGGGCGGGGGTTCCCCTCTTATGGGCTAGAATTCCATACTGCTTGGTATCTTTTGTAGCCATTTCCTCCGTATTTTTTCATTATTTTTTGACTCCTATTTTTTCCTCCCTGATCCCTCCTGTTCTTCTTAGGATTGTACCTATTTTCTCTGAGATTTGTCAGTCTCTGGGATTCTTGTTGAGCTGCGAAAGATGTGAGTGACTTTGACCCAGAATTTAGGTCCTGATTCTTTTGTTCTATGACCTCCAGGCTTGTGACATGGCCACAGATGTAGCTGACCCTGTGGTCCCTGACTGCAGAGGAGACGTAAGGAGTGGTGCCAGGTCAGATGCTGACTATCCTCTTCGGGTTCTCTACTGCGGAGGCAAGTGCTGAAGGAGCAGTTGTCCACGACTCTTACAATGTGTTGTTTGTGAGGGCAGCCTAGCAGAAAGAATGAGAGAATGGGAGATTTTCTTTTGGTCAACTTGACCTTTCTGATCATCTTTCTGAAATAGCTTGTGTTGTGTCTTTTATCTGAAGCGTTTTTGGTGAAATATAAGGTTCTTCCCTCAGAGATGGAGGTACTAACAGCTTTCTGTATGTAAAAGTTACGTGAGTGGGAGTGTTGCTCAGATTATGAACTGTTGAGCAGAGATCTCTTCCTGCAGAAAGCCAGTAAAGCCTTTAGCACGGAAAAGGCCTCTGAGCATTAGTATGATAATAAGAAATAAAGTTAGAATTCATGAAAGTAATTGTTCCACTGTGTTTAGAATTATTCTTTACTCATTACATTTGTAGTTATGTGGATGAAATTTAAGTAAATAATCTTGACAGGTATGTTTTTTAGATAGGTATGCTGTTTTACTGTGGACTTGAATACAGTAGCAGGGGGTTAGGAAAGAATCCCTGTTGTGCATGAAATTAGTTTGGGTTTGTTCTGGGGCCGAGCCCCTCTTCTGGACATTGGCATCTCTTGGAAAAAGGAAAGCTAACCAAATCACATGGTGATTTATTAGGTGTATCTTTTGCCTCAGGTAGAACTGGTGTTTCTTTCTGTAATTTTTCCCAAAGCTGTAGGCATCCCTTTCCTTCGTTGACTGGCTTCTCTTGCCGTGATAGTTTTAGCCTAATGCAGAGTGTGTGAGCAAATGACTAATGAGAGAAAAATTACAATGTGGAGTGGTATCAATAAAGTAATCTTTTTTGAGTTAATGTGTGGTTATAACTAGAAGTTATGATGTAAGAAGCCATCCCTAACTGAAAAATGCAATTTTTAATTTAACACTAAGGCTGTAAGTGGAGAACTTTTTTTGTAATATATTCTTCTTTTTTTTCTTCCCTTTTTTTCTCCAGTCTGTTCATTGCCAACAGAGGTGAGTTAATTTTCTTTGTTGTCTGAGTTTCTTCTTTCTGTCTTACGATGATTCTTTCTGATCTTTTCTGGCTTTTCTTAATTGTGGCAGTTCTGTGCTTTAGCTGGCATCATCTTTAGGATGACATGAGGTTTCTTCTGCGTTAGTGTAGTATTTGTATTCAGTCATCTTAAGGAGAAATGGCTGAGCTGAATAGCAAATATATTTTGGTGTATTTGTTTGTGACATTTTGTAGTTACTTTGCTAACAATATTCATACGACCTTCTTCTGTAGTACTGCGAATACATGCCTGATGTGACTAAATGCAGACAATGGTTAGAAAAGAATTTTCCAGATGAATTTGCAAAGCTTACAGTAGGTAAGAATCTTTTCTATTTTCTAACTGATATGTGCCCTTAGACATAGTCAGAAATCTTTGAGCTTGTCCAATTCTCATCTCTTCCCTTTTCCAGCTGTATCAAGTGTGAAAGTTAATCATTTTCCTAGGAGTCTACCATGCTTTTAGATGCTGTGAAAATATAGACAACAGTGTCAGGAAACACTGAACAATGTGTGGTTTCAGTAATAATGTTTGAGCATTCTTAAGGCTTCTACTGTAACCAGTCATGCATGTACTTGTTCCTCATCAAAGTTAGTTTATTAGATTTTATGTCTGTCCAGTCTACTGTGGATGGCTGGAGGAAAGGTCATTAACAATAGCGAACTTGTTGATTTGCATTTGGAATTTCAATATTAACACTATCATTAATTTCTGTCTGTCAAAATTATGTGAAGAGACTATTGAAATTGTAACTGTATCTTTAAGGTAAGGCTTTTCTGAAGTCTAATTTGCATAAGTACTATCACGAAGATGTAACACACATCAGTCAAGGGGCTGTATACTTAAGCAAAGAGTTTATGGATTTAGTAAAATATCACTTTACCTTATTTCCTGTTCCTGTAAGGCTGTGGTTGTCTGACCACTAATTTTGTTCGCTTTCTTCTCCCCACACCTTTCCGATGTATTTAAGAAAATTCACCTAAACAGGAAGCTGGGGTTGGAGAAGGCCAAGGAACTGCGGGAGAAGAGGAAGAGAAGAAGAAGCAAAAGAGAGGCAAGGTCTAAATAGTTGATTGCGGTACTGATTTGGGGCATCCCTTTCTCACTTGTTGCTCTGGACTGCAGCACGAATTCCTTGCATTTTGGTTGTTAGCTATGCTTTGACTCTGCGCAAAAGATACCGATTATCTTTCTTCCAGTGGTAGCAGAGTTGGTGCGGTGATATATGCTGATGAAAAAATTGCATAGTAGTAATAGCAAGTGAAAGATGACCTGCATCATGTGTCGCGTTGTTCCTATCATTGCTATTGCACTTATTCAGGGTGTATGTAATTCTTCTCAACCTAAAATCAGCTGGCATGCCTCCTGGAACACTTGTTTCTGCCCTGTTTAACAGCAGTTTATAGGCTGTTTGCAGAGTAGAACAAAGACTGCTTTCCTCTGTTAATGCCTCGTGACACTGCTTTTGCCTTTTTTCCTTCCACCTCTTCTCTGTATTCATGTAACAGGACTTGGTTTTATGCTTTTAATGCTATTACCTGTGTCTTCATTAACAGCTATGTCTCTTCCCAGCAATCCTAATGAAAAACATTTACAAAAAACGACTTTGGAACATATAAAATACATGAAACGATTTAAACATACTTTTACCTTTTATTGTTGGAGTTCTTCCTGTTTAATTAACGTACTTTCCACCATAAATCAGAATACTGGGGTTGTTAATATGCATTTGCCTGTGGAGTGTCAGTTGTGTCTGTGGTGCTTCAGAAATTATGGTTAATAGCCCAGTGAGATTCAGATTTTTAAGCCACATATCACTGCAGATGTTTTATTTTTGTGTCTTAGTAACCAGTTATGTTTACCTTGTCAGTAGGCTATGTGTAGTGACAACAGTAATTTATGTGGTGTAGCTTGGATACTTTTCCCAGAGACTTCAGAACATTTTCTTTCAACGTTAATTTATTGTGTGGGGTGGCATGGNGGATTTTTCTCTTAGAAGCTAAAGTTTCATGAAACTTATGATATGGTGTTAAGTATGGTGGTATAAGATTGACCATAAGACAGATGGTGAGGAAAAATAAGCAAAAACTTGCTAGGACACTGCAGAAATTTACTGAAGAAATTTTAAGACAGAAATTTACTGTCTTAATTCTACATTAGTATAAATTGATATCCAATAATTTGAAAGTGCTGCATGTTAGAAAAGGAAGGTGTCACAAGGGTTTAGTTTGCTTGTCATAAATTCTTTAGGTTTTCATGCTGAGAAGGCTCAAGAACATGAAACTTTGGTTGCCCTGGAGTAACTTGATGAGTATATACAAAGTTAGCCGAGATCTTAATCTGACTTGAAGAATCCTAATGAGCAGAATATATCTTTTGCATGCTCTACTCAGACGAATAAATGCCTGATCTGCGAAGTGTTCCCTCAGGTTGGCCTAGAAACAGACAGTAAGAAAGATGATGTTAAATCACGTGGAAGTTTGGCAGTCAGCTGTGGTAGCTGGCTTCTGTTTCAGAGGCATGGTGGTTTCTGCTAGCTCATATATAGATATATGGTTCACAATGGGGTCGTGCACGGATATCCATTTCTTAATCTGCTGTTTAAGCCAGCAGCCTGAGTAGACACGTCCTCATGGCCCCAGTAAATGGACATGAGTAAATTGCTTTGCTTCTGACACAAACCCTGAGGGTGTTAAACTCATAAAAAACATTAAAGTAACAATTTGCTCCTAGGATTACAACCAAAGAAAGATTCCTGAAAGAGGGCTTAAATGTAGACCAAATGCAGTGATTAGTAAAGTGTGGGGAAAACCCCTTTTTTGATAGTTGTATTGAGGTTCTGCTGTGCAAGCTGTTCTTGGACGCACATTTGACATGCATATATTGTTAGTTCTGGTACTATTGAGCTTCAGTGAATTGGGACCTTTTTTAAATAATAATTTATAAAACCCTCAATGCGAGACAATGTGCAAAATTATTTTTGTTTACCAACATAGATGGGGAGAAAACAGTTTCTTTGTTTATAGGGATGAACTCTGACCTTATATGCTTTTTTCTTTGATTAAGTATGACATCGTTTAACTAATAATGTAACCTTATACTCTGTTTTAAAGGTGGAAGAGGTCAGATAAAACAGAAAAAGAAGACTGTACCACAGAAAGTTACAATAGCTAAAATTCCTAGAGCAAAGAAAAAATATGTCACAAGAGTATGTGGCCTTGCAACGTTTGGTGAGTTGACGTTTGTTGCACGTTTTTTGTTGGGTTTAGATGTGCTTGCCTTTAACTTCATGATATAGCTATTACCCTGAGTGATCTGCTTCCATCTGTGCAAAGTAAAAGTCCCAAGGTGCTTTTAGCAGTTCCAAAGCATGCCAAAGGTACACTGACTTCTCACAGTGATAAATTATTAAAGTCCTTATTTCCACAGTGTTTGCAAACAGATAGAGTTACAGATTTTTTTTTGAAACAAGGCTTCCCATAGCAGTTCACTTGTGAGGCTTCAGATTAGCCTATTGTCTTTAATTATTAACACGTTTATTTCCAAAAAGATGCTTTTTTCAGTCAAACTTGTAAATATGTTATTGACAATTATTTTTACCTATTCTTGAGACTGATTAAGTAAGGTTTTCACCGCCTCTCTAGTAGGGCAGTCAAATTATTACCAAAGTACATTAACAATGCTCTGGTTCAGCTGCTGACAGTCGCTTGGTGTTTATAGCTATAACACCTTCCTTCTCACATTGATCATGAATTCTGTTAAAAAGGGAAGATGTAACTGTGGTTGTATTAACAAGATATGTTACACATTTCCTGTGTGAGTGTATCATCAGTTTTCTGGAGGGATCAGTAATATCTGTAGCTTGATCTGAACTGGATACGTATCTTTGTGCTGGAAGCCAATCTTAAAAATTGTTGGGACGTGTTTCTGAAAGGAACATACAGAAGCACTTCTATGGAAAAACTTGTTTGATAGCTGTGGAAGTTTTTCAGAACTGGAGGGGCTTTTAATCAGTTCTGCATGTGCATTTCTGGTAAATGCATGCAGCATAGACCTGTGTAAACAGAGTGTGTAGAGGACATTCAGCGATTTTTACCTTGAAGAGTTTGCTAGATTTGTAGAGTCGGTTGTTTGGTATGTAAACAACAGACTTTTGCTTTCGATGGAAACTGTAGTAAAGTTTTAACTGTAAACCGCCACTAGTTTTTTTTCAACAGTTGAAACAAGATTTTGGTTTTAAACTGGGGAAAATACTTCTATGACAATGGCTGTACTTAAACTGTCCATTTTCCTGTCAACAGAAATTGATCTTAAGGAAGCACAAAGGTTTTTTGCTCAGAAATTTTCCTGCGGTGCCTCAGTAACAGGAGAAGACGAGATCATCATTCAGGGCGATTTTACAGATGACATTATCGATGTTATCCAGGAGAAGTGGCCTGAGGTAATAAACCCTTTCTTCTGTCAGAACTCCAGTGTTCCACAATAGTCCGTGGCTTTCCAATGATTTTGAAGAAGGATTTCATCTTTGGCAGCACGGATTGTTGCGCAAAGATAAAAGATCAGTTGGTGCATTCCTAGCTATGAATGGGTAGGTTAAGGAGGGATTAAACTTGAAGTCAAGTGTTGCTTCCGTTGTCCAAGAAACGTCAACTCCCTGAACGTGTAGTGCTGCTGCTGTGGACACTACAGTTTCTTAATGGTGAATGTCTAAGTATTCTTACATTGCCATCCTATTTTTCAAAATCTCTTAAAATATTGCAAAGTTAAACAATGTTGGATATTGAGTGTGACATGTAAGAAGAAAGTATTCTTAATATGTTGTGTTTTGGCCTTTTTTTTTTTTTTTTTTTCCTCTAGGTGGATGATGATAGCATTGAAGATCTTGGAGAAGTCAAGAAGTGATAGTGAAAAACTACCTTTATTTAATTATATGGTTATAAATGATGTAGCCAAAGCAAGGCTTCTAAGTCCGTTTGCTCTGCAGTGAAACTGTGGAGAACCCATATCCTTGGCATTTTCACTGTTCTGTATAGGCTGCTTGATTGTTTTTTGGTTTGGTTTTTTTGTTGTTTTGTTGTTTTTTTGGGGTTTTTTTTTTTGTTGTGATATTTGCCAAAGTTAAATTGGGGTTCTATCATGCTTACGCATGAAGTAGATTTAAATAAAATTACTGTTCCTCACTGAATACAGTTTCTGTTTTCTTTACAGCTACTTTCCTCTCACAATCTTACAGGAAAATAATAATTTAAGTCCTTAAAAACTTATTTTTTATCTGCTGTCTTTGAACTGAAGTGAATGAGGCATGTGGCTAATGTACACAAACTCCTACCTCTGATTTACCTGCATAAAATCTTAGAATGGGACAAACATTCTAAAGGTTTGTTAACAATTAAAGAAAAATGAATCCTGAAGTGGTCAGGCAGTTGGACTAGATGGTCGTGGTAGGTCCCTGCCAACTGAACTATTTTATTTAGTGGAAACACTGAGGAATGTGTGAATGTCTGACATGTTTAGCCTGTTTTCATCATTCCAAAAAATCTCTGAACCTGCTGGTCTTCTAGGTGAAGCAATTTAGTGGCTTTCTGCTTTCAGCATACTGCTGGTTCATGAACGGTGGTAACGAACACAAACTTTATCGTGCCCTGTGAAACCTGATGAGTTGAAACCTGAGAGGATGATGCATTGTACGCCCTGTCCTCTGTTGGTAAAGTTCCTTTTTTTTTCTGTGATTTTTTTTCTTTATAAGCCCATCTGTTTAGTTGAGGGCGTGTCTAACAAGATAACTGTATTGCTGTAGTTATTCCATTTAAAAGCTGGCCAGGGTAGTTGCCGCCATCCCGTAACGTCCACTCGGGTTCTTATTCGTCTCCTATTAGCAAAATCANAGGGCGGCTCGCCCGAGCTCGTGACACCCCAGGGCCCTCCTCAGGCCTCGGCGCCTGTGGGAGGCCGCAGGGCCGCGCCCTCACCTCGCTCTGTGCTCAACGGCTTGCGTTTGTCATTCCGCAGGGTTGCCAGGTNTGTCTGACATGTTTAGCCTGTTTTCATCATTCCAAAAAATCTCTGAACCTGCTGGTCTTCTAGGTGAAGCAATTTAGTGGCTTTCTGCTTTCAGCATACTGCTGGTTCATGAACGGTGGTAACGAACACAAACTTTATCGTGCCCTGTGAAACCTGATGAGTTGAAACCTGAGAGGATGATGCATTGTACGCCCTGTCCTCTGTTGGTAAAGTTCCTTTTTTTTTCTGTGATTTTTTTTCTTTATAAGCCCATCTGTTTAGTTGAGGGCGTGTCTAACAAGATAACTGTATTGCTGTAGTTATTCCATTTAAAAGCTGGCCAGGGTAGTTGCCGCCATCCCGTAACGTCCCCTCGGGTTCTTATTCGTCTCCTATTAGCAAAATCATTAATTTTCCCTTTTTCCCAGGCAGTTCCACCGGCAGAGCGCGGCTTCAGGCGGGCGCAGGGCTCGAACCCGCGTCCCTTTCGCCGCGGGGAGGCGGGGCTTCTGCCTAACCGCCGCCCCAGGCGGCCACTCAACGGCTGGCGGGGGCGGGGCGCCGCCGTGACGTCAGGGCGAGGGCGCCGGNCAGGCTCGGCGGGTAACCATGTAGTGCTTAAATCAGAGGCAGCCTCCGTGCTGAACCTTGCAGTCATAAATATTTCCCGGTATCCGCTAATGCCTGGTAGCACGCTGGTCCCCAGTCCCTTATGAATTCATCGCTGCCGCATTCTGCTTCGCCCCAGGTAAAAAAAATGAAAGTACAGTTAACAGAAGGCTCTATTTTTAACATGAAAGTACTCACTGTACCGCTAACAGTCTCAATCAGGGACCACAGGTGGTACCACAAGCAGGAGGAACTTTTTTTGAACGATCTCTGTCTAGAAACTAAAACTATTCCAACTTAAATTAAAAGCTCAAGTTTATTATCAGAGAATTTGTCACTTCTTTATGTTGAAATGTGTTCCGTGTGCTACCTCTCATAGAAACTTAGCCCAAGCCTTGAGAACAGCACCGTTCAGAAACAGAGGCAAGAACTCCAGCTTTTAATTGCAGAACTGAAAGATCGTGATAAGGAACTCAATGATATGGTTGCAGTGCATCAGAGACAGCTTTTAGCCTGGGAAGATGATCGGCAAAAAATACTGACCTTAGCAGAGCGATGCAATTTATTAAACAGTAAGTATTGTGCGTATAAAGAGTAAGACCCTGGTCTCTTTAAGTATGTTCAGGTGTTTAAACCCCTCAGTAAACAGTTTGCATCATATAAGGAACCATTTCCTACCCTTAAACCTTAAATTTGGTTGTCTTCTTTCTGAGATCAAAACTTCCGCAACGGTACTAAAGAGATCTGATCTTGAAGGAGGTTTGATAATTGGATAGCTCTTTCTCATTTGCATATGTAAATTGCTTCGAAGACTCTTTAAAGAAAAAATCTAATTAAATAAGTGTGGAGGAAGAGAACAACTTGCAAATATGCTGGTGTACTGCAGAGCCTTGTGCCCTGAGGCTTTGCTGCACAGCTCTGATATCATCCACAAGCCACCCAGCTCATCACCTGGCAGCTCTGAACAGTCTTGTTTGACGGTGAGTTCACCACAGAGTTCGTGTTCCACCTGTCCTCGGTAGCTGGGGAGTCCTGTTTCAGAGTATGCAACGTGAGCATCCGTTTCTGAATCACGTGATTTTAAAACACTGGATTAAATTACTGTCGTGCAATTTTTAAAATCTCAGAAATACCTGAGCTGTTTTCTCATGGATACCTTGTCTCCCTTCTTTTTCAGATGAGCTGAACAAGAGAAATGAAATTATAAAATCATTGACCAAAAAGTTAAAGTTCTTAGAATCCCAGCAGAATGACAGCAAGACAACACTTGAAAATACACAACAGAAGTTTAAAGAGCTGTCTCAAAAAGCTACAGATGCAACTCTTCACTGTCAGGCTCTGGAGGTAGGAGTTGAGTAATGTCTGATTTTGTAATCCACGTGTGTACAGATTGCCAGTGGCATTGTGAGTTTCAGTAGAGAATAAATATTTCATTTTAAGGCTCTTGAGTTGTGTTTGTCTTTTAATACGGTAGTGTTAGATTAATCAATGCTAATTAATGTTAGATTAAGGTATCGGTAGTGCTGGCCCCCCAGAACAGTACTGGTACTTGGTTAGGAAGTTTCAGATGGTTTTATTTACAGCTTTGATTACTATGATGAACTGTAACATTCTGAAAATGATTTAAGGATATGAAAATAATCAGTATTCAAGGATTTAAGATTTTTTTTAAAGTGATTTGGCAATAATGTGTTTATTGGGATTTTTTTTTCCCCCCTGTATACAAAACAGTAAAGCAGTATTGTGTATTTTCATCTAATAGGCTTGACTTAAGAGGTGTGGGATATTAAGACCCTTGATTGCAAGCAAGTTTCATTATAATGAATTGGGGAATAATTTTTACTCCAGTCCTCTTTTCTCCAGATCCTCACAGCTTGCTCAGAATTCCCCATTGCCATTTGTGATGTTTAAAGAAAGTTGTGCACACATTTATTGGAAAAATAATAACTGAATCATGAAAGTAGTAGCTGACACTTATTTCTGTTTACTAGGAGAAAAATCAAAGTCTCCACTGTTCAGTTTTGGAACTGTCTGCTAAAACAGGTCAGCTGCAAGCGAGAGAACAGGAGCTTCTTACTATGCTTAAGCTGAAGGTAACATCTATCTTCTCATCGGGCAGTAAATGTGGTCAAACTGCAGTGCGGTTATTAGTGACTGTACCGCAGCAGTTTAGGCACTGTTGATCTCACTGCTGTTTAATTCTTAGGCTTGTTTGAGAAGGGAAAAGTGGTCAACAAACAATAAACTGGTTTATTTTCATAAAGAAGCTTGTTTCCTGGCTTTGATTTGTGTGTTTTTTCCTCAAGAGCTCAGAAGAAAATCTGTCAAGTAGCTATAACTACGGCAGTAAGATGTACTGTTGTTTTATCAAAATCCATACGTGAAGATAAACCAATAATTAAGAACACATTCTATTTCATGTTTCAGGATGAGGTTATACTTGAAACAACTGATCACATTACTGAGTTTACATGTAAATTCAAAAAGCTGGAAAGTGCATTGCGTGCGGCAAAGGCAGATGAATTCAGTCTCAACAAAGAAAAGCAAGACCTCAAACTGAGACTGAAAGAACTAATACTTGAAACAAATAAGCTGAAAGGTAAATGTTTATACTGGGCACCTAATTTAGTGGAGACCAGCAGCATGATTCCTTTTCATTCTGGGAAATTCCGCATTTTTTTTTAAAGATGACCTCTGTGAAAAGATGAAAGAAAACAATAAGCAACAGGAAGAAATTCTTCACCTCAGACAAGAAAACAGCTGCTTGAGGAATGAGCTCGTGCTTACTGGTAAGTGTGGGCAGTTGGCTTTTCATGCCTTAGCTTTCAGCAGGTCAGAGACTTCTAGACATCAGCAGTTTGCTAGTATCTGTGAAGGAGGCAGCTTCTTATCTACCTTTCTGGCAGTTTAATAAAGGTATATGCCTTTGTGTGTCATTCTATGAAAGCAATATCTAGGGCTTCTGCAGGAACAGTTTATAAAATCTTGTAAAAGCACAGAGTTCACCAAGATCATTATGCATGGAGGAATGAATGACTCAGAGGATTCTCTCTTGAAAATTTTTGACTTTCATGTCTCCTGTGGTATTAATACAATAAATGGGGGTGCCATTCTCCCTTCTGACATAGGTTGCATAGAAAATGGTGACCTACAGAAAAGAAGCCACGTGCAAAACCTATAGCTTAGGCCCTATGAAATTACTAGCCCGTTCAACCTCTCCAATGTTTGTATAGAAGTAGTACATTTAAAAATTCAGTTTTTCTCTTGTTTTTCTTGAGCTGATGGTTTTGGTTTAGATGGTTTAATGTGCAGGACTTGGTAAACTGCAACTTGCTGTCTGTTGATGGCTTCACTTTGGTTTTGGGTAGAGAGAAACTCTCCTGTACTGCAGTGGAGAGGAAAGGCAAGCTGACTGTTGCTGTGGTGTTTTTACAGACAAGCAGTATACCTTGAAAGATTAGGTGACCAAAGATGTCCTCTGCTGTGAGATGATTTACTTGCCTATTGCTTTTTATCTGCCGTTACCTTTGCAAAATAGTGATCTCATGTCTCATTATTTTAAAAACCATAGCAATGGGAAGTATTTCCCAGCACTTCCCTGTACGATGCATGAATTAAAATTAATTACTGAATTTCCTTTCCATGGAAGAATGTTAACATGAAAAAGTAAAGTAAATCAGTCAATGAAGAAGAATGTTGCTGCTAGTAAAATAAAGCTAGGTGCTGGTGAAAAGTTTGAGGAAAATACTTGACCTGTTTAGTTGTTTTACAGTTTTTGTGCTCTTTTTATTTGGAGGAGAAGTAGATCCTGTTGATCTTAAGAAAATGCTTTTGTTTAAGTACCTCTTTCTACTGCTAGACATAGGCGTTAACAAATGTACTTCTTTTGTGTCTATTCAAGTAATTTGAAAATTGTGTATGTTTTGAAACAGTTGAGAAAGCAAAGAGAAAGGATCAACTTCTTCAGTCTGCCAAGTCTAAACAAGCGCGGACTGACACAGAACTGTCAAGTTTGCGACAGGTACAACCCTAATTGTGTTTCTACTCTGAGATTATGAAGGCATTTTTCAATAACATCAGATCTACATGGAACAGTATAAAATGTTAGATCTAGCTATTCTTAATTAAGAAAAAAAATCAAATTTGCTGTTTCTGTCTTGCTGCGATCTCTATAGAATGTTGGGGTTTTGGGGTTTACTTTTAATTAACACATGGTACAAATCCTTGTATTTATGTGTGCTTTTAGCCTTTTTTATTTAATTGCATTTACTCAGTGCTAGAATGAATAAATACCACCCTCATAGCAGTAAAGTGGGGCACCCTGTTGAGATAACAGTTTGTCAGCGTGTATGTACAACCAGAGAGTGCTGGGCTCTGAAAAGTCACGCGAAAGGCAGTGGGAGTGGGGCAGGCTGCCTCACACATGTGCCCAAGGTGAACTCACGCAGCGTGAGGGGGTACGGTGTACTGAAAGATCTGGTTTTCAAGAGACTTAAACCCAGTGTTGTCACCTGCACTCATTTAAGGTTCTCAAGGCACGTTCAATTTTTTTTATTGCAAATAATTGATCGATGTGTTATCTTCTACATTAGCTTTATAAAAAATCCCCTGCAGTGAAAGCCAAATACCATGATCATCATTACGTGTCCTGTAAGTCTGCATGACTTTGAACGCCACAACAACATGCATTAAATATCAAATAACAATAATGATAATTGTATTTATCATTCAGTGTGGTTCCATTTTAGAAGACCTTTTCAGTCTTCTAATAGAAATGGTGTTTATTGCCACAAAACATTCTTTTCCTAAATACATGCAGATATAGCCCCTTAGATTTAGAAGGCTTTCCTTCCAAACAGTAGTTTGGTTACAGATACTGGTTTATAAAAATGTTTTGAGGATATTTTTGGAAGACAAGCAATGTGTTATTGCCCGATGACAATGTTCCTGCACTCCAGACTTCACTAATGTGCATTACTATCTTTAAACAGATCTACGTAAAACAGCAGCGTGACTTGCAATTTCTTCATGTCAATTTAGAGAGCTCTCAGGAATTAAGGCAAAAGCATGACAAGGCAGCACATGAAAGGAGGTAATTTTATTTTATTTTTTTTTAGTAGTTTACTCTCAGAGAAAGACTTCACTGTTCAGCCACAACTAACATCCTAAAAGAGATGTGTACTGTGTCAAGATGGCTTTGCTGGACTAAACCACAAACATCCAGTGAAGTTNGGGATAGGTAAGTTTTTTATTTTTTTTTTTTTTTTTTTTTTTTTTTTTTAAGGTAGTCAGGAGACACCATGAGTATCAGTCAGAGAATAAAGCATTGTATTCAGGCCAAACAGTTAATGAATTTTTTTAAGAAAATTGAATAGTCTGGTGGTAGGGGTGTTAATCTGGCCTGCTACTACTTTTGTTTAAAAAATCAAAGTTTATTCTGCATTCAGATTAGGAAATTGGTGCATGCCCTGGGGATTCAGACAGAATCACCACACTATATAAAACATGAGGGAACGCTCGGACTGATTTTGGAAAGTAACAGCCAAATCTGGGCAGACTTCTGTCAGGTTTTGGCAGGATACAGCTGCCTGTTGGTATATGAACTACTGCAGAACCGTGGCTACGGCCTTTGGTTAATATATAGCTTTAACCGTGAGTACAGTTTTATGTATACTCTTTAAATGCAGTATTTCTGACTGTTTTCTTTATCATGCCATTGTAGCATAGGTATGGCATCCCCTGCCTCTGAAAGTAACAGCGAGACAGACACGGTTAGGACTGAGGGCGCCCACAGGATATGCGAGGAGTGTGGAACTGCGCAAGTTCCAAACAGTAGGGTAAAAAACACCTCTGAGATGTGTGAAGTAGATAATAGACTGTTACTGAATGCATCAGACTTGGAGGAAACTACCTCAGCGTACTTAAACCGGTGTCAAAAAGTTGTGAAAGTCTTGGCTGTCCTTAGGGAAGAAGAAGAAAAGCAGGATGTTGCATCAAGCTCTGATGAGCTAGGCAGCAAAGTATTTTGTGAGGCAAACAACTCAAGGCCATTGAGAAACAGGGATATTTCTGAGAATGGAGTGGAAAGCAGAGACCAACAAACCTTTGAGTCATCTTTACCTGAGTATGAGCATTGTCTTAATGTCAGTTCTTGTGTAGATCTGCAAAGTACTTTGATCCAGAACACCGTCACATCTGACAAAACTGATAATGAAAATAAAACCTGGGAAGAAAGAACTGGAATTCTCTTTGGCCAAAAAAGCAGAGAGATTCCTGCTGCAATTCACAAGTCTGAATCTGACTCCTGTAGCAGTAACTTCATCATAAAAAAAGATGCACGATGGAAGCCAATATCAGATCCGGAATGGTTGAAGATTTTCAAACCCATAAAAGAAGATGGAAGTGTATGGCATGGAAAAGATTGCAGCTGTGTCAAGACTGCACCAGAGATGAAATGTGCCAGCTCAAAAAGGTGATGTGCTTGTTACATTTAAGAAATAGATAGGTAAAAGCTGGAGTTATGTAGAAACTTGGGTGTACAAGCTCTCAATAATTTGTATTATCTCAAGTGATGTTTAAAGTAACTGCTGTTTTCAAATAGTCTACCAACTTGAATAGTAGTAGATTCAAAATAAGTTAAAATAGGTCTAAGGTATCATGATTCTATTTTTATGCATTTATTTTTTTGCATCTCTTATCCCCAAGAGCTGTGTGGGTAGGAGAAGCTGCAATACCACATAACTTGCCAAATAAACTAATTGAGAAAAATACAGATTTTTAAAAAAATCTTACGATTTTTTTGAAATCGCAGATGTTGCTTGTGAATCTGATGGGTAAAATATGTTCTGACCAGGGTTGGACTTCTACAGTGATGTTTCTGTAAGGCAAGAAAAAAACCTAGATTTTGTGTGATGCTTTAGTGAGTGTGTTATTTCTGTTGAGAAATCACACAGTGGCTGGGCAAGAATTTAGGACACAGCTCTTCCGCACAGGCTGCTTTCCTCACTCAGGGCAAGAAAATGAGATGGCAAGATTTAAAGGACAGCAATCTGTCTGCTCTCCAGTGAGTCTTTGTTCATGGGACTTGATCCCTGTGCTTATGTTGGGGGAGGAAAAAGGAGATGTGGTTGAGGATGAGCAGAATGAGGTTTCTAATGCTGAGAAGTGTCAGAAAAATACTCAGGTGTCTTAGTGGTATTGGAAGGTATCCGAGATATAAATGCTGCTTCACATTCATAGAAGTGGTTTTATGCCTGCACAAGCAAGAGCATTCACAGTTGTGACCTTCTGTGGATTTGTTGTGTTGGTTCCTCTGTTTCCTTTTGAGAAATTGACTGACTTACCAGCTCTATTTTAGGATTTCAGAAGTTTTACAGAGATTTCATAGCTACCTTTTAGACAGAGAGGAGAAGGAGGAGTAGCTTTTCAGCTGGTAGTTTGACAAGTATGGTTGATGAACAGCTGTTCAAACCTGCTAAGAATTTTAGCCAGCAAGTCTGCCCAGTGTCCAAACAAATTAATGTTATGGAATGGAAATATCTGATGTACAGATGCTTTCATTCTGCGTTGCTTTTAAAAGAAAAATACAGAAATTGTTACTGCAGTGAGACAGACCTGTTCAGAAACAAGGTGAATGGGCAGCCATTGAAAAAGAATGCTGTCCTGGCACATTCCCACGCAGCTTATGTGGACTCTCTCTGGTTTCCACCGTCCATAAATCATTAAAAAGACTCCATTCCCCTTAGGTCTACGCTGTCCTTTCTTATCTGCTCCCCCAGCAGCACAAATAACACACTGCCATCCCTCCAAATCTCTTTTGAGGCTGCATCATGAAAACTGCTTTTACTTTTTGTCTTGGCCTTATTGGGATTTCAGGAGAGAAAGAACAAATTCAACCCGAGTGATGCAGATAGGGCATATATCCTTCAGTAAGGGAGGGCTGCTCTACTCATTTGGGATTTGCTGCTGAGCGATCAAGTTTTCTTGATGCCCACATTTGGTCCTCGAAGCCCTGCTAATTGGGGATGGATTAACTCAGTGAAAATCCCAGACTGTCTGTTCTCCAGCCTTTGCTGACTCTGATTTGCCACTGAATAAATTCTCACCCCATAAAGGGAGGAAGGCAGCAGTAGTGCAGTCTTCAGTGTGCTTCTTGTTAAGGCATTAATGGCAGAGACCAAACACAACATTCCTTCTGGGACTTGAATCTGGATCCTCCAGTTTTCCATTGCTGGCTTCATAATGCTGGTGATGTATTTTGTGTGTAGGGAAGGGTGCTGGCACCTCCCTGTCAGCCCAGCAAATATTTTTGACATGAGTTCTTGAATTCTGGAACAGCCAACAAGAAGGCTATTAACACAGTGAAATACCTTATCCAACTGCAAGAGGGATTGTGAAATACTGTAGTGCCAGAATCATTTCTGTGTGCTCTGGCTTAGTGACTTCATTTATGTTGGACCAACACTTGCTGCCTTTGTATTTTTACCTCAATTCTGGTTTTATAGATGGAGCATCAGCAGGTACTTGTTCAGTCTGCTCCAGCTGGACTAAGCCATCTCCGTGCCTCAAAATCAGATCCGTTTGTTTCAACATGCTGTTCAAAACTGTCTGTGCTCATTGCATCTCCTCACTTCCCCTGTTCTAGGCTGCTACAGCTTGTTCCCTTGCGTCTCTACAGAGCCTCCCCTTGTCAGAAGCACACAGACATGAGCTTTTCTCTCTTAAAAGAAAGCCTGTTGTATCCCAGTGTTTTACAAGAGAAGTGAAATGAGAGACAGCAGACACTTCTGAGCTGGCATCTCTCATGAGGGCTTTTTCTTAGATTGATTGTAATTTAAAAATAAACCTGTTTGTAACAGTCTTGCCAGGTATGGAATGTGTTGTTCCACCAAAACAAGTATCTAAAGAATATTTAATGAAATGTTGTAAATGTGAAGATAGTATTTTCTTTAAAATATACATATTTTTAAATTATTTACCTGATCAGCTACCCACAGTTGCACTGGGCTTCTGTTTTGTTCAGAAGTGTGATGAATACAGAAATGTTTTATTTCTGGGAGATGGTCGCTATTTTATTTACTTTTTACAAACTGTATGAAGTGCAAATTAGCAGTTGAAAATGAAATTCACTGCATAGCTTGAAACTCCTAGCAGAAACCAGGGCATGTCTTTGTACAAGCTGCAGGCAGCACTCGGTGCTGTGTGAAAACTCAGCACAGGGGACAGGTGATCCCAGGGGAAAAGGGCTTAGTTAGGGTGATCAAGATACTTTCTAATATGCTACAGTTTTTATTAGTTCCAGTCTTAATTTGTAATTAATTGGTGCTGGAGCTGAGTGAGGGATTTGGTACATTTTGATAAAGTTGTGATTTAAGGAATTGACATTGAGAACTGTTTTTTCTGGAGGGTAGGCCATAATAAAGTTAACTTTTAGTGTGGGAAAGGTATAAGAGAAAAGTTTCAATCATTTGATGTGCTTATTAAGAGCTAAAGACCTTTAAATAGACTCAGATGTACCCAGTGTTAAATTAATATTTTAAAACCTAGGGGAAGATGTATGCCCATAGATCGTATGCTTCAACTCTACACTGAAATAGTAGTCAGGCAAGTGAGTTTTGGGTTTAATCACAGTCTGCCGGAACAGCACTTTAGTGTTTGTTGCTGTATTTGAAAATAAATAAAATAAAGCCTCTTTGGGAAAGGTCTCCTGTGATCTCTGAAGTGAGATGATGGCTGTGAAAGAGTGTGAAATTCCCTTGAACAGTACACCTACAAATACTAATCTGCCTAATGGTTGATTGGAAAAAAAAAAAGAGTATGGTATGAGAGAAGAAAGAGTACCAGAGTATTGGGAGGAACTAGATAGTGCCTTTTGTGTGCTCTTGGCAAGGTTAAATAGATACTCAAGCACATGGTAATGTTAGCTGTTCTTGAAACTGGTTGAATGTCAAACTGTTATCCTCTGAGGATGAAACTGAGCTAATGAAGCTGTTAAACACGGGAACCACTCTGAGGAACAGAGTAATCCCACATGCTTGATGGTTTTCTTGGCTCAGGGCCCTTAGTTACTTATGTTGTCCCATGATTTTCCTCTGAAAGTTTAAAAAGGATGGTGATGCTGTTTCAGGCAATGTCTTCATGTTTTTAACAGTGAAGAAAATGTGGATCTGAATTCTTTTCACTTGGATTCTCCCTGTTTGACATCCACCCAGAAAGGAGACAGGCCTCAAAGATGTGAGAAATTCTCTGACGAAGACTTCCTTCTGGAGATCAATAACCTTTCAGTGACTAAGCCAACAAATAGATGCTGCAATGCTACCATGGACCAAGTCAGTATTTTATTGCAGAACGTACTTCATTAATTTTAAGGGGAATGTGACTGATGGTAGAAAAGCGAATGTCTGCTGGCATGGAAGAACTAGAGACTCGAATGATGAGACAGCAGGCTTAAAGCAAAGGTGGTAAAATATTTTTTCGATACAATTCTTTGTTGTCTCAGTATGTCTTGGATAGCATAAGTGAATTAAAAAAAACCAATAAGCCTTTGAAATGAAAGACTTTAGGATAATGGATGCTGGCTGATACGTGTTAATTCCAGTAAAGGACAATATCTGGGTACGCTTGGACATGGTTACTAGAAGTTACTGGACACTGTTTCTTGTTCTGCCTTGTTTTCCCTCCTTCTCCTGTCTTTCTTTATTATTCCCTTTATCCCTGAAGTACTGCTGTTGTGTGTGCTGTCTACATGTGCACATAGCACTGTTAAAAAGCTGACACTAGGAAAGAAGTCTGTGTTTATAGAAATATCAGCATTTAGACAGAGTCTGGAGCAGTCTTACATAGTAGCATTTTGAACTGAGACATTTCAAAGTGAAAGTGATGATTCTTGCTATATTACAATCCTTTGACATACTCCAGAAAGATCATTTCATAACTTTGACTCACTTTCTGTCTCCTCCAGGACACCAGTTCCCCCATAAGTAAGCTGCAGCATGCGTTGGCCGAGTCTCGACAGATGGTTGCTGATCTGGAGCTTAGCGCTCTCCTGCACGCGAGCCCTCGCTGCAGTCCAAACAGCAGCAGCGTTAATACGGTATATATTGCTCTCCCGTGACTAGATTTAGGTGGCCAGGAAGAGTGATTGTGAACATCCTTTCCCTTAGGCTTGACTTGTGCTATGACATTATAAACAATATTCTCCTCAAGTTTTGCTAAAGAGAAAATTCCTGCGTGCCTCAAAGTGAAGCACTTGAATTTTTTTTATAGGATTCTTTATGGCTCCTCAAGGTCATAACAGGATTTGACTTTTGCATGTGTCTAAACAGATGGAAGGAAGAAGTCATTTTGGAGCAAGCTGTGGGAGGTCTAGAAAAAAGTGAATACAAGTATGACTTATATTCAGAACTAGTTTATTACACTAGGTATATTTGTGGAAAGGAGGACAGTATAGGAAATAGGTGATATATAGGATAGTTTTGTATGTGAATTTAAACCAGACTCTCAGATTAAATAACTTCAGAGTTTTTGTGGGTTAGTAGTTTTAGTTCCTTCATTGCAGGGTCAGAGAACATACTCAATGGTCAAAGAAAATAACTTGTACATAGCTGTCATGGCAATTTACTTTATGAACATGAACACTGGTAGGGAGTTTCTGTCTTGAGTATGTGGGCAATAGGAATAATTGGAGAAGGGGTCACTTGTTTGTTTTCATAAATATCCTCACGAATTTCTACCTTGTGTGACAAGGAGGTCATGCCACTTGTCTCTAGGAATGAGTAAACTCATGCTGATACGTATTGCAAAGGGAGAATTTAGGCTTTTGGTTTTCAAGCAGACTGCTAGCGAGAAGGCTGCATGCTGAACCCTCAGCCTTCTCCTGAAAGGTATTACCTCTCTCTCTAAAAATGTTGCACTCCTTTTATCCTTGGATGAGCTTGACCAGAATAGCATTACTGTAAGTAACGGACAAAGCAATTTTGGTAACATTCAGAACCATAAAACCTTCGCTGTGCTGGGACCAACTGACAAAATATAAAGGTTGTGTGCCAAGCGTTTGCATAAACTGAAAGGATATTTTGTTCAGAAGTTCATCTCTGCAGGATTTTATTCAGCATGAAAGACAGCAGCAGTGTAGTCTTTTGCAAAGACTGTCTTGTAGGAGGGATTCCTGAAAAGCTCTCTGCAAAACAGTGGTTGCTTGTGGCTCTTGCCCAGCCCCATCAGCTGTCTGGCTCCTGCTTACTGGTTGGCACGTCACACCTCGGCTAAACCGGCTGTCCTTTAGTAACGAGCATGACTCTGCTTTATAACCTGATGCTGCATTTTTGAGCTTGGAAGTTGGCTTCTCATTCGGAACGATTGCTTTGGAGGATAGAAAATCAAGCAGGCTGGTGTTTACTGGCAGGGGTAGCTTCTGAACCACATCTGTAGAACTTTGATCTACTTTCAGAGCGGTTCTGGGCAAAAACTTGTCAGGCATGTTTTAGTTAATCCATGCAGGCCAACTAATCTGTGCTTAAAACCAGGTTTACCTGAGGCTGTTTTAAGCTGGGCTTTAAAACATAACCTATATGAAATATAACCCTTAGAATTTAATCAGTGTTTGTACCTGTTGGATTCTGTGCCCTGCTTGGGGGGAGGGAGGAGAAGAGGGAATTAAAAAGTGTATCCTTGCTGCTCTCCAGGGTGAATCTAGCAGCTCTGTAATTTTTATCATCTGAGTTCTTTGGTTTCCACATAGTGTTTTTGCATTACAATGTAGACAGCAGAACTCGCAGAAGCTCTTCATAGATCCCAGTTATCGGCTGCAGAAGGAAGAGATGCTAAGCTTCCATTCTTTTCTCTATGATGTTCCGTGAGTATGAAGGTTGATTTTTTTTTATTATTTTTTTTTTAATGGTTGGTTTTTTGTGTCCCTCTTTATAAATGCATCTGCAATATTAATACAAGTTATGGACTTCTCAGATGAGCCTGGCACAAGATTCTAAAGTGCACTGCTCTGAATGCATTTCCGATAAAACTCTTGTGAGGACTGTAACAGGAAACAGATATTAAGGCAGCAAGTAATTCCTTTAGTCAAATAATTAAACTTTTCTCAAGCGTGTTCCTCATCCTCTGGGCAGTCAGGTCTTGCAGCTGCATTCCTGAGTACCTGCACGCCACTAATTGTAGTTAAAATCCTTCTGTGTGTTACAGATAACAGGATCAAGGATATGAGCACTGTTGAATAAGAGATTGGGAAGTGTTTTTCAGTGCAACGGCCAAGGGCTGTTTTGGCATATTGTTTCTGGGCTCAGAGCTCCAAAAGCAGAATATATTGAATAGAGCTGTTTCAGAATAGAAAAAGCAGCCTTGCCCATAGCAGATTGTTTTTTCTTTTTGAATCAGGAAATTTCTCACTCTCTGATTATTTGTTCTGCTAAAGTGAATTGGATGCTTGCAATAGGCACCATGTTGTCTGATTCTGAGGACAAAAGAGTAACCAGATACGATTAAAATACCGAATACCACATGAAACTGAACAAGAACTAGCAACAAGAGGGGGAAAAATCGACACAAAAAAAGCAATCTCCCAGTGCTGACACAACCCAAGCATGTATCTGCAAAGGGAAACTATCACAAAGCAAGCTGGAGTCCGAAGCTGTGTCGCACTGGACTTCTCCTACTGATCAGCTTCGATCCAGTGGGGAGCTGCTGCTCAGTTGTTCTCTCGGTATATTCAAACTTAGTCTCTGAACTGTTCCTGCCCTGTGGAGCCAAACCCGCTGCACCCCTGGGGAGCGGTGTTGGTTTGTGGCACCCTCGTGTTCTGCTGTTTCAGCATTAGGTCTGGAGACACCAAGTCTTCTTTCAAAATAAGTTGGGTCTGCGTAGTGCACTGCTTAGTGCACGCTAATGGGGCTCCCGTAGGAAATGGATGCTGAGTAGCTGGAACGCCTGACCTTACTCTGCTGTAATGTTGCTATGTAGCGATTGCTGCTTTTCCAAAAAAGAGCCCTGAGGTAAAAGAAGCTGGAGGTTTTGTAGATCGAAGCCAGCACTGTGACTTGCATCCTGAAACTACTGATGTTAAAAAGTTTCAGGAGCAAATCCCTAAAATTGCTGAGCACCATGCTGATACAGCAAAGCGGTAAGCGTACGCTTAGCCTACAGTAATAATCTCATTTGCTTCAAGTGAGAAAGAACTGGTGGAACAAACGTACCCGCAATTCACTGTAGATCCATGACTCTGCGAGTCGCTGCCTGCTGCATAATTCTTAGGTTCTTCATTTATGAAAAGGCACTGAATCACTGTGATCGGGTAAATCCAAAGCAGCTTTTGCAGAGTTGATAGCAGGTCCAGAAATAATGAAACATTTGTGCAATTTCATATAGAGAAGTGATTAAATTGATTTTGGTTGGGTTTGTTTGTTTTTTCAATTGCTTTGGAATCATTTGAGGGCAGATACGCTGATAAACATCAGGTTATTTTCCTAACTAGCTGACAGAGGTTTACCCGTTTGCATCAGGCAGTTGTTTTTCCTTTAGAGAGAGATTGGGTGGGGGAAGAGTTGAAGAGCAGAGGAGGAAAGCAATGACTAAAAGAATATATTCGGTTGTGGACACCGTAGCACATGGCACTGCTCATAAACTCTGACTCAGTGGCTGGCCGAGGGCACAAAAGTCACTCCTGTTTGCAAAACAAACTGGGAAGATTTTATTTCATAACACTTGAGTAGTGTCCCCCAGACTGTTGCCTTTCTGTGAAGTGCTTTGTTTATCTTTCTCCTCTTTCTATTTTTACTCTGTTTTTATTCCATTTGCAGCGTGAAAATGCATGTAGTAAATTGACATATATGTGATTGCTTCATCTATTTTAGAGGAAATGTTCCGACGTTTTAATAAAAATCTTTACTTTTCTGCAGCGGATGGAGAAGTTTCCAATACAGAATTAATTTTGAGAACTGAAGATCATCGGCCCATCAGCTACAATGGAAACTTACCTCACTTTTTGCCATGGTTCCCTGAGTGTTTGAAAGACTCATAAGTGGCAAAAAGATGTGACTGTGCGGGAATGTATTTTATCTTGAAATAAAGTGTGGAATTGTGCCAGGAGTAACAAAACTATTTTTGTAGCTCAGAGCTCGGGTTCAATACCAGCTTGTTTTTTAAGAATCTTAAGTGTGTAATTGTTACAACATAGGAACTATTTTTCTTCCTTTTTTTAATGGTAGCTCAGAAATATTTATAGAGTATGACACAGCCAGGCATTCTCTTTTGTTGTTGTTAGTTTATTGTTTTTGTTCTGGACTTCTTGCCGAGTGGAGAGAGATGAATAATGTTTATAAGAAGTTCCCAGTTAGTGTTGTAACCAGGAACTGCCTCCTGCGTTGTTGAGAGGGGAGAGCTGTCACCGACGAGATGGGTGAAACGGCTCTTCCCCAGTCGGGACCTACTTTAACAAAGACTCGGAGCAGGGCCAGGTGCGTGTATGGGCTCTGTTACAGCAGCAGCCAAGCGTAATGTGACCGGTTTTAGCATTGAAACCGGTTTTATCTTTGATTGTTGGGCGAGACCTATTCCGTTATCACACTTTGAACTGATTTTTTAACTAAAAGATCAAATAAGCTAATAAAGATGATACCTTTGCTGTATCTTTCTTGCCTATTTAACACACTGTCCAACACATTTAGTATTTACGACAGTTCTCTAGCACATAGGACACAAATACACGAGTTGGCCACTCGATCACGTGGGGTTTGGGACAGGCCAAGTCCACGTCGCTGTGCTGGCGTTTTTCCTGCGTGGGGGCAGTTAAGAGGTGGGAGTCTCTGGCTCTATCCACTGCCACAAAATTAATTGCAATGAAATACAACACTTGCACCATGGTTTCGCCTTGTTGACTCTCATATAATTTTCCACTTTCGCTTTAATTACCTGACAGCCTGCTTTCCTTCGTGTACTAATGGCCTCAAAATTAGTCCTCCAACCTCTTTCCCTCCCTGCCCGCAAGCGTTACCCGCAGAGGCAATCTCAGCTGCTCAGTTTTGGGTTGGTTTTTTTTAATCCAAGTTTCCACAAGCCTTTGAAGCACATTTCATTCTTCTTCCCGCAGAGAAACTTTCCAGGCTCCATCCTCAAAATCTTCTGCTGCGGGTATGACACATCTTCCCCCAAAACGCCACCGATAGCGATACCACGATGATCACCCTGATGCTCGTATCGAAATTCAAGCTGTGTCAAACTCAGCTGTTTTATTTCTGGAAGCGTTGCAAATCCTCCAGGGAGTGCCTTTGCCATTGTACTCTCGTACTAAATTATTATTAAAGAAAACAAAGCTGCTGTTCAGTGACGGCAGGCTTTCTGCCGGGGTGGATGTGCTCTCTGGAAAGAGAAGCGGGTAGTAATGAATCTCCGAGTCTCTTAAATGCGTCCTGTGTGTATTTGCAGGGTTTGTTTAGAGGAGGGTGAAGAAAGGGTCTGTTGTGCTGTTACAAACGGGAGGCAGAATAGGAAATACGGAAGCACGGTAGAGCGGGAGGAGTAACTCCGCATCGATTCCCCTTCCCTGGGCCGCGGCCGCTGTTCCATGAATCGGGGCAGAGCCTCGGTGCCTCTCGCACCGCGGGGGAAGCGGGGCGGGCGGGCTCGGCCGCTGTCAGAGCTCGTGTGTCCGCCGTCCGTCCGTCCGTCCGTCCCCCAGCTCCCCGCCGCGCTGCCTGGCCGCGGTTCCCACCTGCCCGCGGGTGGGCGTGGGGCGGGCGGGGCCGCGTAGGGGCCCGGCGCGGCCGCCAGGG
>VXBL01006904.1:162146-210464 GCA_013400195.1 Aramus guarauna | reverse complement strand
GGCACCCCGGGGTGACGGGGGGGATTTCCCCCATGCAGGGGACAGGGGCCACCCTCCACCTGGAGGCTGGTGACACTCCGCCGGGCGATGCTGCGGTGCCGGGTCATCGAGGGGCTCTGCCAGCACCAGCCCCAGCTCGGCACTTCTCCCCCCCAGCCGCAGCCCCGGGGGGGTCCCTGACTCGGGTTGGGGCAGAAGAACCCTCCTGCCCACCCGCCTGCCCGTGCCCGGCGTGCCCAGCCCAGCCAGGAGCTGTTGCCGCAGCTGGCCAAAGTTTCCCGGTGAAGTCACACAGGGCCCGGGCCCTCTCCGGCACACGGCTCTGGTGTCCCGGCTCTGGCGGGCATCGTCCCCCTCCCCGGCATCACGGGCACCCCTTGGCATCCCCCGGTGGAGGGGGCACCAGCTCCCACCCTGCCCGGCCGCCCCCCTCACCTGGGTGCCAGCGGCCTGGGCTGCACACGCGGCTGGCCGAGGGCTGGGGTCGGCGTGCCAGCCGGAGC
The DNA here is from genome assembly GCA_013400195.1 of Aramus guarauna. Classification (NCBI taxonomy): domain Eukaryota; kingdom Metazoa; phylum Chordata; class Aves; order Gruiformes; family Aramidae; genus Aramus; species Aramus guarauna. The sequence goes on along the minus strand of VXBL01006904.1, from coordinate 209,961 downwards.
TGGTGTGCCAGCCGGAGCCGGTGTGCCAGCCGGAGCTGCCGCCGCTGCCACCTCCACACAACTGACTCAAGCTGCAGTTCGGGAGCGGAGCCCTAAGAGGGAGACGACAAGCTCCGTTAACTGCCTCGCTGCCGGCACCGGAGCAGAGCCCGCCGGTGGGCACCGGGGCTCAGCGGGGTCCCCGGGGTCCCCGGCCGTGCCAGGACAGGCACTCCCGCTCCCGGCGAGCCCCCCCATGGCACAGCCCTCGCCCTCCCCAGCTGCTCCCCATGGGGTGCTGAGGCCCATCCTGTTCCTGGGTCCAGCACAAGGACAGGGTGCCCCAAAACTGCTGGGTGCCCTCCCCGCGTGCCGGAGCACCCGGACCCGCACCCTGCGCACGCAGAGTCCCGGACACCCCATCCCTCGGCTGGGGCCGTCCTGGTACCCCCTGCCCACACACAGCACCCCAGCGCTGCGGTGCTGTCAGCTCGGCTTTATGAAAGATGATGTAATTAGCCCATATTTGGAGGGATTAAAATGCAGATGGGGCTAATGAGCGCGAGGGCACTGCAGGGCCCTGGGCTTTGGGAGCTAATCCCCAGCCTGGGTGGCAGAAATAGGCCACCCTCCTTCCCCGCTCCTCCCGCAGCCCCACGGCACGGCCCAGGGCTGGGGTGCAGCCGGCCCACGGTGGGGGGACGCAGGATCGGAAGGCAGGCAGGGGCAAGGGGGCTGGGAAGGAGGAGCCGGCAGCCCACCGCAGCACCCGCAGCTCTGGCTCCTGTGTTTGAGCAACCTCGAGTTCATCCAGCTGTGCCAGGGCTCCAGCCGGCCGCCCGCACCAGAGCACCGCATCGCACCCCAGCCCCAAGTTTCTGTCACCCAGCCGCTAACGAATACAAACGACTCAAATTATCCCGGCACAGGTGATTCGCAGCACAGCAAGGCTGCGGCATGGCCCCAGAACTGATTAGCCAGCAAAGGGGCTCGGTTCAGCGCTCCCCGGAGCAGGACAGACCCCGTGACCCACGGCGCTCAGCCCCACGTCAGCCCCCGTGCTGGGATGGAGAGAGCCCAGGAGCCCCCCGACAGCCAAGAGCCCCCCGACCCCTCTCCAGGGAGGTGCGCAAGGACGAGGCGTGCGTTTCGCTCGCTGTCAGGGAAGTTTGGGAGATTTCCCACGGCTGAACAGTGACTCCCCCAGACCGCGTCCCTCCAGGTGCGGCAGCCCACCACAGACTGCTCCGGAGCAGGCAGGAGCAGGCAGCTCAGTCCTGCGCATCCGCCCTACAAAGACAGCACACTCCTATTTCTACAATTTTTTTTTATTGACAGTTCTAGGGAGAACAGCTCATTTCTTCTTCTCCACATCCTGCTCTGCCGCTTCTTTGGCGCGTTTCGCACGGATCCCGAAGAGCCGGGCGTTTGCCCGGGCCATGCGCAAGCTGGCGAAGGCCTTGAAGTTCTTCTCATCTTCCGAGATAACACGGGCCTTCTCCCGTTTGAAAACCTAGTGGGAGAGAGCGCCAGACGGTCAGGCTGCACATCAGAGGCTCCCAGAGAAGACTGCATGGAAGGCGTAACACAATTAATCTCATTACATTTGTACCACTAGCTCCGGGATGCTGTTAGGAACGGAACATTTGTGCCATCTACAGGCCCTGCCCTTATCATCACTCCACCAGGCACCTCATTTCAACCAGTTCCTAATTTGCCAGCGCACGTCAGCACAAGAGCAGGGGAAAAAAAACAACCCAAAGCCAAGCGCAACATGAAATCTGAGTCAGGTTTGTGGCGCGTTATCAACAGCGCCTTTGAAAGCGGCAAGAGTTTCCAGAATTGGCAAATACAAGGACAGGCTTGACCTGTTCCTGGTTTTCTTTCACCCAGGATGGGACGGGTCTGGAGACAGTGACCCTTGGCCATAGGACAAAAGAGGAGAATTGTCTCCGTGCAGTTTAAGTCTTAATTATGTCACACAAAAAACCTGATTTAATTACACTTACATTCTTGATCGGCATAACTGGTCCAGTCAGCTGAGTCGCCATCTTGAGTTCCTCAGCCTGCATAACAAGAGGACAAAACACATTGTTTAAAAAAAAAACAAAAAACAAACCAGTATTTAAAACTCCTCAGGCTAGACCTCGGTTAAAAACACGCCTCATATGCAGGTACCCAGCTTAACCACACCGCTGTGGAGATAACCACACCCTTAGCAGTTCTGACTGGAGATTTAACACCGACTGGTGACGGATCCAGCGTTTCAGCCGTGCGGCTACGGGAGTATTTGGCACAGACGTGCCCGCACCAACCACCCGCGTTTCGCCTGGCTATTGATCAGCCCGGACCTGGCCAGAGGAGCAGCGGCCTGTAGGAGTTCTGCCAGCTGGAGAAACGTCGACAGCCACTGTGCCATTTTCAGTTTGATAGCCAGCGCGTTCCTCAGCAATTCCTTCTAAGGAATTCCAGCTTCTTGTACGAGTGTGGCAGTGCACAAAAAGGTTAAGTTTTATTTTAGGTAGATGATTTCAGGTAGATAAATTTGAAAAGGTTATTCCAGATACAAGTATCTGTACCTGCTGGGTACGGAAGCTGAGGACGGGGGGTTCCACACTACGGTGGAGTGGCTCAGAGCTGACAGAGCGAGCTGAGCTCATCACCTCGCTTCACGGCTTGCGCCGCCCCGTGGGAAGCGTGTTTACTGCAGGCAGAGCCAAGGAAGCAAACTACGCTCCGATCCCGGTGAGGCTTTAATGAAAAGCATTTTTGTATGTCAACAGCAACAACCTTCTCGAGACTGCCTTACGCATGGCTCGCACTGAAGTACTCTCCTGAAAGTGTGCCACCCTCCTCCTCCTCAGCCTCTCCATGCAAGCTGTCACCGCAGCAGAACACAACTCCAGACGCACTTTTCCGCCATTCTGACAATTTAGCTTCACAAACTAAAATTCAGCTAGTTGATCAGCAACCAGAACTCCAGCAAACAGACCACTTGAGGAGTCCAGCCCCAGATCTGAGCTGCACCACTTCAGCAACATGCCAGCCCCGAGGCCAAGCGCCTGCCCAAGGCATTGCTGTAACGCCGGAGATCCCCGCCAAATGCGGCTCGGCCCGGCACTGGGCTCAGCCATCCCCTACGGACGCGCATGGGAACCGCGCTGCCTGTCAAACATTTCCAGCAGCCAGGTACTTACAGAGCTGTCTCCCTTCTTGGGCATAGCCGGCTTCCTTGGGAAGAGGATAAGCTTGGAGCGGTACTCCTTCAGCCGCTGCACGTTGGCTTGCAGCGACTCGGTAGACTTGTTGCGTCGCCGGGGATCCACAGAGATTCCAATAGTCCGTGCAAACTTTTTGTTAATGCCAGCGAGCTGAAGAGAGAGGGCACGGTGTCAGCGTCCGACAGCTCCCAACATCACCCTGCTGCTGCCGGGAGCTGCCCCACGCATCAGCCGGACAAGGAGAGGGGCTGGAGGAAGGCTCAGCGCCTGACCCAACGACCCATCGGCAGCGAGGGTCTGGCAGGGGGAGCGACCATGCCACAAAGGGAGTCCTGGTGTCTTGTATCTGAATGCTAAAAACATCCCACAGACTTTGCAGATGGATTTCCTCCGAAGAGCAAAGTGCAACCCCTGAATAGTTATGGGGGGACATTTAAACTCTGATACACAAGACAGAAATTTATGGCGTCAGCATGTGGATAGCTCTGCTTCACAGAACACTGGAAGCTCCATTAAAGACGTATTTTTTGTAACCATCTTAAAACAAGAAATAACCTCATTTTCTGTTTAAATACAAACATCTGCGCACCATTTTGTATTCCACCATTATCCAAAAATTAAAGAAAAATGAAGTAATGAAGCATTTGGCAGCCAGAAGCACAGTTTTACTGCTTCAATGCACTAATTTCACCGTTATAAATGCTTTAATTAGATACTAAACAATGCACAAGAGGCGGCTGCAGATGCTGGCTGCCAGCAAGCGCTGATGTTTCTTCCTGCCCGCTGCGAGGACAGGCAGGTAAGGGTTTCTGCAGGCCACCACGATCCAGCTCTGAACAGCTCAGCACGCCTGGGAAGGTCATGGAGAACAGTTTCCTGAAGCAACGGAGGGCACGGAACACTTCCCACAGACTTCAGGTGTTCCTAAACCAACTCGTAGCTGTCGCGTGAGCAGCAGCTGCGGCTACTCCGCAAGGCTAAGCTGAACAAATCCCTTTCCTCGCACAAGATCTCTTACTTCTCTTTTGAAATAAGTTTACTTATTCACGACGTGAACGGGGTCACATTGGCTAAAATTTTCGCATTAGCAGAAACATGTTTCACAATGAAACAAAAGAATTAAATGAAGAAAATGTTATGTCTTTTTTTTTTTTTCTTCCCCCAAAAAAGTTTGGGAGACTCACTTTACCAGAATCTGATTTTAATGGAATTTTGCTTAAGTGACAGTCTAACCAGACAACCGGTTTACTTGTCAAAGCAACCTTTCACTCTGACGTACACTACTGCATTCCCACGTCAGTCAGTTACAAAGAAAAGGCAGGACGAGTATTTTTTATGCCCCTGTGGAGTTAGCAACACCAAACGTCTCCCCGGCTGAGCCAGCATCAGCAGACACCGATGCCTCAACGTGGCGCTTGTCTACATGCAGAACAGGACAAGACAACTGAACTCAAGACTCAGAGTTAGTTTTATCAGGCTGGGATCAGCGCTCTGTACTTACTTTAAGCTCTTCTAGACTGAAGCCTCTACCAGCGCGGACTTTTTTGTGGTATCTGATAGTAGGGCACCTCACTATAGGCCGGATGGGCCCAGCCACGGGACGGGGAGCGATGCGGCGAGCCTTTGCCTGGCGGGCCTTCCTCCTGGAAGGTCGAGGGAGACAGCGGTCAGGAACACTGCACTTCTGCCAGATGTGCCACTCCTGTGCTGCCAGGTGACGCAGGGCAGCGCCTGCCGCACCGGGATCTCAGAAACAAAACCCAACGCTGGCCTAGCAGCTCAGACAGGCAGTGCCTGCTTCTAGAGAGCGGCTGCAGTCATCAGATAGACAAGGGTTCGAGGGAATCATCAACGTGGTACAGCGATTCCGGAGATTTCTCATCACTTGACTGCAGCTGGAACGGCCTGACCCTGACCAGAGGCCCCAGACCAAACGAGCACCCTGCTGCTGCTACCCCAGCGCCCTGAGCACGTCAGGTTCGGGAAACACCTTAAGAACACAGACGCAGCTTTCAGCTTGCTCAGCAGCACGATACGAGACGAGAGACGCTTTCCCCGCGGTACACGAGCCAAAGCGGGCGGCAGCAGGCCCGGCAGGAGCGGCCCCGGGGAAGCCGGGCCGCGGGCACTCACCTGCGGATCTTGCGGGCGGGCTGGTTGAACCATGTGGCCACTCGCCGCTGCCAGTCCTTGTGGAAGTGGGGCTTCAGGATCATGCCATTGCGGCTGGGCGCCATGGCTGCTGCGGCCTGCGGACACGGACAGGGCTAAAGGCGGCCGCCGGGGTACCGGGGCTGCAGGGCCTCCCCCGGCCCCATCCCACCCGGCCCCGGGGCAGGCCCAGGCCGGGCCCCCTGTCAGCGCCCTCTCGGGCCCGGCCCAGCCCTCCGGGCAGCCCGCAGCCCCCGCGCAGGGCTCCGAGCGGCCCCGAGGCACAGCCCGGGGCACGGCCCAGGCCGGGACGCGGCCCCCGGCGGGCGGATGGCAGCGGATGGAAACCCCCCGGCCGCGGCAGCGCCCCGACTCACCTCCCGCCACGGCAAATGGCCGACCGGAAAAGGAAGCGGAGGCTCCGAGCACACCGGAAGTGCGGCAGCGGCGGCCAATGGGCAGCGCCGCGGGAACGGCCCGATGAGGGCGCCGGCGCCGGAAGCGCTTGGTGGCAGCTTCACCGCGCCCGTAGTAAAGATGGCGGCAGTTTAAAGGGCCCGCGTACCCCGATTGGGGCAGGCACCGGCAGGTAGGGGACAGCCGGACGGTGCCGGGACGCCGCCCGGGCCCCGGTGCCGGACTCCTGCTTCGTGCCGGGTACCCTCGCAGGGCTGGCCCGGCCAGGAGAAGCAGCTACAGCTCCACCCAGCACTGCTGCCATGCCCTCTCCTGCATCCAGCACCTCCAGCCCGGGGTGGACAGACGCCCGGTGGGACGGAGGGACACGGGGCTGGGGTTACACCGTGCCCAGGTCCCCGAGAGTCCTGCAGGACTGTGTGGGACCCCGGTCCCCTCCCCATCCACGCCGCACGGCAGGGCCCTGCTCTGCCATCTGCCCCAGCAGGGCTGAGCCACGCTGGCTGTGGGGGTGGCAGCAGCACGGGGTGCAGCAGGGCTCGGGGGACACCACCACCCACCTCGGCAGAGCACACGTCCCACGGTGGCACAAGCCCTGGCCTCGGGGGATGGTGTGCCACGAGATGGCACGGCCACACCGGCTGCACCCTGGAAGCCACGGAGGACGGCCATCACCTTCAGCTCCACAGAGGTGAACCCTCCCGGCAAAAGGTTCAGCTACAACTTTTTAAAAACTTCAAGTGTTCTCTCATCTTTATCTGTGGCTGGAAAAGTGGATTCAAAGAATGAAGTTGTGAAGAAACAAATGGGTTTGGAGGAAAAAAAAAAATATTTAAATTTAGACCAGTAGCAGCCCAAAATGTGGAAAACTACTTCTGTCCCTGACAGCAAGGGAAACTGTCACCCTGGTGGGAAGAGGCAGCACCGACCCACCCTGAGGAGGGCTCGACGCTCCATGCGGGCAGGCGGCCCTGTGCTGGGGCAGGGCAGAGGACACCACGCAGAACACCCTGCTCCCCATCATCAGGGGAAGAGGTGGCTCTCCGCTCCAGCCTGGCTGGGTGAACAGGAGTCACTGACAGAACTGGGCTGGGCTCTTCCAGGTCACAGACAATCCTCATGGAATAACTCAAGACAATTATCATTCCTAAAGGATTAACCCCAGACAGAGCACACCAGGCACCAACGATCATTTTAATGGTTTCCCTGATGAATGACAATCAACCATGTCATCACAGCTTGTTTTGCAAGAGCCACGAGGATGGAGCCAGAGAAGTGCCAGCTTCTTACTGGGGCTTCCCACGGAACACACCTGCTTTTCTCGAGTCCCTGAGAGCCCCCCTCCAGCTCCGAGCCCGCAGTGCCACCAAACAGCTTTCCAACATGTAACTCAGAACCGCTCTCTGCGACGCTAGTTTCCAACATCACACACATTTTATTCTAAGGAAGCCTGTTTTTCAGTTTCTATTTTATGCTCAGCAGCAGAGATGATCAAAAGTTACGGTGGAGTCACAGAAGAACTGCAGCAGCTCAGCCTCGCAGGGGTTTCACTACACCGACCGTTCTGGCACTCGAGGGGACAGCCCCGCACACTCCTGCGGTGTCACACAGCGTAGCGAGAGGTGGCTTACAAGGGCTCCACAGGATCTGTCACCCTTAAGAACACGTACGCTGCTCCTGTGTACAAGAAATCTTTCCCACAGATCAGACTTACCCAGCTCCTAATCACTACTACCCTGCTGAGAATCAATTTCAAAATCCTAAGGAGTTCTCCTTCCTGCAGGGAAAAGCTCGTTAAGGGAGCCAGCGTAGCCATCCCTTGACTTTTGGGTAATGGCAGCACAGAGATTCCCTGCTCAGTATCTTTGATTCTGGAGCTGAAAAGGGAAAGGATCTCTGTCCAAAAGAAGCCCCTAGAGTGCTCCTGTTGCGCCTCAGGAGTGGGCTTCAGACTGGTCTCAGGCGTGGTTCTTCCTCCTCCTCATGGTTCGGTGGCTGCTGGGGCATTTCTTCATCTCTTGTGTCTTGCTTGTCTCTCTCTGCTTGAAGCCAGCTCTGAGGAGCTATCATTTTCTTTGGCCCGTAGGGTGGAGGCCCAATCAAAGCCTCAATGTCATCATAATTTATCACTTCTTTCTCCAGGAGGGCATTAGACAGCTAGAAAGAGTAAATAACGCATAATGAGGCACAGGGGTTTGAAAACAGCCTCTCTGAACTGATCTGAACTCTCCCTGCCAGCTCAGCATCTGGACACAGCACGTGCTGCAGCCCAGGAGGAGCAGACCCTGCCTACCACACTTCAGACGGGGTGACCCAAAGCCCGCTGCAGCCAGTGCGAAGTTCTCCAGGCTGCCGGCCCCTTTCAGAAGGGTGTTTTTGGCCAGGAATACATAGTATGACTGGAGGGAATAAAGCAAGCTCTAGGGAAGGATTTGTTGAGTCTGAACTGCAGGAACAACTAGAGAAGTGCCCTTCCTGCCACTGTACCTGTGGTCCTGCCTAAGATGCCAGAGTAGCAGCAAACGAGACCCCAGCCAGACCTGCACCCCTCCCCTGTACACACGGGGGTAACAACGAGCCGCCTGTTCCTGCAGGCACGGGCTGAAGGTCACCAGAACGGCCTCTCCAGCAAAGCTGAACTCGCCAGCCCCTCTGGCAGCAGAAGGACCCCACTGGAGCGGCAGGTGGCTGTCAAACGCAGAACAGCTCAATCCTGCTGACAAGATGCGACGCACTGGCCTGGCAACCAAAACATTTACTCTGTAGATACTTTGGCTTAACTTAAAAGTTTTTCTGTGATGAGCCTCTAGCAAACATCTGACCGCTGTTAAACGAAAGGATCAGAACAGAGGAGGCCTGCAGAGAGGAGACCCCTAACAATGCCCCTGACTTCAGAGCACTCCCAGGGCACTGTGCCAGGGACAGGGCTGTGACACGGCCAGCAGCAGGGTGTCCGAGCAAGCAAGCTCTGGCTACCTTACTATGCAGTTACATAGCTGAAGGGGTTTTTATTCTTGTTTTAAAAAAAAAAAAAAAGGAAAAGGATTGTGTTATTTGCAAAACATGCAACACTAAGTTGACTCCTGGTCATTTTGGATGTTACAGACCAGACTTCTGAAGGAAAGAGCAAGTAGATGCCCAGGGTGCTGCAAACCAAGCGTGGCTCAGCCCAGAGCGATGGGTACAGAGCTCCTGGCAGAGAGGTGGGGACACAGAGGGGAGGAGGCAAAGCTCTACGCTGCAACAGGGACTCCTTTCTATATCAGGTACCAAGGAGCTGGCAGGTGAAAACTGCCTGGAGTCACCAGGAAGCATGAACCAGCACCAGTCAGCCAAGGTGACGGGTCCCATATTCTTTCATCAAAGGCAGAAACTGTCCACCTGATTCCTGTAAGTCCACAGGAGCTGGAAGGATGAGCTGCTCCTGCCTCTGCAGGCTTCACAGAAACAGTCGCTGTCTGCTTTCCAGGAAACTGCACTGCCAAGAGGCTAGCAGAGAAGTACAGGTAAGGAAACAAGTTCTAGCTTTGATCACTTCCACAGAGTACTCCTACTCCTCTACCTTGCAAATGCCAGCTGGTGTCAGGAGGCAGACTACTCACTGCTGGTAAAGATACACATTCCTCCCCGTGCCTACTCCTAATCTGGGGGATATGCAGTAAACAGTCACTTGTTCACAACACGAGCCCCAGCACTCCCACTACAAGACTTTCTAGGACCGCAGAAACACTGCAACGACTGAGCTACACAGCACAGAAAGCAGCAAGGCAACACACACCTGTTAAAAAAAACCCCACAAACAAACCAAAACCAAACAACCCCCCCAGCTCCAACTTACTGTTTGCAGCTTGTCCCGGTTCTCCAGTAGGAGTTTTTCTGTGCGCCTGTAAGCCTGAGCCACCAGGACTTTTGCTTCCTAGAAGACAGTAACAAGAAGAGAGATTTGGAGTGCAGGTGGCAACAAACACAACATGTGGATAAACAAGAGCAGCACCGAGGGATGGAATCTGCAAACTGAGCCAGGCAGAAAGTGGCTCCCATCAACAGAAAATTCAGAGAAATCATTTGGAAAAAAAAATGAGTATTCATGACAAGAAACAGTAAACTCCTGCACTAGCACAACTCTTCAGTGGAGTCCCAGCTGATGGGAAATGCAGTCTAATTAAGGAGGCTGTCTAACAGCAAGAGATGCAGCTCAGCACAAATCCCAGGGAAGCACAACCACAGTGCTTCGGAAACAGAGTTTTTTTCGTTTCCAGCTATTTGACTTTAACTAAAGCCATGTGGGGCTTTTTTTTTTTTTTTCCCAGTAATGAAGTCAAATTTCCTGTCAAAACAGGCTAACATTTTTCAGCCAGTCTGAACTATCATTTTGGTTAGATAGCCTCTCTGATCTAGGAAGTGGAGACATTTAAATTGTGCAACTGAGGCTTTAAGACACAAGGTTCTTGCAATCGAAGCATTGCATAGCCATGCTTAGATACACATGGGACTCCTGAGGGCCCGGAGAGACTCCATGCAACAGAATCTTTCCCTAGCGGGTATTTGTCTGCAGTCCCACAACCACACTCCCTTTCTACCCAAATTATTCCTTCTTCCCCTGCAAAGCATTTCTCCTTCTCACCAAACGTCACATTTGTACCTCCTGCCTCCCCGAAGCTCACTAGGGTCTTGTCCACACTGGAACCAGGACAGCGGCTTTCACAGTTTTATGCATTGCACCATATTTCACAGCTGCTCGCTGCAGCTTCAGGCAGCACAGCGCTGTGAGGCTGAACTCAGAGCTATACGTGATTCTGCCTGTTCTTAATGCCTCACTGCACAGTCCTTACACACTGCAATAGGTTAAGTGCTCAGCTGTTGGAATTTACTACTTAGTGGCTAACAGAAAAATGCAAATTGTTTGGGACAAGTTACGTGCATTTTTTCACTGAACTGCAGGAAGGAAAGAACAAACAGGAACGTGTAACCAAGGGCAGCCTTACGTGGTCCATCATTTGCTGAAGTCCCTGGCTGAAAGGGCGCCGACCAATTCCGGCTGCGCTCTCCAGATCCGGGAAGGAGAGCTGCCCAATGCTGGGCACCATCCCATACTGCTTCACCATGGAGTAGGCTATCTTGGTCACCTTCTTCAGGTCATCCTGCGCTCCTGGAAATGAGAGAGACAGATGCAGTGCTTACCAGCTCTGAGCTGAGTGCAAGAGCAGCACATCCTGAACAAACACACATTCTGCTAGTCGACAGACCAGAGGACCCACAAGAGCTCGTGGAGGTGAGCACTCCACCTGCTGATGGACCTCTCTGTACATATGGCAAGACCCAACCATGACGGTGAGTGCAGCTACCGGTAGCTAGCTCACACAGAGCGCTTACCGGCCACTGCCCGCTGATATCCTGTTTGGATATCACTATAAACACAGCAGAGAAAGCTTCTAGGCCCTCTCACTCGGTAATTGCATCTGTGGCCTTAGGCTCTGGGACAAGTCAAAGACAACATGGTGACAACCAAGAATGAGACACCCCAAGATCAGAACATGCAACTGGACGTTTCTCCTTCCCAGCGTGAAAAAAAACTCTGTGTTGCTCAGATCACCCTTGGGCAGAGCAAGTGCAGAAGCTCAGGCTCTCGTAGCCCAATCTCCACCTGCCTGTGCCGGGGTCTGGCTCCTCACCTGTAGTGACTTTGTTAAAGGTGATGGCCTCGGACACTCTCCCCCCCAGCGCCATACACATCCTCTCCAGCAGCTGCTCCTTGGTGAAGAGGTACTGCTCTCTTGGAAGGATCTGGGCAAATCCCAGAGCTGCGTTTGTTCGAGGGGCTATGGAAACCTGCAACACAGAGCAGCTCCTTCAGTTCAGAGAACAAAAGAGCTCCCAACTACAGCAGAGGGAGAACAGGAAGAGGCCAGCATTCCCAGTGGAATTTGTTGAAAGCTATGGGGGAGGCTGACCTACAGAGGCACAGCCAAGGACTGCAGCACGTCACCATTCCTGTACTGAAGGCTCTGCCTTCACAGCTACAGACATACACTTTCTGCTCAAGAAATGAAAAGGAAATGGTCCCTAACAGCAAGTCAGTGAAATCCTGAGACTTAGGGGTTGCTTCGGAGGGTATAAACCAAACAGAATTCACTTTACTGTGTTCAGAATCACTGAGACTACCTGGAAAAGGAAAGGATGTCTTCAGAAAAATAAAGAGCCTTTTCCCCCACCCATTAAATGAGAATAATTAACAACAGTTCAGCTTATACAATAGGTCATTCAGAGTGAATTTGCTGCTGGTGTCAAGCCAAGGAGCTGTCGCCCTTGTCATTTCTATTCCCACCTCCCTCCAGCATCAAGGCTTTTCGAGGAGGAGATGTGCATGGAGGGAACACAGCCCGGGGTGCCAAAGGGAGGCTCTTCCCTACAGAGAAGGGCTTCAGGCAGACAAACTCCCAAGCGTGCTGATCTGAAAAACACATCTCTTCCCATCAGTATCAACAGTAGCTTCACTGGCTGCAACATGCTGGCAAGCTACAGCAGAGAAAGATCATGCACACACACACGCACACAGGGAGCAGCACTTTGTGCCCAGAGGAGGTCCATGAACTGAGCAGTAGCAGGAGACTCAGTTGCTCCAAACAGCTTTACAGTTGGGTTTTAACTGAAAGCCTTCTCCTATAGCTAGTTCATCCGCTTTGCACCATCACTATCATCAACAGAGCCTAATAATGCGTTTCCTCCACAGTGTATTTGCTATTTATTTTGCTGCTTCACAGCTCCAAGCTCATGGAGGCCAGGCAGGATTCAACACAAGTCCTACGGAACAATCAATGCATCTTGAAAGGACCCTTCCCACCCGATGACAGGCTTCATTACCCGACAGCTGGTAACGGAGTTACCTTCATCACAGCCTCAGTGTGCTCCAGCAGCCAGCCAACCAAGGCATGACCCGATTCATGAAACGCCACAACCTTCCTCTCTTCTGGTGACAAGATCTTACTTCTTTTGGCAGTGCCTAGAGGAACACAGACAAGGATTCGATAAGACAGCTGGCAATAGGTGTAACCAGTAGGGCATAATCTTGTACAGCTAAGTGCACAAGCTAGCACAGTCTGTGGCTGAACAGCCAGCAAGCTTCATATCACACTCCGTCTCGGGAGATGCAGTAAAATCACCTTCAATTACACGCTGTGGGAGAGGTGCACCCTGTCCCTGCAGCGGAAAGCAAATCGATGCTTGGATTGCTTGAAAACACTGGCAGAAACTTTTCCCCCCCTCTCCCCTTTACAAGAGACTTAATCATTAGACAAATAATTTAACATTTGATTAGATCACAGCTCTAGAACGCAGAGCTCTGTTCTGTTACACTACACCTCTGCCCAGGGACAGATCTGCAACAAGTCAATCTACCATTTGGGAAAAAACCCAACAAAACCCAAACCAGAGACTAGCTAGAGTATCGTACTAATTTTGCTGCATGGTCTTTCAGTCCCTTAGGCAGAACACGAGAGAAGCAAGATGTTGCATTATATATAAGAGAGGTCCCAGTTGAGATTCTTGCGCATTAGGAGTGTTCAAATCAGCAAAAGACCAAGAGTATATATATAAAAAAAAACACAAAAAAACCCCCCAACTTTCTCCAGACCCTAGAAATGTCTCCGATTATACACAGCATGCTCCATCTGAGCTTACTCCCAGGCTCCTGAGAACTAGCAAATTAAGCTATAACTCACACTTAATACTTCCTCCAAAAAGGTGATTTTTGAAAGTGTCTATTTTCCAACCCAGTAGTCCGTAACACAGAAAAAGTCCAATTAGGATTTAAAAAAAAAGCTGAATGGAAGTAAAACTTCTAGCACGTAGCAGATACGTTAACTACAGAATACACTGCTTATCAAGTGCTTGTCGTAGCTCTGCGTGTTGAATGCAGACAGGTACCAGTACTTTAAAGCCAATGTCTCCGCACGGTGCCAGGAGCAGTAGGGGGTAGAGCAGGCAGAGTCAAGAGTAGCATTACACCAAGCTTGCTTGATGTCTTGGAAAACAACATACTATTAACATTAATTTTTAAACAAAGTCAAGAGCTTTATTAAACAAGGAAACAGCAAAATTTGCGTGGCAGATCTTGTAAAAATTACTGCTTAGGGACCCCGGACACCACTGTGCCCCGCAAGGCACGATGGTGATAGAATAGCAGATTAATTGCAATAGCCTTGATTTTCATCAGTCAGTCCCTTACCCTGCCTTCAGCAGGGTGTGCACATGTGCCTGTATGGCTCTTTCCATAGACAGAATGTATATATGTACACATGCTATATATATACGCACACACTTAAAAATTTTTGGAAGCATTCCTCTGTCAGCCCACCAAGGAGTGAGGGCCTGTACTCTTCGCAATAGAAAATGATGTGCCTACAGAGATTATTTCTTTTCCTAAAGTAATCTCCAGGCAGGAAAGTTCTCTGAAGGCCTGTACTTATCATATTTATGAGACAAACCACCCAGGAAACAACTCTGGTGCAGCTCTGCTGGCCTTACACAGTGTACACAAACCCCGCCAAGAAAACAGGCTCCACTACATCTTCTAAAGACAACCCTAAAAGCCTCTGTGCACTCAGCAGGTTTCCTCCCTCACTCCCAGGAGACCTGACTTACTGACTGCTTTCTGTTCCCAAACTAAGAACACAATGGGAACTACCACAGAGAGAAGTTCTTACTCCTCCCTTACAGCAACACAAAGGTTTAAGGCTGACAGGGCCTCTGGACTTGCAAAGTTCTCTTTTGATTCCACACCACTCTTATTAAAACCAGAAGCTTATAATGGAAAGCACAGTAATGCCTTCTTTCTTTCAAGAAAAGCTTTTATAGCAACTGAAATGCCCTCTGGATTGTGAAACCCAGAAGCGTTCCTATTACATGGCAAGGCTACGTTTAATATATGGGCCTGGAGGGTTGTTTGGGGTCTTTCAGGCTTAGTCTACAAAAAATAGTCAGGTCCTGCTAATACGAAAGAATCCGATTAAGCAACAAAAAGACTTTATGGCCTCCTACACACCATGGAGCCTTAGTGAAGCAAGTCAGCAGTGAAACCACTGAAGCCTGTGCCCTGCAACACCCCACCACATTAATCCCAGATATTCCTTCTGCTACACATCCCCCATGGCCTTACTTGCTTTTTGCCTTCCAAGTCTGGGGAACTAAGGCAAGGGTGGAACGCAGAAAGAACAACCAACCAAGTGAATCCCTACAAGTCTGGTGCTTTCTCTCCTGCAGATGGGAAAGTAAAGCACATCTTTGCTCCAGCTGATGAGGAGTTCTGCGCTACAACTAGAGCCATCTCGCTGTCCACTCCTGGGAGCTCCTTCCTGAGTACAGTCTGGGCTTTGTGTGAGTGTGGCCACAGTTACCCAAATCACTCTGAGGGTTTTGTTTTTAAGAGGCAGGTGGAACTGTCAGGAATTTTCTCAAGATTCTTCTCTTAAATGAGGAATTTTTTAGGCATTTTCTGATGAAGCAAACACTCAAGACTTAAATTCCAGGATCAGGAAATAACTGACCCAGTACAAACATCCTGTTCCACACGCTCTAAGAAAAGCACAGCACAGCTTGCCCAGGCTCAGCCCCAGTGATGACACTGCAGCCTGGAAACAGTTAAGTGTCTGATTATGAGAACCATGGCTTGGCTACAGGGCAGTTCAGAACAAAACCCACCAGATTCAAATTCCTCAGGTGAAGTCAAGAGTTCTGGGAACTCTTTTCCCCCTCCCTATATTATGCTGCTACAGGGTAATCTCCAGAGGTTCCTCTGCTGGCAATTGCACAAGCGACAGGGAAAGGCTGACAGGATGTTCTCAGAGGGAGAACAGTACTCTACTGTCTCCCAGTTTATTCTGCCAATTCATCAAAGCCTGGGCTTTGAGGGCAAAAAGAAAAATCCCCGATTTCTTGCTGTGAGGATGCGTAGCCTATTTGTTATTTATGTTTATGTAGCAGGTGTCCAGAGCAGCAAGAAAATCCCAGAGATACTTCCATTTTTTTTTTTTTTAACCCCCAACTTTGTAAACTAAAGGCAGCCATATAGATTTGAATTCCCCTCTTTGCTGTTTTGTTACTGGCCATCTTCCCTGAGCTACTGGTTCTTGTGCCTTCTCTCAAGAAGTGTGGTACAGATTAGTAAGACAACAATAGAAATGGCTGGCTGGCTCACCTGCAATGACTCTTTCCACAGCATACTCAAAGTTGAAAGTATCAATGGATTTGTGACCTTCTCTAGCGGCATGAAGAGCAGCTTCATTACAGATATTCGCTATGTCAGCTCCTGTAGACCAGAGTTTACGAGAATTACTTTGGATTTGTTATGTGAGAGAGATTTCAGAGGACAGAAGAGGCAAGAACAAATCTGGAGAAGGACTTAAGGAAGTCAAATAGCCTGCGCTTTTTTGTTCCTTGGGAACAGAGAGCAAACCTAGTCCATGGTGTTTATGTTGGATTTGAACAATACGATTGCCTTGGCAATGAACACTGTGTTGCCACACAGAGGACAGAGTTCAGCAATCAATTAACAGGCTAAAGCCAAGGCTGGCCCTCAGCGACAGGGGAGTGGCGTGGGCAGTCTGGGTTGGCACGGGCTGCCGCACTGTTCATACAGCAACCACACAACCTCTGTGCGGAAGAGAAAGAACATCTGTTCTGAGTTTGTGTGTGTGTGGGTGATGGTGGTGGGGGGCTGCTGAAAGAAGTCACGAAGAAGCAGTGTGCTGGGGCCTGTTAGAGGGGAAACCCAGAAAGGATATTCCAGGAACTCCACATAAACAGGAACTCTGGAGCCCCTTGCTCAGCACTGTTTCAAACTCCTAGGGACCTACCCTGGAAACAGGCTCCATGCAGGAGCCAGGCAGAGTTGTCCAATTTCTACTGTGACCAGCAAAGTAATTGCTATTCATTCCTCCTATCGCTTTCCTGGTAACATATATCAACTTAAGAGTCTTTCCCCTGAAGTGCAACATCTCATCCTCAACCACAGCTTGGACAGGAGCATGAGCAGTGGTTCCTCCCCTTAGGAATTAGCGCTCAGGCATTACAAAAAGGGTATTCTCCCTACCCCCACATCCTGCTGGTCCCAGAAGTTTCACAAGATTGAAAATAGCCATGAACAATTGCTCATCACAGCTCCATTCACCAGAGCACTGTTTAGGTTCCCACTATTTCCACAGAGATTGAGACTGCTCAAAGAAAAAAGCCTTTTAGACCAAAATACCCTGTTAAAACTAAATAACCAAGCAGCTCCAGGCTGAACTGCAGAACTAGCAAGCAGAGCAGCCCCACAAGGACACAGGATGTCATACCGCTGAAGCCCGGAGTCAGTTCAGCAAGGTGCTGCGAGTAGAAGCTGGCGTCCTGGATCAGTTTGAGACCCTTCAGGTGCTGCTCAAAGATCTCTCTTCTCTCCTGTGAAGAGCACAGAACACCTGAGCCCAGCAAGCCTTCACAGCGCAGCAGCACTCGTGCACGACAAGGAGCAGAGAGCAGATCCTTGGCAGTGGGGACAGGGACATTGCCACCAGAGGGCAGGGCTGTCCTTACAGGAGCCCTGATGAACACCCAGCTCAAATTCAGAGCAGATGTGTGGAGGCTTACCATGAGTCACGGCTTTCTCGCTCAGGGCCACTCTCCCCTCCTCACTTTCACTCTGATCTGTCTTTTCTCTTACCACAAAAGCACTTGCAGGAAGGAGCTCCAACTGCCTCTACCTGGTCCCTCACATGCCGCCAATGAAAACCCCATCTACTACCTGCTTAGCCTGCGACCATCTCCCCGATGAAGAGGGGGCTGAGATGATGGCCAGCAAGTGGCCAAGGAGTGACTCCTTCAGCTGCTCCAGGAGATCCCAATTAAAACAATGGGCTCAGTTGCCAGGGTTTTTCCCCTTTCCTCCTTCAGGGCAGCTGCACAGTTCATGCTTCCGGTGCCAGATTCTATCAGGCACTTAAGGTATTTTAACTGAAAATTCTGAGGACAACAGTAAAGCACAGATGGGAGAAGAAGAGCCTGTGCTGGCAGAGCAAACAGATCTTTGCTGCAGCTGAGCCTATTCCCAAAACTCTGCTAGAAATGTCAACACAGCGGACATGGAAGACTCCTAGTAAATGGATTTAAAAAGCATTCAGAAGGAGAAAGTCACTTAACTGGCTGCCTGAAGGAAAATGAGGAGCCTTACAAGGCTAGTGAGGACAATAAACCTACAGAACAAATGGTGCTCAAGGCACATGACAATTTAAGCTCTCACACAAGCCAACTTGCCAATTAGGTGGTTCCCAATTTCCTGGAGAGAAGACACATAGTTCTGCATCTGCACGGCAAAGAGAGCCTCACAGAAGAATTCACTGCCAAAGCTCATACCAGAGCAGAGACACTTAAAAGCAGCGAGTTGTCATTTCAGAGAAAGAAGCAATTGCATTAGCACGTCAAATCCTTGATTTAGAGCACATAAATAAGAATATAGGCAAACAGAAGCTTACCATCTCTATTTTCTCCAAGCTCAGCCTTTGCCAGGCCAGTGAATCACCAGCAAGGACAGGGACACCTTAGTCATTAGCGTTAGGAAGGGACAGGGCAGTAGGTGCAACATACCTGAAGTGTTGGAAGATCAATAAAGATGTGCCTGTCGAGCCTCCCAGGTCTCATCAAGGCGTTATCCAAAACATCAGCACGGTTGGTGGAAGCAAGCACTATGACATGATCCGTGGTTCCCATTCCTGTAGAAAAACAAGCAAAAACAAAGGTGAAGGTTTCCACCATCACAGGTAATGCACTGCAAGCAGACAAAGGGGCAGGGCAGGATGCAAAGAATGTCTTACACAGCTTTATCACAAAGCCAGGGGTCTTTACAGCACCCTTTGGGGAAGCTGAGGCTGAGAAGTGTCCTCTTCCAGCTGAGAGCACAAGGCAGGAAAGAACCTCCCAAGTCACCCAGGCCAGCCTCTGGGTCATCATGAATACTCTGAAATTCCCTTTTCATTTACATAATAAGCTTTGGCTTACAATTTATTTTTTTTTTAACCCTGCCTTTTATCACATTTGGAAATTGCTCCATAGAAACCAGAGCAGAATCTCTCTATTCTCATGAGTTAGGAGATGCCTTCTCACCCCCGGGCTCAAGTCAATTCCTTCTCCTTTAGCTCCAGGTTGTACAAACAACATTTGCCAGCTGAAACAGCCTTTCCCTGCCAAATATTTCTGTGGAAAGCCCTTTCAGCTTTCATTTATGTTTAGCCTTCAGTCACACATAGGCCACCAGGATCATCAGAAGAAGGCTCTCTTCTGACCAGCTCAGGTTAATGCAGAAAGGGAGGACACAGCCTTGCCACCCAGCGAGGGGCTTGTTACAGCACGACTTGATCTTTGTCTTCTCACCTTTTACCACTCAGAAGACACCCAGGCATACTGCAGACCAGTGCAAAGACCAACCCTGCAGAACTTACACTACAGACACGTGGGCTGACACAAAACACGTGTTTTGTGTCAGCCCACGTGTCTGCCCAAACACCCAACACCAAACAGCTTTGCAGTGATGATTAGCATACAGTAGCTCAAGCCACAGTCAGAGAAGGTTTTGTCTCCAGGTCTTTAAGATGAAGGGACATCAGGATTTACAGGCTTTGAGAGCAGCCTGCAGTATGGAGGCATCAAAGGCAGACAGCACTTCCTGGGGAAGACAGAGCACTAGCAGCTGGAGGAGGGCAGAAAGGGGCAGGCAGTTGTGCTGCTTGGGTGGGGAGCCAGAGATCATGTTGAATCACCAAACCACACTGCTTATTTATTACATTCCACCAGGTGCCCACAGGCCCCTGGGTATGAGTCACCTGCTTACAGCAGATTCAACAGCCCTGGCGTACAGCAACCTTCCCAGGGAAAGGACGCGTTAGGCCCACGTGCTTCCTTCGCTGCCAAGTCACACGCTGCAGAGAGGCAGCTTTATGCACGTAAGCTGGGCGAGTTTCAGCTCTCTCCGGCTCCACCAGAAGAGCTGCCAAATGTGTCAGCGTACAAGAGCTCAGCAGAGAGATTAAGGTTACAGGTAAGTCAGAGGACTGGCTCCATCAGCTTGTGCTATAGCAAGCCGCAGTTCCTCCTGCCTGCAGGATGCTGTCTAAATAAGCTCCTGGAGAGGATGAAGCCGGCTGTTCTTCGGGCATATATCACACTGCACTTTGGAGTTTGATAAATAAGCAGTGAGACTGGCAGGCACTTGGGGGATAGCAAACTTCATTCACCTGGCAGGATTAGATGGTACAGTACATTATCTGCTTTGCAGCTGGGAAAACTCTTAAAATAGGTCTGGCTATTAGGACAAATATAAAAAAACCCAAACAGATCTACTGAGAGCATCCTCCTCACATCAGCTTCTGCTCCACTTGCTCTCAAGCCCATATCCCAGCGGTGTGAAACACCACTCCAAGAAATCCACAACTGCAGCCTCCGATTCCTATTACTGTTCCCAATGCAGCATCACCTGGTGTGTCACAGGCTTTGGCTTCCAGAGGCAAAGATCAGCCAAAGGAAGAGCCTGCAAAAACAACACCTCAGTCACATCAACAAACAAAAAACAGCTCTGAAAATTTAGCCTGAAGAGAGCCTTCATATTTACAATGTTTACAAAGCCACTTCAAAAGGGAAAGGGAAGAAAGGGTCCACTTGAACTGGCAAGTGCTGTGCTCCCCACTGAAGCTGAGCATGTTACTTTGATGGGTGTCTCATCTGCATTATTACACTGTGTAATTCTCCAGGCGTTTGTTCAAAAGCCTTTTGGACATCATCTCTGAGCAATATAATCGAAACAGGGCCACCTTTGTGAGGGAAGCCTCGGCGTCAGAAACTTGGACACAGCACAGATTGGGAGAGAGGTCTTGCCTGAGGACATCAGGTGAAGAGCTGCTACCAAAGGATGTCCTGCAGGACGCCTTGCATTTTCATTCACAAGGCACAGATCAGCCCATGACTGTAAAGCTCCTCTCAAACGCATTCAGAACAGAGGAGATATTTGGGTCACATTCCTCTTCCGCTTGTTTGCGGTTTGTGAGGGAAGATTTACTATTCAAACCAGGCACCTGTTTTGACAAAGCCTGGAGTACATGTGTCACTCTGGTTTTAAAAACAGCTTTTGTACATACAGGCTCCCTCCAATCCCTCCCCTTCTCCCACCAGACTCCCGGTGCTTCCAGAACACAAAGCAAACTGTCAGAGTGAAGGAAACCAAGGTCGCTTGCAGGAAGAGCACTACAATTACTCTAAAACCTGCGTACCAGAATTACAGAGTATCAAACTGCACATTCATCCCATACAACTTTGCATAATGGCTTTTTTCATGGTGTCCTCATCCTTCCTCCAGCCTGCAGAGTGGGTTCCATATAGCTCTGACCCTCCTTTTCTTCCTCTACCTTATCTCTGACTAATCTCATTTGAACACACAAATTCGACAATCATTGCTAAGCTGATGACTCACCGATCTACTTTTGCACGACCCCCCCCCCCTCCAAATTAATAGCTAACTCTGTTCTATGACGTTGCCTTGCAGAACTTCAACCATCAATTTAAGCTAAGGGCAGCTAAAACAGAGCTCTCAACCTTCCATTTCAAGGCTTCCTCATTACAAACACACCCCACTCCTCTGCCTGTGCTTGAGTAAAACCGTTAACCTCCTAAAAAAACCTTATTCACCAGCATCCTAAAAACTATTTTGCCACAAAGCACATAGCACTTCAGTGTTCGTTTGGGTAACATGTTTGGTTAGATAACATTTCAATAACACGTGCCCAGATCCTTGCTTACGAGTACAAGCCAACAATAAGTCCATGTTCCTTGTACTAGCCTGACAGTCCTTCCCAGCTGTCTCCCGTCTGACATTGTAAACTCCTTGCGCTATTTTTTTTAGTATGTGTTTGATAAAGCACTTAGCCAAATGAAGGACTTAGTATATGATCTGTATGAGACACGAATAAATAATGAGACAAGATAAATTTAAAAATAACCTAGGCAGCGCACAGCAAACAAGGGATTCTTAAAGTAGATATTGAGGATAATGTTTACCTTCTAAACCCACTTTCCAACAGAGCTGTACACTAATTTCTGAATTGAGACTCACCAAGAAAACACCCTAGAAAACACACCTAATTTCTACAGATCGGAGGAAATCAGACATTTTCATTTTTACTAGAGAGATGTGGATTGTACAGATTGCATATTCCTGAACAGACAGATGGGTCTCCATTTCATTCAGTGTCAACCTGTTGCCAGCTCACCCTACAACCGTCAGGAGAAAAAACAACCCAACCACAGCAGGATTGCTGTTGTGTGTTACTACTGGCCCTTTCTGTCAACACCTACTATTCTGGTACACCTGTAAACAGTTATATTCACTCCAGGAATATTCACATGCTTAGCTGCCCGAGTTAGTGCACGTGCAAAGTCCCAGGGAGCTGCATGCACGTATTTAAGGTGATTTCTGGTACCTACGTAGCGTTGTGTGTTTCAAGGGCGTTCCCCTGATAACCAGGTTTCCGTCTGGTTGTTTAGGACCTACTTAAAGCTCGTTCCTTCAAACGCTTCACAGCACCTGTGCTGAAACAGAGAGGGGTCTGCAGAGTCTCTGTACAGCAGGACCCCTCTGCCATCTGTACCATGCTGTGCTCCCACTTACAATTTCTCCTCCTCCTGCAGCAAGGGCAGAGATCCAGAATTACAGATCATTTTGCGTACAAAGCAACGTCTACTCTTTGCTGACAGCAGTTTTACAAGACCCAGCTCCTCTCCCTGAAAAGGGAGTGCTGTCTCTAGAGCAATCTCCAGAAGGCGGCCTTGCTGCAGAACTGCAAGACGTACTCTACTTCAGCAGGGCTGCATCCCTGTTTCACTGCAAACGTTCAGTAAAAAACCAAGCAGTTTTAACCCCTTTAACAACGTCTGGAGAAAGGGGGATGCTTTTACTGCAGGATGGCTTTTGATGTGTCATATTATGAGTGTGATGAGACAACAAGTGTCACAGTTACAGTTCAGGGAAGAGGCAGCTCTGTCCCACAAAACAGCAGGCTGACACAAACACTCCCTGATGGGCACGTAGTTAGTTATTCCTTACCCTGCTCTGCAATTACACGATTTAGCAACAGAAACACTGCAAGTTGGGTCAGTGCTGCAGGCTCTGACAGAGTTATGACTAAGAATAGATCATTCTTTCTGGCACTTGTGGGAAAGTATCTGAGAATAGGGCCAATTCCAGATGCGGTACAGCCAGAATCCATCCAGAAGTATGGCAGCAAACCAGGGCTTGTTTGCAAAGCTTATCTCTCTCAGTTTAGATGGGGATCCTGTAGACAGGCAGACAATGTGAGAATACATCAAAGGATGGGAGAATTAATATATTACATTGCTTATGTCCCTCTGGGACAATTAAACTTTAAACCTTAACAGGCTTTAAACCACCTGTCTTAGATGGAATACAGCAAGTATCCAGCAACATTTAATGGCCAGTTGCACCTAAACATTACACTCTACAGACAGCAGTGCCCTTCCTGCCAATTCATTTTCTTTTGCTTCCCCAGTACTGCAAATAATTCTTCTCCAACTGCCAAGGGGAAAACATAGTCATGAACTGAACCCTTTCCTACAGTAAAACCTTTTGGGTTGCTGCCCTCTGCCAGCCATGATCTCTAATGCACATTTTCTGTTTATTTTATTAGCAGGTGGATGCCTGTGTGGTTGTTGTGCAAATTCACTTGGGATGTGACGCTACACTCTTCTGACTCAGAGTCTTCAGTGCAGTCACAAAACCAGTTGGCTCCAGATTTTTAAAATTTACTAGATTTAGCCCCAAATCCTTAAAAGCCTACATAAAAGTCTAGATTTCAAGAAGGTTAGCTCCACAACTTAGTCACAGCACGTACTCAGAGATCTGTCCTAAGCCCAATCACTTCTTTAGGTTAACATCAGCTCTGGAGTAGTCCTGCCTAAGTCTCCAGGAACAGGTGAGGAGAGATATGCTGCAGTGCCTTCAGAAACAGGGACTAATGATGGGAGACGTGGGCTCAGAGTGGTGCTTGAGGAGATTCCTAAAGGTTCTGCAGGAAAGTGTGGGTCAGGGTGAAGCAAGTACTGGGCACACAACTTCCACAAACCCTGTGCTGAACAGCAGCTGCTGCTTTTCCTTTGTACTCAGCACAGCAGCTGGTGAAGGGGAGAAAGAACAGAGAAAGGATCGACTTCAAATGAGAGATATGGCAACCCGTGAAATGAGAGCAAAGCCAGCCCAGGCCACACTGGTGTCCACACAGGGAAAAAACCCAAAACATCCTGATGTTCAGGGCTGCAGCCCCTTCATTAACCATCAGTCCGAAATACAGTTATCACTAGTCATACAGAGGATCTTTTAGCAAGGACAGGACCAAGCTGTAGTTCTGGGCTTAGTCCTGAACAGGCTGTGAAGTGCAAGCTAGCCTCATGCCAGGGAAGGGGGCAATGCAATCTGTTTCAGTGCAATGGTAATTACTTCAAGCAGTAAGAGAACGCTAAAGAGGCATGGCAAGTTCAAGGAGGAAAAACACATAGAGGTCAACAGCTTTGATCTCTACAGCAATAAGGGCCCAGCTGTTGAGAGGCAGAGAGAAATACTGACCATCCATTTCCACCAGCAGCTGATTTAAGGTCTGCTCCTCCTCAGCATTGGCAAAACCAGATATATTGGTTGAGCGCTTCTTGCCCACAGCATCAATTTCATCGATGTACACAATGCAGGGCGCGCGAGCCTGGGCTTCTCTGAAGAGGCTCCGAACTCGGGCAGCTCCAAGACCTACAGGGGAAGGGAAGAAGACGTAAGCCTCACAGCTAAAATTGTTAGTACAGTGGAGAATAGAATTCTTAGCCCCTAATGAGACACCTAACACCAGGTAAATCCTCAGTGCATGACAGTCACCCTTTCAATACTCCTGGCACAAAGAAATAGCCACGGAACTCATATGTTTAACAGCCCTTAGGCACTGCTCCTCCTGGAGTGTGCTGGCCTCTTACTGAGCTTCTACAGCTGCTGCAAGAGGGGCTCTGCTCCCTGCTCCTAACGTGAACTCCTGTTCCTTCCACAGGTCAGAAGCTGAAATATTCAGCACGTTCCTGCACACTGGCCCTTGTCAGGTCTCAAAGAGAGCTAGGAGAAAGGAGGAAAAGGAGGAAGATGGAAATCTTGAGACACAAAGAGGCCATACTTTCTCCATCAGCAGGGAGCAGCAGAAAGTCCATCAACATCCTCATATAAGGAAGGAAGCCTCAGCTTTAATAACAGGTACAGGGAAGTCAGTGATAATGCTTTCAGGTGAAGAACCATGGCTGCACACTGGCAGAAAGAAATTCATGCATTTTATCTCCTACATAATTAAGTACTCTCTACCACTGGAAACCTTTTATATTTTTGTTAAAAACATCCAACTCATCATCCTCATGCAAAGACAAGCTAAAACTCTGTCCTTTGCAAGAGGCCCAGCCAGCACCCTCCAACTCCACAGACCAAGCGACCTCCACACCCTTCCTCCCAAGGAGCTTACCTCCTATCACCTCCACAAACTCAGAGCCTGCCATGGCCAAGAACGGCACTTGTGCTTCTGTAGCCACAGCCTTTGCCAGCAACGTCTTTCCACAGCCTGGCGGTCCGAGTAACAAGGCACCCTTGGGCACTTTAGCCCCAAGCTGAAGGTAGCGATCAGGACTCTGAAAGAACACCACAGCTCTGTCAGATTCTCAGCTCGCGTGAAGCACCTGCACAAGAATACTGCCCCCAGAGCTTCCTGATACTGTTTTCAGCCTGAGCAACTCTGAGCTGCTACTGGGAGCAGCTACATCTGCATTCCTGTTAAGGAATTGGAAATAGAGGGATTGAGTCATGCTGATCACGGCATAAAAAGCTGTCAGCTTATTTAAACAGAGGCTGCTCAGTGTCATGAAGGATGAAGAGAAAAATACACCCTCCTCCCCAGGTCAGCCATCTATCCCAGAAGACAGATAACAAGCACTTATTTTGTTTTACTTTTACATACCTTTAAATAGTCCACAAACTCTTTGACTTCCATTTTTGCCTCATGCATTCCTGCTACATCCTTGAAGCCAATCCCTTTTCCAGACTTCCCATCCACAATGGTGAAACGAGCCATTTTCAACTGGTTCTGTAGAAGGTAACACAAATACTGAAGACAAGCTCTGACTTTGGACAAGGCAATAGTCTCAAAACGCTCTTTGCTGTACTTTGGGAGACAGCACGGGACAGGTAGAAGCTGCCCCTAACACACACCACTAAAATGCCCACTAACACATTGGTGTTTTACTAACTTTTGCTTTGGAAACATTTCACAGCCCAATTGTTGACTCAAACTTTATCTATCCACATGTTGTTGGGAAGAGACAGAATAAAACTGCAGTAATAGTCCCAACACAATCCAGCTCAAACTCCATGTACACCAGGCAGGGGTAATTATTAAAAACGTGCAGAACACCCAAAGCCTCCCCGGTTTCTAAACGCTCTGATCCTTAATACACATAGGACAGGTATACTTCTGAGGAATATGTATTGATGGTAAATAATTGCCAGTGGTAAATAATTACCGATACTGTCTTGTAAATGCATATAAACAGACCCTTTGCACCATTGTCCAATGCTGCCGCTGTTTTCTACTTCAACACAACCCAGGACAGAACAGTAACTACAGGTTCTCAAATTTAACAGACACCACATTTCAGTCTCCTGGTGTGTGTTAAGCCACAGTGACAGTCAAAACAAGAATTTAGTTAAACACCCTACTTGTAACTGCTCATTATGTTCTACTGAAAACAGCTACTTGGGATTTTTTTTTCCTTTGAGAAAAGGGTTTATAGCTTCTCAGGCCTCAAACATCAGCTGATCCAAAGGAAGGGTTAAACACACCGGGCCTAGCTGTCCCCACTTACACAAGGACAGAATCTAGTCTTCAAGGCCCTCACTACTCAACACTTCTTTAAAATATTCTTCTCCTCTGAGCAGCTACATCCCTTTGTATAAAGAGAATCCCAGAGCTAGAAGAGAACTGCAGAGGACACTACATAGCAAATCTAACAAGGGACTGAATTCACCGTATTTTCATCCCCAGATCCCTGCGGTCAATGGCAGTGCACCCCGGGCTGATTTCTACAGAGTTTCATCAGCTGATCCCGGCAAGGGTGGAAAAGGGGAGGAGGAGATTTGACTGATGTTGCAAGCGAGGCATGTGGCATGAGCAGAACAGGCCAACACATAATGAAATCCAGAATCTGAACATATTGTATAAATTGAGAACTCGTTTTGCAGAAAGCAGCAATTCCTACTTCTGGCTGTATGGGAGGCACATTGGCAGGACCCAGTGAAAAACACCATCTGCAGCTGCAACTCATTAGCAGGCTTTGAAAATAGCAGAGCAAACTGGACTGCGAATTCACTGAGCTCAGCCCTTCCTGCCATTGGGGAAAGAAAGGGCCTCAGCTAAGGCCAGATACTGTACAAGCTACAAGCTAGTCAGATGATCAGGACAGGAAAAGCAGCAAGATGTGTCATGACTGGACAGTCCTTGGCACCCGTTAATTCTCATTCTGCATTGACTTCGCTGGAGAAAGGGGAGATTAGGCCAGCAGAAGACAAGACTACCCAGAGGCCGCAAAACACCACCAAGATCCAGGATACTCACAAAGGCGTTGAATCCTCCTACCCGGCTTGCAACCCTAATAAGGCGGAAGATGCTCCACAACATGGACACAGCCACAAGTGTCACTATCAGGGAAATGATGTCACTAAAAGGACAAAAGCAAGATAGGTACAAGTTGAAGCGTTCAGCCACAACTTGGTAAATAATACTCAGCGTCACTATTTTCAGTATTTTAAAGGTACCGACATTAGGGCTACAAGTGCAGCAATGAGTAGACATAACCAAGAAAATGGAACCTTTACAGGTTTTTATATATATCTATAAAAAACAAAAAAACAACCCCCCCAACAACTAGATAACCTAAAAAGTTAAACAGAGGACACTGGCAAATACTGCTTACAGCTGTGGAAGAAAATCAACCTCATCATCCCCTCCAGAGATATTTCTACTTATAAAACAAGTAAGATCTTCAGGCAGCCAAATCATACCCAGAACAGAAACTGGCGGGGCTGGCAGTCCATCCAAAGGGAGCTAACTGCAGAAGACCTGCATCAGGCAACACCAGGGAGATTCCAAAATCCCTAATCCTGGCAGAAATCCCAGTGTGGGTCTCCCATTAAGTGGCTGCTCTACCTACTCTGGTCGGCCCTCCCTGGGCAAGCCTCTCAGAAGTCCTTCATGACAGAACTGCTACAGCAACCAAAATCATTAATTTTCTGGATCCTTTGCAATACCAATTGCATTAGGAGGGAGATGCGGAACAGAGATGGCACTGCAGGTCTAATACGGTTACACGCTGAGGACAAATATCCTGTGAGCTCCAAACAAAGGATGCTTTCAACAGGAGGAAAAAGGACCGTATTTCAGATGACAGGTTGGGATTTGTGGGACCCTGCTCTGCCTCACATGCCTGTGAAATCATCTGCTCTCACCACACTTCTATGTCTTATCTTTAAGCTAGGAATGTGCGTTCCATCTCTCACAGAGGGATGATTTACTGAAGCAAGGGGACCAGCATGTGCTCTATACCCAGCTGCATTTGTTTCTTGGTGAGAGATCCTAGGCAACACTGGAAACCGAAAGTCACCTTCAGTTTGTCAACTATGCAAACAGGATTAATTCTGAGACACATCAACTGCCCCCATCTCAGAGTAAACTGAATCCAAGCTGCAAGTAAGTGCTCTGCACCTCACAGGTTCAAACTCCAGACTGAGACTCTGAATTCTCCAGACATTCATCAAGTCTCCTGAGAGACTTCAGACCCTATAATATCTCTTAAAACAATAATCTCTTTCCAGGGCAGGGGAAGGAGCTCGTGTCGGTGGCTGACTAACTCTTCAGTCGACTCTTCCTGTTACACACAAGTTTGAAAAAATTGGCAAGTTCTGAATTTCCACTAAAGGTCCCATACCGCATGATAAATTTAAAAAAGTTAATCATTATACAAACCATGTATTAAAAATGTGCAAATCTTGTTCATAGGACAAGCAACTAGACAAAATCCAGTCCAGGCACCCATGACCATGACATCTGTTTCCCATTTTGGCAAGGTGTCTGGGAAGAAGAATTACACACACTGGCCATCCCCACCTACAGTGGGAAAACCACTGTGCTCCAAACCCTAGGAGCTACTAAGAGCAGATGACATGCTGTGCACGGTGCACAACTGAGTGACTGGGCCATCTCAGCAGATAAATGTAGCAGCACCATGGCTGCCTGTTCTCAGGAATCGGGATTTCTTTACCTAGCAGACAGGACTTCTATACTACATCTCTGTGTTAGTAATTTAGAATAAGCAATTAGTTGAGAGGTCACCAAATGCTGGAGTCTCTCCCCACACTTACAGAAAGCATCT
The DNA here is from genome assembly GCA_013400195.1 of Aramus guarauna. Taxonomy (NCBI): domain Eukaryota; kingdom Metazoa; phylum Chordata; class Aves; order Gruiformes; family Aramidae; genus Aramus; species Aramus guarauna. The sequence goes on along the minus strand of VXBL01006904.1, from coordinate 180,670 downwards.
TTCTACACCAGCGTAACGGCCACCGGTGATGGAAGTGGACTTGTTCAATACTTGTTCAACAGCCCACCGAGCGAGCTCCACAGATCTGTTTTGTACTCTGGACCCCATAAATCCTGTTTTCAAAAACAAGCTGCTGGTCTTAACAGAAGGGCAAATAAGCCACATCAGGAGCAAATGTGCACAAATCATCATGTGAAAACACTGAATAAAGCCTAGCCAGTGTTCTATAGTCTTTTGACAGATCTTCCCTCTTCTTGATCATTATAGCTCATTTTGGACTCAAAAGCTTTGAGATTTTTTTTTTTTTTTTTTTTTTTTAAGTAAAGGATCTTGGTTCCAGGTAACAGAAAAGGGCTGCAAGTTTGACAGAAGTACTTCTCATTGTGATTTTGTATGCTAGCATCAAAGCCGCTCTGCTCGGTATGTGGCTCACAGCTGGAGCAAGCACCAGTGCAGGCTGTCCTCTGAGCTACAGCTGCTGGAGAAACAGGCCAAAACTAGGTGTTTATTTTTACAGGCTGAACCACCACCACAGGCCTTCCTCGCAGCATTTTAACTGGTGGGGGGGAAGGCTCACAGCACCACCAGCATTCTCCACCGACCAGGGTGTAATATCACTTGTTGAGTCAGGATTCCTATCACACTCTACACTTCAATAATTGATTGTAAGGACAAGAAGTGCTCTGCTGTGCAAGGACACACAGCAACCAACACAGACCTGCTTTCATGGGACCCTCACTTTTGAAACATTAAGGTACATCTAGAGCATGCCTGCTCCTGAAAGACAGGGTAAGCGCTCCAAAACTGAGACCGCTTTTTTGTTCTATATTTATATAACAACATCTAGTTGAAAGTGACTTTCCTCTCCAAGCGAGGGATGTCATCACCAATAAAAGATCAACAGTAAGCACAAAATTTTTATCATACTTTCCATAAAAGCCAGGATGTTTGTAGGAAACGGGGATTCTCTCTCTCTCATCAATATTCAGCTCGTCCTCCACAGCTCTCAGCTTCTCTTCAAATTTGTCAATGTTTGCCACCCGCATTGTGTACAACAGTGTAACATTCTGGGGAAGTGCAATCAAAAGCAGCATTTAAGTATTGTAGTACAAGGATACAGCGATGAGCAGAAGCAGCGCACAAATCAGATAAAAGTTAGCCTTATGTTACATCCTTTGATGCTGCAGCAACAAACTCAGGAGCAGGTAACTGACACTGGGGCTCCAAATGAACTTCAGAAGTAATAAGAGTATACAATCTTCTAGACACCTTCTCACATATTGAACTGAGCCAGTAAGGGAAAAAGGATTGAATTTTTCTAGCTTTTTAGATACATTTAAGATTTTCTTCCAGGCCATTATTAATTATTTTTACAATTTAAAATAAAAGTCTTTGTTTCCAGGTTGATACAAGTAACAGAAGTCCCCTGAACTTATGAGAAAAATTAACAAAGAGCAAATTTACCAGCTAGAGTTTTACCCAACATATATTAATTAATTCAATTACTTTGAACAGTATAATCTAAGATCATCCAATCATAGAAAGCCACTCACGACTTGTCCATGCGGAGTTCCTCCTGGGTGCAGATAAATTTCCACAATATCACTCTCTGGCACCACTTCGATTCTCTGGACCTCCCCTTTCGCCAGCATCTCATTCACAAAGTAGTTCCAGGAAATGTTGGTCCCTTCTCTGTTCTCGCTGACAGTGAATCGAAACATCAGCACTATGAAGGTTATGATGAGGAGTGCCCGTAAGCGTTCAAGATGCATCTGATTTTCCCTTTTCCTGCGTTTCTCATCCTCTTTAGAAAAAAGGGTATCAGAGAAGAAACATATGAGTACGTAATTGAAGAGCTTTCTGACCCAAAGAAGGGACAATTAAACAACAGAGATTAACACAACAGTACATTTTGGGGTTTGGTTTTATTTTTTTATTGCGTGTTTGGTTTCTCCTGCAGGACTAGGCTCAGGAGCAGTACCTAACTCACATTGCACGGGCAATTTCCTGGCTGGCACACAAAGGAGGTTGTGTGACTTGCCCATGGTTAGACTAGTGAGTCAGTTTTTTTGGATTGCATGACATTCCCAGACTTTTCTGGCTTCTGGACTGTCAGACCACAGGGCCTCAGCTGTTCCATGGAACCACACCTGGTCATGAAAGCCCAAGCACTCAGATGTAAGCTTCACAGTTGCCTGGAAGGAGGCAAATTTTGCTAGCCAGCAAAAAAAATCTGCTTGCATCACATTGCTGTGGCTGTAGTCAGCTGTTCCCCAGCGCCACCAAAAGCCATGCAGCGAGGCACTGCATACACAGAGGAGATGACGGAGGGTTACCTCTTTTGCTGCAATTGTTGCTTCAGTAAGAGGAAGAATCGAAGCATCAGCGAGCCAAAGCAAGCCCCTTACTTCCAGAAGTTATTGATTGTGTACAAAAGACAGACAGCAATCTCAGACATATTTTGAAAAGCTCTGAGCGTTTCCTGCTTTAAGGCAGTCTAATCCTGGTCCAGGAGACTTCAAATGTTTACAGTCCACTAGATCCATTACAATTCCACCAAATGTTATTCTATTCTAAAATGGGAGACACTCTCACTTGCCTGGCCCAATGCATATAGGCCAAATAATGCCACGGGACCCTTGTTGCTAAACATCAAACTCAAGAATGACTATAGCCCACTTCTATAGAACGTGCTTCCACACTGCCTAGTCCTCAGGCTGTTGCTAACACATCCACCGGAAAATACTAGGAGCGAGTAAAACCAGTCACGGCATCACTGGTAAACCACACAGCACAGTATTATAAGAGAGAATTGCTTCGTGGCGAGCTCCTGATCTGCTGGTACCCTGCAGCACTAGACCAACTGCATTTCTACTACCTAAGAAAGTATCTGCATTTGCAGTAAATCTGAAATAGCACAGGATACCTGATATGCAGCTCACCTGTGCACATAAATACACTACAAATCAATCTCACTGTCTTAAAATAGCACAGATTTTCTCCCATGCTATATAACTAACCTCACCTTTAAAAAGGTTTGATAACTTGCCACATTAAGGATCTGTATCAAAGAGGGATTCCCATACTGGATGTGCTGTCCCCCGCCTTTACTGTACTAGTCACATACCGAAGCAATGACGTGAGAAAAAGGGATGGTTTACTTCAAGTATTTGCCAAATCTTTTTTCAGACTCTCAACATTTTTTGCACTGCACAGGCAAATTTAAAACTCTGTGGCCTGCAAAGGACTGCCATGGCATAGTTCAATGTCAACTGCTAGCTCGTGTTTGATTTGTTAAGATGACAACAAATGTCTCCTCCTCTTTCCAGTCGTATGCAGGTGTTCTCAATATATAATTTAGCACTTGTTCTTGATATACAATTTAACAGCAACATGGCATACATAAATACTAGTCTACACTGAGAAATGAATTAATTCTGCACCACTGGACTGCTAGTGCATCCGCCTGCTGCAGCCCAGATTCGATTTATTTGCAAATTCATAACAAACGTTCTGACACTAGCATTTATCACTAGCCACCAATTAGACCCTACACACACTGCAACAAAACCAAGGGACAAACATATGACCCAGTCAGATGCTAAAAAAAGTACTCTGTCCTTCAGATACGCAGCATCATTTTTCACTCGTTTCCTAGCTCTGCTCCACGTTTAACAGGAAAGGCTTGTTCCTAAATAGAAACAATGCAGCTTTTCAGATAAGGTCATAATTTCAAAAGACAGTGACAAGCTCAGACATTGCGTCCAGCCCATCCACTTTGTTCTTTGATGCCATCTCCTCACTTCTGTGTTATCTGCTAGATCCAGCTTTATGAGAACAAAACAATCCATCACAAAGCTGTGGGATGACATCCACTGTAGTCTTATGAAAGAAAATTAAAATATAGTACGATAGAGGCCTTAGCCTGGACAATGTCCTGAAAAATTAAGCAAGTTCTAAATAAAAAGGTTCTATAGAGAAAAACTACTCTAGAAAAGTGAGTGTCAACAGAAAGAAAGTCCATCTATCACTAGGCAAGTTCCTTGGAGATCCGAGTCAAGTGTTGCTAAAGGACTTTTCTGTATTAAGTTACAGATAAAGTGAGGATGCATATAGTATGTTCTAAAGCACACAATCGCAAAAAGATCACCACAGGGTAAAAGCTGGCCATTAGATATCTCAACACAAGCTTATCCAGTTTCTAGGAATTAGGCTTGTCTAGGACCTTTAGCCTACAGCTGAATAATTTCAGGAAAAAACACCATTTCTAGAAAGCTAGAAGGCAGCTCAAAGCTTTCCTCTACTTTGCATTTAATTAAGGACAAAACCAATCTATTTCTAAGCTTATGTAAAGTGTGACTATCTTTATGGTACAACATTCATATTGCACCATAAGCTACCCCAGAACATTCAGTAAACGAGAACCAGTAACAGGATGTGACACTTGCAAGCAACAGCTGTGGGAATACTTCCAGCTTTTTACTCTCAAAAAGCCTCCACGAAGCAATGATTTGCCATTAACCCCAAATCTGAACTCTCTGATTAAAATCTTGCAAGGGCTGCAGTGACAGTTTGAAGAGTTCTTTTTAATAATTACTGCAGAGACGAGTATTCCCCTGGAGACAGGGGGTAGCATTCCACCTCCCAAAGTCAAGCTATCCATTAATCACAAGAGAAGAGAGGCCAAACACAGCATGTTACCGTTTACTAATTTTAATGGCTACAATACTGCTACAAGGCACTGTGCAGTCTTGCAAACCTCTAAGCTCCGATTTCCTTAACGAGGACTCCGGATACCTGCACTTGCATCCCACTGAAGACTTTACCCCAGTTAAACGGATCAAACCGGCAAAGCCACTGCTCTTGCCTTAAAGAGACTGCAGTGACACCCGAGTCAGGCTAAAAGTCAGCAGCAGCTGACTGCTTTTATTTCAAAAGTTAGTTAATCCAAGAGGATTCTACCACTGCATTTAAGCACAACAAAGGAAAAGCCAAGCTATTACATTATTTGATGATACCTACGTAAAAGTTTATCATATAAAACTATATTACAAGGCATGACTTAAACATGATGCTAAGTGCCCTCCAACTTGCAGTACAAAAGTCTGGAGCCCTCCAGCTGCAGGTTTATCCCTTACTCAAAGGTCCAGGAAACAGACAGCACAGCAGGCATCCACACACTCACTCAAAACATCATCAGCCTCTGCAAGCATCAACTCATGTCATAAAATGAAGAAAATAATCAGGTCTTTGTTACACTTCTGCAAGCATTACTGCCAAGACAGAAGAATGAGGCCTTCACCTCAGCCACTTCTGACATCTTTCTTAAACTGCCCCACCAGGCCCACAGGTACAAGACTTCACAGCTAAAAATCTACACCACAGAGTCCGAAAACATGCCTTAAACAGAGCCTAGAAAATCTCTGCATGCACTTCAGTTCTTGGGAGGCTGGAGGGAAAGAGCATGTACCCACAAATGAGCAAAGAATTTTCTTTACAGAAGTGGAAGAATCAAATTACACTTTTAAAATGGAATGCAGCAGTTGTCAATCTACAAATAGCAGAAAGTTGATAACAATATCAAGACTGAAGGGACACCCACAAATCCACTTGTATTTGAAAAAAATGTTTGGTGAAAACCTACTGGTAGGAGATAACAGTGCCTCCTACAAGGATCAGAACATTGCCTGTCAGAAGAAGTTACACAAATTTTTTGTCTAGTACACAGAAGATATTTCCCTGCACTCCCCCACCATTTGTGTCATTAAATTCCTCACCTCCTTAAGCTTAAGGTACAGAGAGGCACTCCTCAACTTCCCAATGTGATCCCCTAGGTTCCAGAACACATTTAGTGAGATAAAACTAATTTTCAAAAAGCCCTGCCCAGCAGGATACCTAGGGCTTAGGCAGTATAAGGCAGGCAAAGAACAGTATCTGGGAAGACTGATTTTAAAAAAAAAAATCTGAACAAGTGCCATTAGTAACACAGCTAAGAACTCTTTAAGGAATCTATTTTTAACTTTGAGCTCTGTAAATCACTAGAAGTAGACAGACATTCACAGTGAAGGCAAATGAAATGAAAGAAAAAAAAAACCCAGAATCCAGCTTAAAGAATTGAACTTATTAACTAAGTTCATTAAGTCGAAATGCTCTACAACAAAAGCTCCAAACCAAAACTCAGCGAACACTGCTGTCCTCCGCAAAGCAGCAAAACTAAGGAAAACATCAGTGAAGTTATCTGCACAGAATGCAAAGTGGCATGGAAAGAAAATCAGTTTCATGATCTGTCTTAAGCCTTAGTATTCCATCATCTAAGCCAAAAACACCCCTTCAAACTCGTTCTCAGCCCTAGGCTCGTAGAGGTGGTAAGTGACAGGTTTACAGTACCCAGAGACAGAAGCAGCCACACTATCCACCCTTACCCCTCACGCACAAAGCCTGTTTCATTAAGTATCATTTTGAACCATACATACCCTCCTCCTCCTGGGGAGATTTCTTTTTGAATCCTCCATTCTTCTGGTTACTCCCTTGAGAGCTTGAAGTAGTAAAATAGTAAGTGCTACCTGCAGGCAAGGAGAGTTAAGTAGTTACTACCAGAAGACCTCAGGAGACAGAGAGGGGACTGAGGATGGCAGAAATACACGTGAGCTCCAAATGCAGAGAAAGCCAAGCTCCACATCCATCCAAGCGCACAGCTTCACTCATGTGCCAAGGGAATGGGACAGCTTTGCCAGAGGGAATAATGGGAGGGACAGACTCCTTTGGTTTCCTTATATAATATACATTTTTTTTGAGAATCCAATCAAAATATAGCTTTGTTTAGAAATCATTTTAATGTGACAAATAATTTGGAGAAATTTCTTCAGTGTTGAAACACGTACACATTTCCCAAGGCATAAAACCACGGTTAACACTGGTATGGTCAGTTAAGAACAGCCTCACACTAGGAACTGTGAATGCTTATGAAAGGAAATGTATGTGCAGGTTTCTCAGTAAATGCTGTTAGAATACTTTAATAAAAAGCCAAGAAAGTAATGCTACAAACAGCAAGACTCACAGTTGCTGCTACAAAACAGTAAGTGAAGACTTTTTCACTAGGAAAATGCAGAAAGTTCACAATGAAAACTGACTCAAGGACAGCAGCTTCCATGTCCTACAGTTTTTCACAAGGGCTCTGGAAAGAGGAGTAAGCCCAGGAACTGGACTGCTGGTCCTCTGCTAGTTCTACTAGAGGATTCACTGCCATTTGAAAGACTATGCATGTATTTTTATTTTAACCTAAAAAACCCCAAACCTCTCAAAGGTAAAGCAGCGCAAGCTCACTAGGCCCACGCTGGCCAGAACAGCCGTAATCAGTTTTGTTCAAATCTCAAAGGCATCAGCAAACTCGTCTTCCCAATTTGAAGAAGGCAGCGAGAAAAATAATTGCCTTTGGTTTACACTCCTCTGCTTTTGCTTTAAGAATTCAGGTAACATTTTCTAAAACAGGCTTTTTAACTTGTTCCAAGGCAAGGCTTTCAGCAAGGTCATACAATGTGATTTCTGAGAAAGGTGAACCATGGTTTTGTCTTAAGCTTTGCTAAGGAGGCACAGAAAGGTTCTCTAAAGTTTGCAGATTTAAATTAGCTTTTAGGTCTAATGACTCAAGTGCTTACTTAATCACACTGAGCTCCTTGTGGAAAGGTGCCACTGTTTATCCCAAACAAAAACCTAGAATCCCTGCAAATGGCACACAGCTCCCAAAGCCAAGGGCAGAACCGCTTTATTTCAGTTTCAGAAAGCAGGCAGTGAAGGAAAAGTCAATACTCTTACTAAATAAGACCTTTTTCCACTCCTCCACGTGTACAGTTGCTCTTTGGGACTCACCTAAGAGATTCCAAAGCCTGACTGGATCTCGAATTATGTGTTGTTTCACCAGGGCTCCACTGAGACCTCGATGTGTGGGGGAAAGTGTCTGTGACAGAAAGCTCTGAGGAAGAAGAGAAAGACAAAAAAAAAAAAAAAAAGGCAACTATTAGAAAAGTACTGTGACTGCTTACTCTTTCTCTATTCTGTGAGACTAAGATTTCTAAACATGAAAATATTGTGGGTAAGCTGCAGGACCAGCAGCTGGAAGACCTGAATATTATTCCTGGTTGTGCTGTGGATTTGCCATGTGACTTTGAAAGTGTCATTCATAACCCAGTTTAAAGAAAGCACATGTATAAATAGAAACATACGCTCAAAACACTTGGAAATGTTATCTTTTTCCTCCATGTATCTCTATTCTTCACTCTAAAGATATGTTGGAAGTCAGTTCTTAAAACGCAAAGACACCCTCCCACAACAGGGAATTTTAAGGACTACTGCTTTGTAACCTTGCTGCATGGCAAGAAGGACAAGGCAGCTATTTTCCTGCAGTAATTCAGCAGCAATCCTGCAGCTAATATTCACATTTAAAGGCAACTTCACAACATTTGAACTAACATTTACTAATACTCTCACTGAGCACAAGCCTTGCCCCTTCTCCAACGTGCAATTCCCATCTCACCACCCCTCTACCACCCAGGCACAAATTTCTGTGCGGCAAAGCAGACGGGGACACAGACTAGGCTGAATTCCTTCACCCTTTTTTCCTGGTTTGCTGGGCAGCAGCAACATGACCGCTTGTGCTGGCCCAAGAGGCTGACCTCTTGGGATCGGTACTTTCTAGAACAGAGCAGCTTAAGCTGGTTTAAATTGACCACAGAAAAAGCTGGCACAATTCACACTACAGTCCCAGTATTGTTCTTCCTCCACTGGCTACTTGAACTGCCAGTGCTTTGTCACGGCACTGAAGAAAAAAACCCCACAAAAAGGTCTTAAATCACACTGGAGGCCTAGTTTAAACAAGAGCCTTGCCTTCTGCATGCAGGGCCGCGCTGAGGAGCCCTGCGATACCAGCAGTACAGCAAAACGGGGAAAAACCCATCTGTGGCACACACCAATGGTGCTGGGTGCTTCTACCACAAGAAATTCAAAGAGCCAGCACGAATAAAGTTAGAAAAAAAAAAACACAACCCTTTAATTAGCATTTCCTTGCTTATGACAGCCTAGGTGTTCTCTTCACGGGGGACTTCGCTCCACAGCGCTGGCACGATGGATTCGGGATGGTCCATCCCGAGAGCCCTTCTGAGGTAAGCCCAGGCTCGAAGGAACCGCCCGTTAAGGCGCGAAGCCGTGAGCGCTGACCCAGCTCCCTCCCTCCGCCGTCTCTGGTGTTCCCAGCCCCGCAGGTAGAGCACCGGGCCGGGCTCTCCCGGGGCTGGGGGCGGGGGGAGGCTCGGGAAAGCCGCTGAGGAGGCGGGGGGGACCCAACTAGGCGGGGCCTCGCCGCCCGGTGAGACCGGCGCCCTCCCCTCTCCGGTGCTCGGCGCTGCACGGTGAGGAGCGAGGCCCCGCCCCGAGGCCGGCCCACCCCGCTCCGCGGGCCCCGCCGCCCCGTTACCTGCAGGCCGTGTCCCGCGCCGAAGACACCACCGCCGGGCCGCGGGCGAGCCCGGGCCCAGGCTGGGGCAGGCCAGCAGCTGCAGCGCGCCCGGAGCGACAGCAGCCGTAGCAGCGCCATGACCCGCCAGCCGCCCCGCTCCGCCTGGAGGCCTCCGAGGGGCGGCGGCAGCTAGCGAGCGCCGAGGAAGTACCGAGGGCAGGGCCGCACCAGAGGGCCGCTACGCTCGCCGCCGCGCCGGGAGCCAGAGGCCTCAGCGGGGACGGAAGTGCCCAGTGAAGAGCGAGCGGCCATCTTGAAAACGGGCCGGCAGCGATGGGACTGCCATGTCTCAAGATGGCGGGCGCAACCGTTGGCGGTAGGGCGGGGCCAATGGGCGCCCGTTGGCCCCGCCCCCGGCTGCAACCGCGCGGGGGCTGCTGGGCCGGCCCGTGCGGTTACCGCGGCAACGGGGAATCCCGGCGGCCTCCTGAGGCCCGGCCCGGCCTGGGGCCCCGCAGCCCGGCCTTGGGCCAGGCACGTCCCGCGGCTCTGCCTTGGCCAGGGCCCGGCCTAGCCCGGCCAGGACACCCCTGCTCAGGCCTGCAAGGCAGGCTGCCCTCCAGAGACGAGCCCCAGGCCAAGGTTTGCCTGGCCAAGCCCCCTGGAGCAGACAGTTCACGCAATCCAGTCAGGCCCTGACGGCCTGGCCTTGTGCAGGCAAGTCCCCCGGCCCGGCTGTGGCCTGACACCCCCCCCCAGATTTCAGCAGGGGGAGAAACAAACCCCTGGGAGGAGCAAGCAAGTTCCTGCAGGCACGGGGGAGAGGCTGCAGCCACCTGCCTTCACCATGGAGGCATTGCCGGCAGGGAGAGCTGGCACTAGGGAAGCAGGCTGTGCAGGGTCTGGTGGTGCGAGTACACAAGTGGCCCTGCTGTATCACTCTTCACGTCCCGTCCCACGTAATTGTACTGGTTGGGAAAAGAATAAAGAAACGCCTCTGCAATCTTAGATTCAACAGAGAGGAAGGAGACCAGCTCCCTGCCTTCGCAGCTGTTGCTGAGGGAGACTCCTGATAGCTTAAGGTATGAATTAGCTCTGATAGAAAACATTTAGTATCTGCAGCTGAGCCTGACAGATTAACAAGTATGCTCAGTAGTAAAATGAGTGAACAAATACATACACATTTATGTTTGCTCATTGTCAGGCAGGTGAGCTGGCTCCTGTGATCTGTCTTCTGTGGAAAAGCCATTGCAATGTGTTTGGCAACTCACAGTAGCCAAGCTACAATGCAACTGCCACAGCCCACGTTTAAAATTGTTCTGCTGGTGCACGTGCACAGTTCGAACAGCGGTGGAAACTCCCCCCATCAAGCGTTACACCAGTGTCAAGGTTCTGCGTAGTGTTCAGTTCCCTTTGTAGAGATATCACAAAGGTCATTGTATTTCAAGTACTTGATCCTCGATCTTGTGTAATCTCTTCCTATTTTGCACTAGTTGTGCATGGCAGAGTGGGTGGGGTCGATGTCCTCTGCTGAGTATTTCTTTGGGGCAGGAAGGCATTTCAGAGCAAACATTACCTCCCTCGTGCCAGTTACTGTTCTCACTCTACTGAAACGAACACTGTTTGCCAGCCCCGCGTGGCTGATCTCTCCTGCCCACTTCCTTTGATGTATCTTCAAGAAGTCATGTTTCTTTCTCCTCTCCTGTCTTGCTGACCAGGATGGTTTCTGCAGCTTTTTTTCCCTCCCTTCTGCCCATGTTTCTCCCCTCAGGTGGCTCCAGGACAACTTTTAGGTATCATTACTGTTGTTAGTTCTCTTAACTCACCTGTCCTAAACTATCTTAGGCATTCTTGAGTGGGAGGTTGCAGGGCTACATAAAATAATAATAAATAATTATCTCCCTTCCCAGCAGGACTGAATTAGCATCCTCTTTCTAGAAGAGTCTCTTAGGATGTTAATTGTCATCTGCCCCCTGGGATGTATCTAAGTAAACCTTCTACCAGCAAGGTCTATTAGCATGTTAATGTCCTCCTCACTCCTGGAAGTCTCTTTGTATCACTGGCTCAATCGTCAAACAGCTTAATTTACAGACACAAAATTAAACTGGTTGCAATTAATCCGTATTGGCTGGTCATAGCTTGCAGTGTCGCAGTGGGGATGTGACAATCGGCTGTGGAGACACCAGCGGCTCCTCCACCCCACAGATCTCACATGGCGTGACTAGAGAGGTCAAGCTGCCCAGGGAGATGCTGTGTGGCCCGCATTGCTACCTGTCTCTGCTCCACGCTGGCCACGTGGGCTCTTCTGGCACGCTCGCTGTCTGTAAAGAGAGGGTTATCTGGTCTGCCCGGGAAGGAATCTGTCCCTTGTCCTGGCCAAGGCTGCGAAACCCAAGGCTGGCCCCTGCGAGGCTGCAAGGAGCCCAGGCACGCACAAAGCTAGAGGAGAGATGGGTGCTGCAGAGCTGTGGTGGTGAGCGACAGCAGAAAAAAGCTCTGGCTCAGCACAAACGCGGGCAGAGCACAAGCCCTCTGTTCCGCCACAGAGACAAGTGTCACATCTTTCCCCAGTCTGGGGGGGGATCCACGGCAGGGGGGTTATTTACACTCCAGCTGTGTTTGGAGGAGGAAATGGCTTGTTTTGAAATGCTGACTGATGGAGGAGGCTCCCTCCAGCACAGGTACAGAGCAGAGAGGTTTTCAGCCGGGTTTCCAGCGGGGGAAACATGGGATGCAGTGACTGCAGCAAAGCGTGCCAGGGAGCAGGGGGCTGTGGGACCCCCAGTGCCCCCGGCCACTGCAGGGTACCAGCGCCACGCACGTCCCTACCTCCACTGCGCTCAAGGCATGTCACACCTTGCTTCCATCCATTTTCTGATTAGACCTGTTGCTAATTAGGCCTGATCTATTTTTAAGGAGTTGCATCATTTAAATAGAATTACAGCCCGATTAGAAGCGAAGCAGTGTACTTTGCTTAGACAGGACCTTACTGACTTCCGCCAGGCTGACCTGACAGAGAGCCAAATGGGCTTCATTACGCCTGCCGGACAGCTTTGCTCCAGCTTCAGTGAGGACAAACTTTTCGTGATGGGTCCAAACTCCAGCAGAGAACCACCCAGCTGAGTCTCAGTGGGCTCACTGCCTGCAACAAGCAGCCTTTCAGGTCTGTAGGGCAGCTGGGTTCTCGCTGTGATGCTCCCAGCCAGAAGACATAAGCCTTGATCTGACAAAACCATACTGAACTACGAGGACTGGTTATTTACGGCCGCACCACGTAGCTGGAGTCAACGTGGCTCCTATCCCTCCTTTCACAATGTGCCTCAAAGGCAACCAGATGATGAGGCACCAGGAAGGAGGGCTGGGAGTCCTTGTCTCACTGGTGCCAACACAAAATGACGCCAGAAAAAAAAGAGTCAAGAGGTTTTGCCCTACGTGCAGCCAGCAACTGCCGCGGCTGCATGGCGACTTTGGTGTGGGCGGCTCAGGCTGCGCTGCGTACGTGGAAGCGAGTGCTGTCCTCTCTGCGTGTGCGAGAGATGACCTTGGGAAAGGTAGCTCCAGTCACTGCCCTTGGACCGGCAATATGCTCCTTTGGGAGGGAGCCAATATTCTGAGAAGACAGATAAAACCTGATCCGGGCTTGGCCTCGCTGGGACGTGCTCCAGCCATGACATCACCCGGTAAGGCCACGTGTATTTACTACTGGGGAAAGGTGCTGGATTGGAGTCTGAAATCCCTGGTTTATCTCCTGAGCAGGTTAGGAACAGGAAACAGCATTAGCAGCCCTATCCCTGTATTTTTCAGGCTGGGAGAAATCTGTTTCTGCAGCCAACACAGCCCTTGGCTCTGCTATATCTGAGAACTCCCATCTCCTCCTTCCATGCTCCCTGTAAGACAGTCTTGCCACCCCTGCTCTTGCCCCTCAAAGTCCCAGGAAGCTCCTTGCAGGATGCCACCAGCCCCCCAGCTTAGCTCAGGCTCACATCAACACAGCGCTTTGCAAACCGAGGGAATGGATACCTGGAATCAGGTGGCCACCGTGCCATCCACAGACTTTACATCAATAATGAATCAAAGGATTAAATGTAGAGCTGAAGCTGCTAGAAGGTAAATTCAGATTTTTATTTAAAAGATGGAAAATTGCTCTGTTACCCACCTGGCAGCGTAAGCCAGGACTCCTCTGGGGCAGGACAAAGAGGCACAGCCCGGCGCTGGCAAGGAGCTCCCTTCAGCAGTGCGCATCTCTGCCACGCACCGGACGTGGTTTTTCAGGTGACTTCTTTGCAGATGACAAGTCAAGGGATAGACGCTCCCCTTCAGCGTAGCAAGGCCAAATATCCCGGAAAGCCTTAAGCTCGGGAGCAAAGGACACACTTAAAAGACCACATGCCTGTCCCTCAAGCACAGTGAAACTCCTCACCAGGGAAAGATCTGTTCAGGAGATAACCTTTTTATGAGAGCCAGTCCAAACCCATCACACCTATTCCTTCAGGAACAGCTTGAGATCGCTGCAAGTTCCAGTGCTTCCTGCTGCCGTTGCCAGACCCGCTCCCCAACCTGTTCCTCACAGCGCACAGAGGGCACCTTGGCACTTACTCTGCTCCTCCCCGGGGACAAGGAGGGCACCCCACGGCGAGGCAGAACTGGGACACAGTGCTGGGGTACAAACTTTTATCTCTGAGTCACCCCTAAAGACCAGAGAGTTTAACTTTTAAGACAGGTAGGTGACAGATGGCCATAGGCAGGGGATCGCAGGGAATCGGCCGCACAGCAGCAGCAACTGAGCCGTCTGCCAAGGCATGGCTTACGAATCGCTAGAAAAGCAAAGCGAATGCAGGCAAGAAGAAGCAACGCTCTGACAGAGTGACATGAGTACCTCTCAGCTTAGCTTGCAGGGAGAGAGCAGGAGGAGGGAAACTCAAAAGGCCACGAATGAGCAGATTGCTCCACGGGAGCGCACTCCCTGGAGAGCGGCTAAAGCGTGCCGAGCTCAGGAGAAGCCCAGGAATCCATCTGTGTGCGGGAGGTAGCTGAAGTCATCTCCAAACCCCACAGACTGAGGCAGGTCAGTAAGCTCCAAGTGAGCACCTGTCACTCCACACCCCTGAAATCCATAAGCAAGCTACAAATCTAAAGCCTGTCATTAGGAATCATAAAAACAGTAATTAGACCAGGACTGTCACGAGTTCATGCCTAGAACATCAATACGAGGCATTTATCCAGCAGCAGGGGACCACTACCCTCAGAAAGCATCCTCCTCTAGGGATGCAGGAGGCCTAAAGCTCTGCGGATTTACTATTTGCATAGGCACAAGGTCCTGTGGGGAGCCACGTCAATAGAACTTTACTATCCTCGAGAGCAGCTCAGAGCTTTGAGGGGTCCAAAACCGCTGCAGCCTGTGCAGGCCAAGGGCACGGCGTGGCCTTGTCTTTTAGTTCTTAACGGCAGCGCAGGCAGAAGGGCTTGTTTTAAGTTGGGGTTGTCCTTTAACAACAGCAACAAAATACATGGATGGCTTGGAAGTAGTTTTATTTAAGAAAAAAGTTTGTGTGAGATTGAGTCAGGGAGGTTTCTGCTGCAGTATCAAGAGCATCAGCTGCGCTCCTTGCTGGCTTTCCAAACGGCTGCCTTTCTAAATGGCTGCTTTGTTTGCCAAAACCATCTCTCTTCTAAATGTTGATAGATGACATTAACTAAAACATAAGCCAAGCTTAAAGTAAAGGTTCTTCTAATCGAAATTCTGTTAAAGTTTTATTCTCTTGGCACTTGTGATGTTGGCACTTGACTGGTCACTTGACCGTAGTAGTCCTAAATCATAAAATTTTAGAATGGTTTGGGTGGGCAGGGACCTCCCAGCCCCCCCAGTGCCACCCCTGCCGTGGGCAGGGACACCCTCCACTAGCCCAGGTTGCCCAAAGCCCCATCCAACCTGGCCTTGAACACTGCCAGGGAGCCAGGGGCAGCCACAGCTTCTCTGGGCACCCTGGGCCAGGGCCTCAGCACCCTCCCAGGGAAGGATTGCTGCCTCAGATCCCATCTCCATCTGCCCTCTTGCAGCTTCAGGCCATTCCCCTTGGCCTGTCCCTCCCTGCCCTTGGCACCAGCCCCTCTCCAGCTTTCCTGGAGCCCCTGCAGGGACTGGAAGGGGCTCTAAGGTCTCCCCGCAGCCTTCTCTGCTCCAGGCTGAACCAGCCCAACTCTCTCAGCCTGTCTCCATGGCAGAGGTGCTCCAGCCCTGGGATCATCTCCGTGGCCTCCTCTGGACTCTCTCCAACAGCTCCATGTCCTGCTTGTGCTGGGGACCCCCGAGCTGGACGCAGCACTGCAGGGGGGTCTCACCAGAGCGGAACAGAATTAGCAGAGAACTGCACCCATGTTAACACAAGTCTGTTTGCCCATAGGTTGCAAAAACAGGTGAGCGGCTGGCACAGATGCCATGTCTAGAGTCTGTAGATGAGGAAAGAGTAACAGAGCAAGGACCTAAGGGTCACAGAGCTCTTTCCTCAAAGTTAGCGTCCTTTTAGTTTGCTGTGACAGACAGAAATAGGCCTGAAAGCACATTCCCCAAGTGGCCTAATTTTCCTTGCCCTCATGCAATGTTCTCTTTCTTCCTCAGCACCAGAATATTTGTTTTATTTTAAGATTTGAGAGCTCACAACCTTTACTGAAGGAGAAAGGTGCTCAACAGTTAACTATAGGGCTTTTTTGGTGTTGCAATTAAGTTGCAAGGAGCAAAAGCCATCCCAGCCTAACAAAACCAAGCGGGTTAAACATCCTCATCACATAAGTCTCACCTAGAAAAACAGCAGAACAACCCCCCCACACTCCTGCTGTTAGCTTGCTTTCAGCGAGTACTTTTAATGTCCCTCCCTAAAATAGCTTGATAGTCCACGCTGTTGTGTTCAAATAAAAAAAGGTCAGGATGACACAGAAAGGCTTTAGCTTCCTCCCCAGCACTGAATCTTTGACCTGGATGACATTCAAGGCTGTCAAGGAAGCAGTTACAGCCAACTGAATTTAGGAAATGAAAAAACGTGCTTGCCCTCTCATCTACTAACTCAGAGAAACAAACACTTATTTGCAGTGTTTCCAGTGAAGTACGACAAGAAGCTTAATGGAAGGGAGGACAAAAAAACCAACCCAACAACCTTTCTTTTGACTGGTTTAGTAGGTCTTATGGAGGAGGAAGATGGGTAGAGATAAAAAGACTAAGCCTAAGTAGAACACAGGACCAGCTTAACAGGCTCAGAATAAATCTCTCTCATGCTGTTATTTAACAGTGAAGTCGGCCACGTGCTCCTGAGCCACTCCTTCATCACTACTGGGCCCAGCAAAGAGGTTTTTCTTCCTGGGGGACTACTGGCATCCTCAGCGCACGAGAACGATCCTTTTGGCTGCCAAATGCGTGACTCCAAGTGGAATTACAAATGCCAAAAAAGCAATCACAGTTATGGGCCATGCTTCTGGAAGAAGGGAGTTAAAAAACCCAGAACAATTACTGGTGAGGTCACTGGTGGAAACTGTTTGAGAGCTGCTGCCTCAAGGGTTCCCCATCCTCAGCAACCAAAACAAAACATGGTGACGCAGCGGCGTGGGTGGCTGCCACCCACACCGGGGCACCTCGGCCACCCGGTCTGGGTGGGGAGCCACGCACGTGTCCCCGTTTTATACTTGCTGTGAAGATCCACTCCGTAAACAGGGCTCTTCCCCAGGGAATACCACAGCATTTCGTTTACTTTGATGACATAAAGGGGCTTTTCGGCACTAGATGTGTGGTACAAAACTGAGATACGCAACAAGCGTTCCCATCGGGCAGGAAGGGTTGTGCTGAGCTCAGGCACGGGAGCTGTGTGTGAGTAACAGGACCTACCAGGACTTCTGGAGTTACCTTCGCACAGCTGTAACAGGCGGGGACCCAGCGACCGTCAGGGGAGGTGGCAGAGCCCCGCTGGGGCTCGAGGCACCGCCGCAGCAGGCGGGACAGGCACCAGCAGTGCTGTCTCACGTACAGGAACCGAGCCGTCACGCGGCCGCTCGTCCGCACGACACAGACGGGGTTTATCCAGCAGGAACAGCCGTCCTCGTTTGGAGAGACCCTGTAAAATAAAACCAGCAGAAAAGCCTCTTGGTATTATGCAATCAGCATTTGAAACGGGAGAGGAAAAGGATCAGAGAGAAAAAAAAAACCCAACACGGCCTGGTCAGGAGGAAGCGACTCGTCCCAGGGCCCAGAGGGAGCACGGCCTCTTCCCACGTGCCCTCGTCGTACGGCGGAGATCACCGGGGCCTGGCGGGGACACGGCGCTCGGCAGCCTTCCCCGGGGACGGCGGGAGAGCCGCAGTAAGGCCAGCCCTGCCCCAGCTCCCACCAGGACCTCCGTGGGGTCACCTAGATCTCAACCCGCGCCACCCCTCCTCCGTCCTCCCGGGGAAGCGCCGGTAGCTCCCCGGAGGGGTTCCTCACTCACGGCCTCTTCAGAAAGCGCAAGCGAACGTTTGGCACCCAGAGCTTTTAACGACGGAGTCCCCGAGGGCTCCGGCCCCGACCCACGAGCGGTCTGTAGCGCAGCGCCGGTACCGCCGGGCGTTACAACGACACGTAACCCGCCCTGTCCCTGCGCACGCCCCGACCCTTGGGCACCACCGCCCCGGGGCTGCGTGTGCGCGGGGCGTGTGGGTGTGCGAACGCCAGCGGCACCGGCCGCCACCTTCCTAACCGGGGAGTCCCCGTCTGCGGTGTCTCGTAGGGACGAGGGGCAGCTCCCCCCGTCAGGGGAAGGGAGCGCTTCAGCCGGGGCGCCGGCTGGGTTCGCACAGCCGCTGGGGAGCTCCGGGGAGGGCCCGTCCAAG
Organism: Aramus guarauna; assembly: GCA_013400195.1. Lineage (NCBI taxonomy): Eukaryota > Metazoa > Chordata > Aves > Gruiformes > Aramidae > Aramus > Aramus guarauna. Next base: position 162,372 of record VXBL01006904.1, on the reverse strand, counting down.
GGCTCGGCCGGGGCGGGGACGGACACGGGACTGAGCCCGCACCTGCCTCCGCCCTGCGAGGAGCCCCCGCCCGACCCACCGCAGGCCGGGGTGGCAGTAGCACGACCGCGGGCAGCTCCGTCCACGCTCCCGGCGGCGGACCGGCGCCTCAGCCCGCACGTACCTCCGGTGGCCGCGGGGAGCGGGGCGGGGCCGGGGGCGGCGGGGCCAACTCACCCCCCTCCTC
>VXBL01006904.1:128661-161495 GCA_013400195.1 Aramus guarauna | reverse complement strand
CCCCCTCCCCAGCCACCCTGGGGGGGTTTGGGGGGACACACACACACGACAGCGCGGGGGTTGGGGGAGCGTGGGGAGCACGCATTTTGGGGTGAGCGCTGTGCAGGGACGAACAATACCAAAAGTTGTCTGAAATGGTAATTTCCGTTTCCCATTTCATCATCCCTGGGTAGGCGTTAGCCCTGCGTGTGTGTGCGCAAAGGATGGAGCTGAACCGAGCTGCCGCCAGCCAGCCTGGCTGATCCGCGCTTATTTATTTATTTTCTAGTTTAATCTTTAAATTGCTTGGTATTTTTCTCCTCGGAGAAGCCTTTGTGTGCTGGGGAGGGGCCGCTCGACACCTTTGCCCCTTAGCAAAGAGCAGGGGAGGGGGGGATAAAAGAGGGAAAAAGAAGAAAAAAAAAAAAAAAAAAGAATCCCAACCCAAACCAGCTGCACTTCTGCAGTCCAGAATTAACCTCCCCCAGTCCGGTAGATTGATTGCGTGTTTAGAAAGGCAAATCTCCGCTCTCCCCCCGCTCCTCGCCTGGAAAGGAGCTGGGATGAGCTGAGCCCTTGATGCCCTCTGCCCTTTCCCAGCGAGAGCAGCTGTCCTGCGAGGGGGTGTGCGTGCGGATTGAAAACCGGCCTCTTCATTGAGGCACAAGAGTCTGGTGTGTTTACGCATTGGCTTCTACTCTAAGCTTGGAGATCTGTTTTGATATCCAGTTGCAGGAAAGGGTTCCTCCCCCCTCCTGGTTTTGTACACAAAGTACTCTCTTACCACTGGGGACATGGCCCTATAGGCAGAGAACAAATTCCAGGCACCTCTTGAAGCAAAATTCCCTCCTGAGATGGCTTCTGAAATTGGGTATATAAACCATTTTTGGGTTGTTTTTTTCCCCCTCTCTGTGCAGGCAAAGATATTTAGCTGAAAACATCTTGTGAATGTAATGCTTTGTAGTGGCTGTGTGCTTTTCCTGAAATACTGAAATTTGTGTAACTGTAAGGAGCTTGGAGTTAAATGTATTTTTCCTTTTCTCTAGTTTGTTCATAAAATTGAACATTTTATGTAATCACTCCAATTAGTTCATTTTTCTAGGGGGAAAAAAACCAAACCCAACACTCCGTGGAGTCATGGCGAGGGAAAAGGAGATTAACTCTCGCATGTTTTCAAATGGCATCGATACATTCTTTTGTGTGTGCTCTCCCAGGAACTAAATATTTGACTTGATTAACTTAAAAAGAAAAAGTTGGCCTTTTTACAAAATGGTTTTATTGGCAGATTAAAGGCGCATATCGCAGCGCTTTTAAACGGTTGCGGTGGCGTGCAGTAGAAGGGTTTAAAATGCTACGTGGAGCGAGACCTGCACCGACTTCTCTGTCTCGGCAGGGAAACTCTTAGGCACCTCGTTTCGTTACGCCTGCGAAATGTCGCCGTTGAAGCCGTGTGACCTGTTTTCTTTCCGTGGGCAGCTAGCTCTCTGTCAGTGAAAGATCTCGCTCGGAGGGGTGGTCTGTATCTGGCTGAGCTGTTCCTAAAGCACACTTACCCCCATGGCTGTCTGTCCCCAAAGCAGAGCCTAAGTCTGCTCTTAGGTATCTCTGGGATTTGTAGAGCTCAACTTTTTTTTTTTTTTTTTTTAATGCAGCGATGCTCCATCTCTTTTTCGGTTCTAGGAGAACTTGTTGGTCCTAAAGGAGGTAGCGCAGGAAGGTGTAGAACTTGCCAGGGCACATCTCGTGTGTGTCCTCTCTGGAAAAGGGCGGTCTGGGCTCCAGTGGGGTTTGCTGTGAACCTGTATTGTTAGGCTAGCTGGGACTTGCATCACCTCCAGACTTGTCTGAGTAAGTGGTAAGGGCTCGGTTTGTGAAATTCAGAGCAGGCTGAGTTTGCCCGTACAGTGAACAAGACATTGGAGAGCGTGCCTTCCATTTCTGCCCTCCAACTTGATCAATTCCCAACTAATTTTTTTGCTTATTTCTGATCTACACAGTGATTACAGGAGCCCTGGTCACGTAAGCGTTAGCTGTCTTGACAGGCTGGAAACTAGAGGTGTTTGTTACGTTTAGCATTTTACAATTGGTTTTACCGCTTGGTTCTGCTTTTAAAAATGAAATCTTGTCTGTATCTCCATTTCATAAAAATGTGGCTCAGAGTGAATTGATTTTTTTTATGTGCTGCTTTTTTGTTTTTATGATGTTGTAATAGCATTTTCTCAGACTTAAACATACAGAATGTCCAATATGAATGTTGGTTTTGGATGGGGGAAGAAAACTCAAAAAGAAACCCAAAAAACCCTCCAGCAAAGCGCTGGGCTTCGTTTCTTCCCTTGTGCGTGGTAGGCAACCTGTTCAGATTCTTTTATTTTCTACTTATGTTTTAATTGACTAAGTCCCCAAAAATGCTCCTAAACAAAACGAAGCGTATCGCAGTGTCGTGCAGCGTTCTTCCGCTGTTCAGTAGAGCAGACAAATGTATTTCTCTAGGGTCAGTGAAGACTAGTCGTGTTAATCGATACTGTACCAGCAGTGTTCCCTTTTCAGTAAACCAGATGGACTGCTTACAACTGGTGGTGATTATTTTAACTGTGTAATTGTAACATGGCTGCGTGATGACAGGGTTTCCTGCAAATACTTCAAAGGAAGGTTCCTGACAAGTGTATCTTTGCAGCGTTTAATCTGTACTCTTTGTCTTTATGTTGTGGCTTTTGGATGTATGTTTGAAGTACTAAGTTTTTTTTTTTTTAACCTCCTGCTTTTCTGTATGTTATAAGAAGGCAATATTCTATAATAATGAAATGTCTCAAGTACGGGAATAAATGCAGGATTTGGGGGGCTCCCACAGTAGTGTATTGGTTTCAGTTAGTTTTAGATCCCCTTGGTGACTAGGGCAAAAACTAGGAAGTAGGGTTTTTTTTTTTAATGACATAGTGCTTGAATCTTCTATACGCATGCATGTGGCTTTGTTTTGGGGAAAATGTGTCTGGTGGTGACTTGAGTCTTAACTGGGACAGTCTAATTACTCGGTGAAGAAATCCTTTTCTGAGGGAAGGAAATGCACGGGACTGGAGCAGGTTAATTAAATTTTTTTGTAAAATTACCCAGTGATGGCTTTCTGACGAGGTTAGCCCCTCTTCCTCCCTCCACGCAGAGTACCTGAATTTCAGGCTTGACAGTCTGCCTTACGGATTGAAATTCTTCCTCAATATTAAGATTTAATGGTGGTAGATATGAAGCGAGTAGTGACAGGTCCTACTGCTTTTCAGTACAGCAAAGCAAATAATACTTGGAATTATTTGCATGGTGGTTGTTATTCTAATTGTATTTCCTTGATGAAGCTCTAGTAAAGGTGGTTTGTCTGCTGCCTCCATGGCAAGTGAGAATCGTATGTATTTCAGTTGTAAAAACCTGCAGAGAGAAACTGGTGTCTCCACCAGCAAAGATTTCAGCATTTTGTGATAAACTCGTATATATTTTTACCCTGTCTAATTTAAAACGGTCTGCACGACACTTTACGGGAATGATTTGTATGCAGCTTTTAAGTATTTTCTTTTTCCTGCGAGAGAGATTAGCGGCGCGGAGCTGCTTCTTCTGAGGGTGCAGAGCGCTGGGATTCTCAGCCAAGTGTTGTGTAATTTGTATGCCGGTGGTGCGCGGTCATAAAAAAAATACTCGCATAAATGTTAAAGGAAAGCTTGTGCAGTCAATTATTTGAACTCACGAGCATCCTGAGCAGTGTGGGCTTGTGCGGCTAGAGCCTTAATACAGTATTTTTGGGCAAAATGCTGTCTTTGGTATGCTGCTGTGAAGGGGGGTAGGCAGCTGTCGGCGCGGCCTGGAGGCTGCTTTTGGGTGTATTGGACCCTACCTGGAATTTTCAAGCTTTCCCATGTGAAAGTTGGTGTTTTCTGGTGCAATTTTCTCTGCTGAGTATTTAAAAATCTTAATTTGTCTGAGTCTGGGTGGTGGTGCTGGCTTCATCTGTGGCTAGTTAAGAGGTGATGCCAATTTGTAATCCTTTACAAGTATGTAAGAAAAAAAAGAAAAAAGAGGCTTAAATGCTAATAGCAGTGAAAAAAATCTGTTCAGCATGTAGCGTGTGTGAAGAAAGCAGGCACACACGTTGGTCTGTGTAGTCTGTGTCAGCTGAGCTGAGGGCTTTTAAAAATCTGTTCTAATTTTTATGCTGTATGTGGAATGGCTAATCCCATAAAAGCCTCGCACCTTTTGACAGATGAAACGCTGCTGTTCTTAACTTATTTGAGCAAAATATTTTTATAGATGGTATTAGCTCTGTGGCTCCGAGGGTAATGCAGTCCTTACACGAGAAAGATCTTGCTTTGATCTGACAGCTTTCAAGATCCATTTCCAATCACTGAGTTCCATTAACTCTGTTTATAATGGTGCCCTCAGACTTTTTTCTGTTTATGTGACTCTTCAGGGTGTTAACATTTCTGCGTATATGAGTTCTCTTTAATAAACTGAAGGAGTAATTGGGGTCAGAAAAGGAAATAATCCTGTTAGAAGGTGAAGTTAATTATATCAGGTATTTCGGACTCCAAAATTCTTCCTCTTGATTCTTTAATGTTTTCCACAAACTGTAGGATGTAGAGAAATAATCAAATCACCACCAGAGTAGGACAGTGGGGCAGGGTGATGTCTGTACAATTAATTTAATAGAGAGGTATGAGAAACCGTCCTGGGTTTTCCGACCCCTTTCAGTTTTGGTAGTGAAAAGGCGTGAGCTCCTAAAGAGAACTTCTGAAACCTGTGTCTCTTGTTAATTTTCATTTTCTGAAGTTCATTGTTTGAGTCAGTTGTTCGACTCGTTGCAGCGTAGTTGAGAACGGAGGCTGAAACTGCAGCCTGCGAAGGCCAAGGAGTTGGGAGACGCTACCCCAAAGTCAACAAAAAGCGTGCGGTAGTCCTTAGTGTCGTGGGGTAGCAACGACGGAGAGTGAATTAGCTGTTGTAACCAGAAGAAAGTGATTTTTTTTTTTTTTTTCTAGGTCAGGGTTGAAGGCACTGTCAGGGTGGTGATGTGAAGCATATATTACTGTCTGCATTGTCCCTGCCATATGGATGTGTGCAGTACTGCCCTTGGCATTCATGCGTTGAATTATTTATCCTCTAAAAATCTGTAGGCAGCCTTTCTTCCTCTGTCTCTAAGAAAACCAAACTTACCCGATCAGTATTTTTAAAATAAATCTTCCACTGTAAATCACTGTAGTGGCAGGAGTGAACTATTGATTGTTGATAGCGCTTGTATTAGTAAACCAAAGGTTACAACATTCGACATTTTGTGGAAGCATTGAGAGATTAATTCTGCTGTTAGGTGCAGGAGTGTTCATGCTGGCGCTGGGTTCATAGGTGACTAAAATTCATGCCTGTTTCTTCTTTAGCAATAAAATTTACAGACTTTGATAATGGAAAGGGTAGAAAACTTTTTGGTGTGTGTAAAAGCAGCTTTGTCTCAGCTGTGTGGGGGGGGAATGGATGTTTTTACTCACGTGAGCAGCGAGGAAGCATCTCCTTCCCTCTGGCACTGTGTTGGATTTGCTCTGAGAAAAGTGTTGAGGTGGTCCTTGTTTGAGCCGTAGGCTTCAGGTCCCCAGCTGAGGACGTGGGCGTCTGCAGGGTGCCATGGCGGGTGGTTAAATGGCTCTGGGTCACTGGGGAGGGAGGGAAAGCAAACCCTGCAGGAAGCTGGCTTTGTAAAAAATATATATATATATTTAAGAGACTGACAGCTTTGCATTATAGAAAAGGTCTAAAATAATTTACCTTTAGAGCACCATAAAATTGTATCACAGGCATGGCAAAGAAGGGAGGTGTTACCCTCTAAAAAATTCCCCGCGATCTAGAGGCAGCCTGTCCCTGAAGGCTTGACAGGCTGTGCGGCAAGAGCCTGCAGAGCTAGGGTTTGAAAATACTGCGCTGCTCTCGGTGTCTTGGTGTGGCGTGAAAGCACGTGTGGTTCGGAACTCCTAAAAAAATACATGAAATAGCTTTAAAGAAAAATAAGGTGAATGGAAACTTCATTATTAAGTATAAAATGCTCTAACTGCAGTTCGTGGTGCATAAAAATAAAGCACACATGAAAGTGCTCCCCTCCCCCTGAGCACAGAGTGTTATCAGCTTATCTGGGCAGGAGTTCAGAGCCATAAAAACTGTATCCTGCTTACACCTTCCAGCCTATCCTATGACCTGCTCTCTGTAAACAAGTTGTACCAGGAGCTCCAAACTACTAGTAAGTAGTTGGGTTTTCTGCAGGCCGGTTAGGTCCAGGAGGAGCCAAGATAAAGTTCCAAGAAGTTCTCCGTTGGGAATGGTCTCCTGATAGCTGCCTTCTGCAGGGAGGAGGTAACAGACTGATAATCATGCTGACTGTGGCAGTGACCGTATCCTACAAAAAGCAGTAATCTCTTTGGGTAGACTTTACACTCTCGGTCTGGTGTTTTCCACGTTATGCACGATGATGGCTGTTGCAGATTGTGAAATGTCAGCGTTGTCGTAACAACACACACCACTTGCTGCACCGACTGTCGTTCTGCTGTTGCGTCAGGTCTTGGATGGACTGAAGATGTAAGCCTATTTATAAAGTACTGCTGTAGTTATATCTTTAGATGGATGAGATTAGCCATGCTGATGATGGGAGGAGATAGAGGTAGATGTGGGGAAAGGGTGTGTGTGTGTGGGGGGGAACAAACATCCTGCTCATGGCTGTGTTGGGGTTGTTTAAATACCACTGGGTGAGCTGGTGCTCTAGTTACAGTGCTTGGCTGCTTCCCATCGCTAGCTGTCTCCTTGGTTTCATCTTGCAGCTAGGTTTATCCGAACTGGATCGTGAGGCTGTAATGAGCGAGCCTGGGTATTTTTGCGTGTAAAACTTTACCTTTCGGAGCCGTCCCAGCGTTACGTGCGCTAGCCGGGTCTGAAGATGAAAACCTGTTCTCCTTGAACGTTGACATTTTAATTTCAACTCGTGCAGTTTCTTGTCCCACCAGCTCAGAAAGGACATGTGAGAATCTGCTAGTTTTGAAAGCTAGGATAGCTGATAGCTGCAGTATCTCTCTAGTTTCCCTCCTCGGCAGATGTCGGGGTGCTGCGTGGTGACCGTCCTCATCTCTGGTCTGACACTCTGCATTTTTGCCAGCAGCCCAGAAGGCTTCCGGCTTTCTGACCGGCATCTGAGGTGCCCTGCATTACTCAGAGCTGCTCTCTGTTGTGGGTGATGGTAGCGAATTAAATCACCTTCCTCTGTGATCAGCGCTGGTACCAGGGTGTTAAACTTGTTCTGTGGTGAGAGCTGAATTGCCTCTGAGTTAGCCCTCATCTTGGGAAGGAGAGATCAGACGAGAAGTCAACTTTGTGGCTTTTTTCTTGGTGTGCTGAGTAGTGCTCCTTAGTTAGAAAGCTACAGGTTGTAGTCTTAAAATGCTGAATTTACTTCTGCAGTCTGTTCTGCCTGCTAGCTCTCCCTGCTTCACCCACTGTAATATTTCTTCCCCTTTCTGTCTGTCCCTCCCCCTTCCTGGGAGCCTCATCTGATGGAGGTTCTGCTTGATACTGCTCTCGCCTTGGTCCTCCCCATCCAGGATTCTTGTCTCTAATTTTAGTCTGTCTGCCTTTTGATGTTCCCTCCCGTCTGTTCCTGCCTTTCTCCTTTTCTCTGACATCATCCTGCATCTTCATCTCCCTCTCGAGATCTGGGCCTTGTTTTTGCATGGTGGGAGGAAAGTCCTTGAAAAATGGAGTGAAGCGGCAGTAGCGGCGAGAGGTGAAGGGCCTGAGGGCGTGGAGACTTCTCCCAGGTATGAGAGTTTGGGGTGCTGGAGTTTGGGTCTCCAGTTGTGCTTACCACTAACGGCTCATTACCTCTCCTGCATCACCCTCGCCACCAGTCGGCTCTTTGAATCTTTGTCTTAAGGATCTGTCCTGTATTTGAAGGATGAGGCTCTTTTCTGTGACATTACCAGTAATGGTTGTAGGCAGAATTTACTCTTACGGAGTAGTGCAGGTAATTGAAATCTGCAGGAATCCCTCTGAATAGTCTCTTCGGAGCTGTTACCTTGTCCATCTGGTGCTAATTCACTTGATGCAGCTTGCAGTAGAGAAGGGTGCATGGGAGGTCTGCTGGCAGCGCTGCATGCTCAGTATTGCCTAGCAGCCTGGCTTTCCCCTGAACCTCCTGCCGTTATGGCACGAAAGCTGCAAGCTGCACGGTTTGCTCTGGAATTTGACTTCATGTTAGCATGCGTTTGCTTACATTTACAGAGAAAATGACTTTAACGCAGATGCATTTTGGCACAGTAAGCTAGTTCTCCGCAAAAGGATGCAGTGCACGTTGGCAGAAAGCAGGGTACCCGACCTGATAGCTCTGGCATCCGGAAAGGTGGCTCAGCCCGGTGGGGTTCATCTGCTTGAAGACCAGCAGGATGGTGCGTGTATGCTTAAGCTGATTTGTGTGCAGAATATAAATACTGGCTGGTGCAGACATGCAGCCTGTGGTTTTAGAAGTTCTTTTGTGAAAACAACATTCAATCCCCCCACTGCTGCAGCGAGGAGCTTCAGTAGAAACCCAATCCTAGCAATTAGTGGAGGTTTAAAAGGCACCTAGCAACTGCTACTGTAGTTCGATTTGCAGATTCTTTCTCTTTTTTTTTTTTAGTCTAAGGTTTGTAGCCGTTTTCTTTATGTTGTATGGAGATTGTGTGTCGCTGTAGAGGGAAAGATGGAGGGAGTTGTGGTTGTGCTGAGATCAGTGACTAAATTAGTTGAAATGATAATGGTAATGCTGCTGTGGGCTCTGCAGCAAGTGATCCTCAGAGAAAGTGGAGCATGACTGGAATATATTTGGTGGTACGTGAATTTGGTGTTTGCGGGTAACCTGAGCTCACCTGTAAGGAGTTTTGTTACCCAGATACTTTCTGACCTAACTTGCTTTTGTCAACAGTCGCACCAGATGATTAACGAATGATGCTTTCCACGAGCATGTTATGTAAAATGTTGATACGCTGCATTTTTTCAGATCAGCTTTATAACGTGTGCAGGGCTTTAAGTCGGAACTTCAAAGAAGGTAGTTTGCTTTATGGTTGAACCTATGAGCAGTTTTATGTGCAGGGTGGAGTGAACTTGTGGAGAATATTGCAGTTTTCCCACTGTCATAAAAAGTTATGATCCTCATGATTCAAGTATTGTTCTGTAGGCGGAGGCGAGAGACAGATGCAGAGGTCAGCGGGAGCGTGTACGGAGTGAGTTCAGATGTGCCAGCGGAGTGAATGCCGTCTTCTGTGTTCCCAGCTCGCTGAAACGGGTTCAAAAAGTGCCTTGTGCTCTTTCTGGGTCTTCCTAAAGAAACCTGCACCTGTGTTACTCGCGGAACAGGCAGACCATTTCCATGGGAAAGGAACTTGGCAGGGGGAACCGTGAAACGCGGCTGAGAGGGGTGCTTTTTTTCAGTGCAGTATTTTAAACCCTTCTTAAAACGTGGCGTTTCAGAGTGGAGAAGAGACTGTAAGTCAGTTTATAACCTACTTTCTTTCTTTGGGCTTTTCTTTGGGGTATGAGCCAAGCGAGTTAAAAAAAAAAATAAAAATAAATAAGCGGCTGCCTCTTGAACAAGCCTCATTCCAGTTAACTTCACTCGTGCTTCAGAAGATATTTAAAAACTGAGATATGTTCCCTAAAAAAAGGACTGTTTAGGCTAAGTGATCGTGGTGGGAGAGCAGGATAACCTTTTAAAGCCTTATTTGTGGGCTTTTCTGAAAGTGTCTGACAACGGGTTCTGCTTTAACCCATGCTAGCCTTGGAGTCAGTGCTGCAAATTCCAAGGTGTAAAACACTTTTCAGTTTTCACTAAGTAAGTTATAGCTGATTAAAATAAGTCACTATTCCAGTTTCAGTCAGATCTCTATAAATATTCTGAGTGACTTAGCCTCTCGTTTAAAACATATTCTCCTGGGATGAGGAGGTATAAATGTGCTCTTTGTTTGCAGCCAGGAAAATGAAAGGATCACAACATTCAAAAAACGTACGTGTTGGATCTTCTGAAAACCTGTTTCTTAAAGAATGTATATTATATTGAAAGGAGCAGATACCTTTGTTAAGGTGGTTTGTTTTCTGTTCTATTAGCTGGAAGAATTTTATTCTGAATACATTAAAACTTAAAAAAAAAAAAGACTAAGGATCCTTATCTTAGGATGATCCATTAGCTGTTCTAGCCTGCCTTTTATTTATTTTTGTAAACACATGTGTGAATGTAAACATTTTATCCAGAATGGCCTTGCAAATGTTCCTGCATTAACATATATTGTCATGGAGAATAATTTTCATTTAACTGTAATTTGCTTTATATTTTCCTCCCTGGTTGCCATAGAAACGCAGTCCGATGTGGCAGTGACTACTCACAGGAGCTAGGTTATGCGTTGCCTTTATAATGGACCTCTGTTAATCATGCTGCAGTTCTCACTGAGGGAACCATGATTATTTGCAGGAGGCACTTTATTTATATAAACTGTAAGATGCCTGCGGTACCTCGGAGTTATCAAGGGCGCTTTTCTGTTCTGCAGAAGTTTTGTCGTAAGAGCTGCCTGTGCATTAAGATGATTGTGGAATTGATATATATTTACTTAAATTTAACATCGGTTAGACTTCATTTTCAATTTTCATTTCATTTACTGTGGTAGCCTAACTAGCAACACTCTTTCCTGTGGTTCAGCTTAAGGTCTTAAGTGTTTGAAATGCGGCAATGAAACCTTTGTTATCCTTATCTGCGCATAAAAAGTTGACTCGCTTTTCATAGTAATGTGTCTGTCTTTATGGTGGTGGTTGCAGCTGGGCAAACACCTTCTCTTCCACCCCAAGCCTGGCATCTAATGACAGTGAGCTTTGTCTACCAGTGATACCCAGTGCTTAATGGTGCTTATAAGAGGAAAAAAAAAAAAAAAAAAAATCCTTTTGGCTACAAGCAGATAGAAGGGGAGTGAAGATGGTTTTTAGTCACATTTGTTGCTTGTCTGTGGATTTTGGGTCTATTTTACGCCTCTTGCTTTTGGCCACCTTGTCCACGTCTGCCTCATGCCATGGCTGCTCTTCTGAACCGTGCCCACGTTTCCCTTTGATTCACTGCTGGACAGGACCAGGACCCCCCAGGCTCAGAAAATACAGATGTGAACGTTATAAGTGTCCACTGCAGCTGACGAGAAGATCTTGATTTTACGGCTGAAGACGGTGGGGCCATCCCAAGGCAGAGGGGATGTAAGGCTTTGGATAGCCCCCTGCGTACAAGGCATAGCGCGGCGGTGGGCTTTACCCGCTTCTGAAGGGGGCTGGGACCTGTAGTGGATCCTGTGAGCGCGTAGAAGTGGGTGCTTTCTTTCCTGTGACTCAGAGCGTGAAGTACAACGTGATCTCTGGAGTATCTGTGCTCAGATGCCTGATGTTTCAGGGCGCACTGAGGAAAATAGGATGCTGATCTCTGCCTCTGACCATGGCTTGTTGGAAAACCTTGGAAGGACTTGACTTCCTGCTACCAAGATTGAATCGTGGTGGCACGGGTTCAGACTGAACTCGTCAATTAGCAAATGATTCATGTGTGCTTAACGAGATGAACCAAAGGGGAGAAAAATCAACCACATGAGATTCTCTTTTGTTTGTGTACCTTCATGGCAGAAACCTTAAATTATAACTTAGAGATGTGGATTTCACCTACCGAACCAGACACCTCAAACTGAATTTTTAGTTTGGTTTTAAGTCTTACAGAACACTTGTGTGTTGGCCCTTTCTTTCCTGCTCTTTGCGGTTAGACGCCAATTGTTGGTTACGTAAGTCCGGATTACTCCAGCACGTGGATGCTTTCAGATACATATGGTCTCACAGTTATTTCTTGGTACTTTACAGAAAGAATTGAGTAACATTTTGTTCTGTAATGCAGTATTAAGAAACCGAGCATTTTTTTTCCTGCAATGGCGTATAAACAAGTAGTCGTAACATCCTATTTAAAGCGTTTGGAGGAGGTAGGGCTAAGGAGGGGAGGCAGGGCTGAATCAAGCTTTATTTTTCTTATACCTACACACCATATTTTGGTACAGTTTTGCTTGCCTTCCATGAAAGCTGTGAGCTTTTATAAATGAACGATTTTTTGAGGTGTATAAGCATGGTGCGGTGTGTGTGCTGGGGGTATGGAGTAGCCTTGGTACTGGATGTTCCTCACCTCTGTTTCCCTTTTCCCGTATTTCTGTGTCTGCAACGGGATGATGTTGCTGCTCTTCTGCTGTTTACAAGAGGCAGATGTGAATCATAGTCAAAGGCCAATCTAATTTTAATTAGTGTGCAAAATGACTTGGCTGTAGTCAGGACTTTTGGGTCTCGTAGAGTTTTCACATTTTGCCTTTTTTTTTTTTTTTTTTTTACGGGGAAGGTAATGCATTCTGACAATGCCAGCATCTCTAAGCTATTGGATGGGACAGTCAGGCTTGCTGGAAATTTATGAAATAACAAACACTTAGTCTCTGTAATTCATACTTATATCTGAATTTTATCCCATTTTTGCTTAACTTCAGCTACCCAAAAGTCAAGTGTTCTGCACCAAATCCTTTATGGCTTGGAAGCATTTTATTTGAGAGTCAAGTATTAAAATGTGTAATGGCACAAGAAGATATTAGGAAGCAATTTTTTTGAGCTGGTGTTGAGTTGGTATTTCCAGGTATCATAGGAACAGCACGTATGGGGCTGAAGGTGGAGGTGTACGGTGGCTGTTTGCCCGTGGCTCAAGTTGAGGTGTCGTTACGTAGCTGGGCAGTCTGCTTAACTTGTTTAAAACAACAACCCCCCACGTGACCCTGCAGTCTGTGTATAAGTGGGTGCGTACGATGGCTAGCTTGGAGACAGCGTACGTTTTTTGACTTCTTCCCAGCTCTGAGGCAGCTTTGAGGTGGTTTTTTCCAAAGGTGGGGTTCCGAACGGTTGCTTGAATCGCGATGTGAGCGGATCGGTAGGTATAGACCAACGTGTGTGGTGACTGCCTGACTTTTGTGGACTCAGGGACAGACTCCTTTCCCTGGAAGTGGGGTTAAACGTTCATTCCTCAACACGAGGAGGGCAGAGTGGCTTTGGTGGCAGAGAGAGTATTTGACTCTTTCTCAAGCTTCACTTTGAGAATATTTTAAGTTTCACTTATTTGTACTTGGGTTTGGTCTGACAGCTAATACGTTACCTTATCAGAAGTCACGAAGAAGTGTTAATTGCAGATAAAACATTATAAAGCCAAACTGTCCTTCTGCTGCCTCCTTTTCTTGGACGCTTGAGTTGACTTTGAGCCGCTTTGCATCCCGTGCTGTGCCTTGAAGACGGCGTTGAATTCGGCTCCGTTAGTTGTGCTCGAGATTGGAAGGGAAGCGAGCTTTCTAACACAGCCTGGGCATGGTGCCGTTAACCAAGAAGACGGTGCAAATCAGGAGGAGGTGAGGGGTGCTGGAGGGTTCGGAGGAGCTGTCTTGCGTGCAGCTGTGGGAAGAGGGATTTCTGCAGGGAGTGGGTGAATTGTTTCCTTCTGCTCCGAACAGCCTGTTAATGACCTGCCCTCTCCAGGGTGTAGAGATTAACCTCCTGTGGCTAACTTCAACCTGGGAGACTCCCACCATATTGCTGCCTTCAAGTGTTTGTATCTAAAAATACATCCGTGCTGCTGCACAACGGGCTCAAGGCACATTAATCCTCCTTTAGGAAGGAGACTTTTGTTGCTCGATGAGCTAGTGCGTACATTGTATTTCTGCTGGGCGGTATTACCGTGTTTTTTCTTCCAACAGAAAAATGTGGTGGAAATAATCGTTCTGGTTGGAATTCCCTCTCTGACAACAATAGCAGAAATGAGGTGGGGTTGTTTGAAAATGTTTAATGATGAAAAGTTTTGAGGGAGCCAGCTCTCCCAAGCTGCACAGGCTTCGCCACGTGATTCCTCTTTGCTGTTTAGTCTTCTGCAGAAACGGCAGCGTTCTCACAACCGGCTGGCTGAATAGTTTTGACCACTTCTGTCTCTTCTGAGCACAACTGTTTAAGAATGCTTTGTCTGTCTTGGATCTCAGTTACTCTACTCCATTCTCTCGTTTTGCTAAGTCCATTTGGTTGTAATTTAGTACTTCTGTTTCTTTGGATGGGGAAGAATGAAAGCCTACCAGGCTAACACCTATAGCAGTACTTGGAGTTATTGCTGCCTCTGCGTGGAGTGATTCATCTTGGAGGCAGACAGCTTGCTGCCCTCAATACCTCATTGTAGTTCCAGACAGATTCAGATGTTGTGCTTCAGCGTTTCTGGCTTACGAACTCTCAGCAGTGATGCTTCTGTTTATTGTAAGGCTTTGTTTCTGGGTAACTTTGGGGAATGTTTTATGGCAGCAGTAGCACGAGGGCTAGTTTAGGCACGGCACGGATAGCTGTAGGTGAGTTTACTGCCTTGTGTTGAACAACTTGGTAGCTGATATTCTTGCAGCGAGTTATAACTTGAATTCTTGCTGTTTGTGCCACTGGGGAAGCTGCAGTGGGGTGTTTGAGGTCTAGTATAGAAAATGACTTGCAGCAACCGTTGCGTAAGCGTGGGTAGCTTTGGTCTCAGCGCTTGCTGTTTTCCGTGTGTTCCGAAGAGAGATGAGACACAGTTTTTTACCTCTCAAGCTATTTAAAATTCAGCGTGTGTTTTCTCTCCTTTCATGTTTGCCTTACCTTGACTCATTTTGATACAGGAGCTCACCTGCTGCATCTGCCAGGCTTTTATCTGCCTCACCTGCCCGTGTTTTCCCCAGACCTGCTGTTGGTGCTAATCGGCAATAGGGCTCAGCCACAAGCTACTTAGACAACCCAAACCATTTGTAAGGAAGCTTTCTTTAAAATGTGGATGGCATTAGAGGGACTCAGGCTTAAAATTAGAAACTGTTTATGATGCACAGTTGTAGTTGTTTACCTTGAACCATAATTATCTTATTTCCGGAGTTAAAAACGTCACATCAGCTTGCTGAAGTAAGATTTGATGACAAAGGCATTGTTTTTAGCCACCAGCAGAGCAAAGAATGCTTCAAATGTTTGTCTAAATATGATTTTATAACCTAAAGTATAGCACACTCAGGATTTTAAATTGGCTCTGGAGGTTGCGTGGGCTTACGGGTAGGCCATTTGGCCGGGGATCAAGGGACTGGGTTTAATCCTGACTCTCTGTCCTTTTGTCCTCTGAGCGTTTTCCTTGCCACCCTCTGTGCTGTTTATTTGGCCGGCAATGTGTTTGAAGGAAGGGATATGCCCTTTTGCAAGGTGTTTGTAGATTTTTCTCAGGGTGTAGTTTTGCGGCATGGACGGAGAGGGTTCATCCCTCCTGGGGGGGAGGGTTGAGGCTCCTGGGGATGGAGATCCCCCTGCTCGGCTTCGCTCCGCTGTAACCGGTGCCTTCACCTGCAGCCCTTGAGCCCCTGAGGAGCTGAGGTACCATGAACGTACGCAGATGGACGGTTGACTTCCTTATTCTATTATTTAGTAGTGCTCTCCGGTGAGTCTTTGTGGCTGAGGTGGCCTGTGCCCTCCAGACCTGCTGTGGGACCGCAGTAGCCTCCTGCTTCATCGCCGTTACCTGCTCCTGCCAGGGTGCTCCTTGTTCAGGAGGAAAAAAATGGGAGGGGAGCAACTTCTTTAATGATGGCAACTGCTACTTCAACCCGTTCAGGGCTTGTAATAGAAGGGAGAAAAAAAATAATCAGTGGAAGTTGTAGGTGCTTTCACTTTATGTGGTATTTTTAAAGAATCTTTTTATTCTGACCTTAACTTGCCAGGTCCTAGACAATAAGGAAGAAATGCCATGTGTAAATCAAGGAGGCGCTTCCTTTATGGTTTCTCCTTGCTCTGTAATTTGAGGTGAATGTAAGGCACTTGTCATAACTCTGGAAACTGAAGACTTGAGCACGTTTTAACAATTGCATTTTTTCACACTGCTTTCTAGGGACCTCCTGGGTCATCAAGCCAGGCCTGCTGCTATGGCAGGTAACGGTGTCATCTGGTCCCTGTAGCAGCTGTGTGTATCTGCTGGTGAGCCTTTGGGTGAGACCTGCCTCGTCTTAAGAAAAGAACCCCCTATCTGAGTTGTTGAAGTCTCCCTTGTAATATTTATGACTACACATAATTTTCGTGGCTGAGGAGGTTGTGTGCAGCTGCTTGGAGTGGGTGATCGTGCACCCCTTGGATATGTTTGCTCTGGTTTTTTTCCTCTTTGGGAGAGACAACGTGTATATTCTCGAAGGCTGAATGGTGACTTCCTTGACTCCTCCATGGCTAATTAGTGTGTTTTAAAATGGGATGCCTGCATCCTTTTCACAAATCAGCTTTCAGAGAGGAAAGGAAATAGTTCAGTTATTAATAGTAACCTGTATCCAATTTGCCACGGAATTGCATGGTTGCAAATATCTGAGACTGTAAAGGTGGCAAATGTGTCTGTCGCTCTCTCTTTTTTTTCTTTCTTAAGAATGGTCTGTATTTTCTCAGTGTGTTAAAACTGAGAACGGAGTAGGAAATTGCAGACTCATCTTTTTAAATAAAGTGGTGCTCTTCCTAGCCTAGTAGCATCATTAACCCTCCTTCCTTCCCTTAGAAGAACTTACAAAGGGAATTTGAGTGGAACGGATGAGCAAAGGGCTCTCAGTATTACAGGGAAGGTGTTCAGTCTAATGATGGGAAGTATGTCTTTGTCCCACTTCAGACTTGTATTTAGGAGGAATGAAAAGAAGGTATCTGAAATATGACAGCAGCTGGGATCTAACCTTAAATTACAGTTTAATTCCAGAGAACGTACTACTTGTGTTCATTGGGTTGATGAAGGCCAGCGTCTTGGAGCTTAATTAGGACAAGCTGAAGCTTCAAGATTTTTTTAGTTTGGCTTCATTCTGTTCAGCATGGTGCTCTCAAAGATGAGCAGTACTTTTGTCTGTCTTCAAAATTCACCTTTGAGTGTCCCTTTTGATGGCCTGTCAGCGTATTCTTTACCATGCATCTTTTAGGTCTCAAATGGTAGAAATCCCCCTAGGTCTCTGGGGGTTATTTTTGTTTTGAAGTGCAGGCAATAAGTTTCTAGGACGGCTACGACAAATCTAAGCTCAATTTGTTTGCCAGATGAATCTGTCGCGATTCTTTTATGGGTACCTGTGGACAGGAATTGAGTAACTTCTGGCTGGTTTTGTTTATGGCTATGCTATACGCTAACATAAACAGCTTGAGGGTTCTGTGCATTTTGATGTTGAATTTTATGGCTGGATAGCTAACCAGTACAGGTTATTTGAAAGTAGATGTGATGCTGCTGTTCTGTGCTGATGGTTTTCTCGGAAGCACATTCTCACGAGCTTAACGTGTATGTTCATGTACCAGTAATAACGGCGTGTTCTTCCAAAGCAAGACAGTGGCTCTTCGCTTTGCATGTGTGGATCATTTAATAAAGAAATAAGCCTGATGATGCATCTTTTTGGAAGAGATTCAACCAGGCTGGAAAGACCCAGCAGTCTTAGGTAATTACATTTCATATTGGAGCTCTGAAAAAGAAAACTGGTAAGGGTCTGGAGGATTATTTGGAAGTGTCGGAGCTGACAAAGATGCCCGCAGCTCCCTTGGCTGCCAAAGTGACAGTGGATAACTGTTTTTTGGGTGCCTAACCATTTCCTAATTTCCAGAGATGGCCGCTTGATGTAAGTTCATGCTGTTACAAGGCAAGCGGTGCTAGTATAGTTAAGACTTCTTTATCCATTTGCTGATAAAAGTGCATAATCTTTAAGGGATTTAACTTTTTTTTTTTTTTTAAAGTAGGTGAGTTGTTTTTTAACTTACGCAGACTAAATCATAGCATGGCAAACAACGTGTCCTCTGGACTGGCAGACCGAGTCTTGTCTCTGCTTGCCAGTACCGAAGGGCAAGCTGTAGCCTTGAGCTTCAGTCCAAGGTTGGTTAAGGAAATTGCAGAAGCTGTATTTTGACTTAATACTTTCCACTCATCAGAGAAGCCACAAAAGGGTGGTAAGGGTGAAGGAGGAGAGATGAGGGAACGCGCTTGTGTGTTTCCAGAACTCTTCATTGTGTGCACGGCATTGAAAAATCTGTTTCAGTGGAAACTGTTTGGACTTGCTTTGCTCTTCTGCCACATCACGCCAAGAAAAACCGAGTTACTTCAGGGTTTTAAGCTTTCGGGTTGTGCTGGGAGCTGGGACTCTGCTGACAGCCCCAGTTTTTTACCCTGCCAAGTACCTTTCAGGCTGCTTTCGTGGATCTTTCCAGGAGAAATGATAGGTAATTTTAGAGGTTAGCAATTTTGGAATATTCTTGAGAGTAGAGAACTTTAAATGTCTAATATGAAGAAACCAGATAACCAATAATAAAGTTGGCATGTCCTGTGATTTCAGAATTTGTTGCTCAGTTGCCTGTTGTGTGTTTGCAAGGGTTAAACCCAGTGAAACGTTAGGCTTCTGCTGATAATTTGTTTTTTAGTTTAATGCAATTCAAACCTAAAAGTAGTTAAATGCTTTTATACTATCTTTTGACCTACTGCAATGAACTACAGAATTTTTATTTGAAAGTCTCAAGTCTCATTTCTATAAAAGGAGACACAGCAACATACCGTACACAAGCATCACTTCCCATTCTCCTTGCAAGCCTGATGTATTTATAAAGTAGACAACAGTGGTGTGCAGTGATTCCTCAGGGTCAGCCAAGAATATCGTGATGGAAGCTGAGTCCGTTTGTTATATCAGTGTGTAAATACTGTAACCCGGGTTGTTTAATGAACTGAAAAAAGCACAAATCTTGAGGAATACCTGGAACGCATTGAAACTTGTCATCTGACATCACAGATCCTGGATTCTTGTCACTCACTGGAGGTCTCTAAGCAGCTTAGTCCCTCCTGACTATTGTCTCTCCACAGTTTCTTGTGGACTATGTTGTCCGTGTCAGGCTTTCGGTTAAAACGCTTAAAGGACAATTTGGTTCCACAGGAGCCACCTTTCCCTTCCTTTATGCTTGTTTTGGTGGGACAAACTGAGCCTTAGGCTCTTCAGCCTACACACAAGTATCTTGATCTGTGTTTTTGAGGACAGTATCGGGTTATTTTGTATTTTTATCAAGAGGCAAAGATGACAAGAGCTTTAAAAAATGTAAATCTCAGCATGCATATTGTCTGCAGGGCAAAATAAAGGAACTTTGAGACCAAGAATATATTACCTACTTAGCTGCTGAAAACTATCAAATTAAATTTTACTTGATGCTACAATTTTGTCACAGACATACTGAAAAGTGTGTGTTGGTGTTGGGTGGGGTTTTTTTCTTCTTCTTTTTAAGCACTAGTGGAGTTCTCTCTACACTTTGGTTTTTCACTTTGGTAATTGGTACTGTGTGAGCATGGTTGGCTGTCGTGATTGTTGTGGAAATACTTGCTTCCTTGTAAATTCTAGTGAAAGGCCATTTCTGTAGCTCACACCACTAGTGCAAATTTCTTCTTAAAGTGTAGGGCAGCTGCACACATGAGCGAGTGTGACTCTGGTCTTGCCGAACATAACGGTTTGCTTGGCGTGCATCTATTTGGCGAGGGTTGGTCTGTAAGCTACTGATAGGATGCAGGGACTTTCAGTTATTTATCTCTAATTTTTACTTATTTCTTGGCAACAACTCCTCTCCTCTCTCAGATCTCCAGTGCAACACCTCTCCTTTTTCCTCCTCTGTCTATATAGCCCCAAGCTGCGTCGAGCGGTCTGGGTGTGCTTTTCCAGGCTCTTGAGTGGAATTGCCACAAATCCAACCATCTTTATTAGCCGTAGGTCCCCTCGAGGAGCCAGAGGAAAGCTTTTGCTGCTGCGGTGGGCAGGGCTGTTCTTGGGTCTCAAGGGGATGTAAGCAAAACCTATAGAAAGGAGCGGAGGCAGTAATGTCTGCACTGTTTTTGTATATGTGGCGCTTTGATTTCTTCCCTGTACTCCAGCATTTGTCGTTTGGATTCTTGACCAGCTTTGGGTGCTGTAACCTGGCAGGGATAGAATCCCTCTTCTTGCAGAAGGTACCTATGAATATTCCTGGAAGGCGTGTGGTGGATAATAAGTACGAGGGGTTTATGGTGCTGTTTGCTTACAGATTCTCTCCCCGCCCCATCCATTTTCTCACATTCTTGAATTGTTATGCAATTTTACAGTTTGTGAGAATAAGTCTTTATTGTCATTTCAGCAGGGTGAAAGATGAGTGTTTGTATACGGGGCGCCGCATAAAGCCAAGTTGTTCTTAGCATGCCTATGGAGCGTGTTGGAAAACGTTTCCAGATTTCCCCTCCCTTTAGATTTGTTGTACCTCCTTGAGTTCTGCATCTGAGGTGGTGGAGCTTATCTGAAAGCACGAGCTTGTTGGTGTCCTCCGTGTTCCCCAGCGTGTATTTTTACTGAAGCCCTCAGAGAGTTGCCTCATTGAAATTCTGTCTCTTCTGTAAGTTATTTGGAGGGAAGCACATGAGCACTGTGGAAAAAGGCGATCCTGCTCCCTAGAGATTTTTTTTTCCATTCAGAAGTTGGTCTAAACCAGCACCTAAATCTCATCCTGGTATCCTGTCATGCTTCTTAGATCTGGATCACCCTACAAGCTGAATTGATGCAAGTCTTTAAATCAAAATACAACTTTTCACTTTTGCTTTAAAGAAGCACTAATAAGAAAAAAATGTACTTGCTTGTGGGCAGGTTGGCCTCTTGATTGTTTGAAACGAGACCAGCAGACAGCTTCTTTCTACTCTCTGTAAAATGGAGATTTAAATGGAACCCTTTTAGCATTGGGTTGATCAAATTTAGAAATATCTAGATGTATAAAATTGTTGAATCTTGAACACATTTTTTGTAGAGACCCTTCTAAGTGACCCTGCATCTGTCCAGAACCGGTCAGGTTTTATTCTCTTACGGCTGCCATCAGTCTGTGAGGGCACCTCGCTGCTGGGACCAGTTAGTGTTCCCTGCCAGACCTCGACCCGAGTGACGTTGATGTATGTAGTCTATAGCTAATCTCGATGCAAGTATACTGTTGTTCGGGTCTCTTTCAGATCACATCCTGCGATGGTAAAACATTTTCTATCTTCAAATACCTATTTCTGTAAAGTTACAAGATACCCTTTTCTTAAAGAAGTTTGAATTAATTCCCAATTTTGTCAATGAATGCTAGGAAAAGTTGCACTGTGTGCTCTAAATCTGAAGTTTACTGATCTGTGTGGGAGCGCAGCAAGAGGAATCAATAGCTAATCAGTGGGGAACTGCTGAGGACTACGTGTTAAAGAACGGAAGTTGGTGGGAGAACTTAGAGATTGAAACACTTATATTTTTTTTAATGGAACTGTCTGCTTACCTAGAGTTTCTAAATTACTTCATGTTAATATAAAATAAAGCATCACCAGCTTTGAAAGACTGAGCCCGTTTTAAAACAGAATCTGGTCACCTTGAACACTGAATTCTTTGATATTTATACTACCATTTCAACACAAAGGAAAAATGAATGTCTGCCATTTTGCATTGCAAAATGGTTTCTGCGTAGCTGCAGCTAGCTTGGCATGCATCGGTCAGCCTTGTAAATTCATGGAATCGCAGTATCTTTGTAATAATAGTTCATAGTAATGTTAGTTTGCAAAGTGATACATTTTCATCAGACAAAAGCTAAGAAAATTGGATGGATAAATGTTTCCAACTTAATTATAATTTAGGCTTTTGGAAGTAAAGTTAAGTTATAAATGGAAATGTTGGATGCTGCACAACAGGAACATGGTGCCAGTGACCCAAATACATGTTACCGGTCAGGTTTTACCCATGGTCTGTGCACTGGGCATCTTCTGCTGAAGTATTTGCTGTACTTCGTAAGTAATTTGATAACCATTTCATTAAACAAATGGTACACTGTTCGTTGTGGAAGTTCCTTGACTCATATGTGGTCACTATTTCAGTGTTACAATACTTAATGTATGTTTTATATGTGAGCCAAGTAATGAATGAAATTGCTATATGTAGGCCAGGAAGCAGATGGAAATAGTTCTTTGAAATTGTGTATCAGTGTGTCATGGGACAGGATTTCTGTAGACTTTTATGATTATTTTGTTCAGAATTGGTCATAGTCGCTACTGTCGGCAAGTAGCACTACCAGCTTTCCAGATAATGTAGTTGGAAGTTCAGCTTTTTTCCCCCTCAGTTTATCTTTTATCACTGTTTAAGTGGATAGCTCTAATTAGAGTTGTGGCTTTTATTATGGAGGAGAAGAGTATAAAAGAGTAAGGGAATCGTGCTGCAGAAGATGCTGTGCAAGTATTGTCATCATACTCCGTAGGACGGCAGTTCCCATCAGGGGATCCTTCAGTGCCCCAGGACTTGCTTGCCTTGGAAAAACCCACGAGGTAGCTGTACGTCTCCATCTCCTTTGCTCTTTTGAAAGAAAAATGTTAGAAAATTTTCATTAGTTTCCCTTTTGCTCGTCTGGAAAAGTTTCCCTGCTGCAGGATTTCCTTTCTTTGAGTCAGGGCTGTGCACCCTTACATGTTGCTTTGGGTTTTTGGCTTTATTTTGACCTGCTCCTTTTCACTGTGGATCCTAAGACTTTCCTTAGCTTAGTGGGTAGCAGCTCTACCCTGGATGCAGTTGTGTTGCTCATCTGGACATCTCCACTTTTTCATCAGGGGGTGAAAATTCCTCAAAGGAATCTTCCAGGGTTGCTGGTCTCTGCTGCCGTATATCTGTCCTGGTTATCCTCGGGGTCTTCTTTGGGTGGTTCTTTAAAGACCATCCTGTTGGAAGGCAAGTGTCCAAACCCAGCTGCATCAGAGAAAGGTGGCAAGAAGGTATAAAATGGAACTGCAGGTCACAAGCTCTACATAGACAAGTCCTGTTGACTGTTAAGTTGTGAAGAGATTATAGGAAACTAAATCTGTTGCTGTTTAAAGCAGCGTTGCACTCTGGAGCATGGTACGGCGGAGCTGCGCCTTGAAGTTGTGGAGGCGGAATTTGGGAGAGTAATAATAGATTAAAACAAGGTTTAAAAAGTTGTGGTTGGCTGCTCCGAAGGAACTCCGTGGTAAAGGCATCAGTGTGAGAGGTCTTGGAAAAAGAACACAAGGAGCAGAGTGTAATGAGGAGGAGGGCCAGGACCACTGTGTGAAGGTCCCAGGGGTTAAGGCGGTTTGTGATTTGGGGAATCTTTAGCACTTTGTAAGGGGCAACTGTAAATTGAGGGAGTGAGTAAAAATGGTGGTTTTGTTGAAAAGAATTTTGTACTTTGTAGCTCCCCACCTGTAACTTTATCTATGTGAGGTTTTGAGTATAAAATTGGTTTTTAGAACTTCTCCTTTAAGAAGAAAAGGTAATTTGGAAGAAATCTGAATTTTCCATTGTCAGCTGGAACAAGGGCTGGTCATCGTGTCCCTCGGTGTGGTTTGCAGAGCACAGAGATCTGACAGGACATGGGATTTTGAGCGGGGAATTTGGCAGCGAGCGGTCTGTGGAGTTGGCAGTTAACCCTTTATTGAACCTCTTTGTGCAGACCAGAATAACGGCAGTCGGGCTGGGGAGGGCCAGTGCCCGCGCTCCAGCGTAGTGTGGCCTGCCTGGCAGAGCTGGGCGTTAGCAGTTGTAGCCTGCAGGACGTCATTGGCTTATTCCTTCTAAGTAGTTTCTTTATCAAGCCACTTCTCTGTGGAAGCATAGCAGAAGCTCAGGTATTGCTGTTACACATCTAATGTGTGTTTTGAAGAAGTTCTGTGGTTTTGCTTAGAGCCCAGGTTGACCCTTTCCATATTTACAGGTGCCGTGCAGGTAGAAGTAAGAACCTGCTAATGCTGAGGAGATATCAGGAGGGGTTTTTGTTCATGATGGGCATAAAAAATATGGGATCAGTCAGTGTTTTATGTCGCTCTGCCCAAGCTCTCTGGTCTTCCGTACTACAAACCCTCAAACATGCTTGCTTGTAGTTCAGGCTTGCCCTTGCTCATAGGATTTATATGGGATCCTACTGCGCTGTGCTGTCCGAAACTTGTCCCCTCTGCGGCCAGGGAGCAGGTCAGATCACCTGTAAAACGATAAGTGACTTTTGTGGAGATCTCACCTGGAACAGACTAGTTTGGCTGGGAGAGAAGTTTATTTCTGAGCAAACATGCTCGTTGGGCATGCAGGCAGAGCTGGTGGACTCGGGAGATAGGTCGGGTTTAGCTGAGATAGGTTGGTTTTAGCTGCAGCCCTGGCACTTGCCGGGCAAGCCTGGCTTCTGCCCGCGCTGATGTGACAGTCCCGAGACTGCCAACACCGTGCAGGCGAGTGTTCCTCTGTCGTGAGAAGTGGTGAAGAGTTCGGGTACCGGGTTTGGGACTTGGGATCGTCCCCCAACCCTTTTCTGTACTGGTCCAGTCGCCCAGTTAAGGAATGTAATTCCCCTGTGCCTTGGGTGTTGAGCTCCTGCTGGTTCCTACCTGGTGTTGGAAATTTCACTTTGGGAATTTGTAGCTGGAAAAATATCCTTGAAACATGCAACAAGAGCTGTTTAAAAAAATAAAGAGGTTTCTAATAGATTAACTGCTATTCAGAACAAGGATCCAAAGGTGTGCTGCTTTAAAAAAAAAAAAAGTGTTTGTGTTACGGGTAATTCCGTTGCTGAAGAAAGCGAAACACGGCGCAGGGCACCCGGTAGCACGCCGTGGGCAGTTCACTCTTCCCCTCCGTAGTCTGTCGCTCCATGAGTTGCTCACCGTCAGGGGGGTGACATGTATTTTTCGTAAATAAAATGACTGTAAAACCACACAGATAGTTAGAGAAACCTTGAGACAAGTAAATTTTTTCTTATAATCTGTTTTCAGAAAGTTAGGGAACTTGGTTGGTGCTCTGCTAAGATTTCCGTAATTTCTTTTATTCTTCTGTTTGTGCAGACTCGTTATCAGAAAGTTTATTTGTGGATTAGGCAAGGATTTGTATTTAGTAGCCTTCACGTACTCAAATATAGCGCGCTTGTTGTGGATAAAACAAGTGGGGTGTGTTTTAATCTTCTAATGAAGCAATTCCTGTGTTTTTCAGATTACACAGCGATTTTGGACACACCTCTGTTGGATTTTAATATACGTCCTGCTAACAACAGCTTTCAACTATGGAATCGGTAAATACTTACCTTGTTTTGGTCCAAATTTTCTGTTTTATTACCTAACAAGTACTTGTGTCCATGTCAACGTTTATGTTGTTTGTTTGGCTTTTTACATTTTTTCCCTTTATTTTCTGAAATTAGAAGGTAAAAACTGCAAAGTTCCATGAAATAACTTAAAGGTATTAACCAAGAATACCTTAAGAAATGTGTTTAGTTCTAAGATGCCCTTTCATTTTCAGATCATTCAAATGTAGCAAGTTTTTCCCTGACTTAGGTGAAAACTGAAGTTAACTTTCCTGCCGGGGCAGTTCCAGCACTGGTTTGCCCAGCAGACTGCCTGGCTGATGACTGCCGAGTATTAAATATCCTCCTACCTCTAGTGTATCACGGTTCTCTTTCTTTCTCTTCACTTCCAAAATGTCTTTTTTAAAAAAAAAAAAATTTAAAAGTGCCAGTTTCACAATGTTATGTCTCCTTGTCTCCTCGTGATTAGTTATAATTGAAACAGATGGCACCTATGTTTCGTTTTGGGCAGAGAAACCTCCCAATATGCTGAGACTACAGTTTGATTCAGTGTTAGGATTCAACTTTTTTGGTAGCATTAGCCTATTATTTCTACATCTGCTACCCTAGAGTGGAATTTAGGAAGAGATTTTTGCCTAGGCATTTTGAGAGAGAATGAGAGAGGTGGGTGCTGTCCTCTGGAAAGCAAAATGGCACGGATGTAGCTGGAGAAGGAGTTTGCTCTCGCCGTTCCGTTCCGCGGCGCGGGCAGTTTGGTGTGTTGCAAGCTGAACAGAGCTGTTGTTGGCTGCTCTCGGGGAGCTCAGCTTTGCCGTGTGTGTCACGGAGGGGCAGCTCCGCGGCGCAGAGTTGAAGGTCGTCCTCAGCCTGTCCAGAAACGCCCCGGAGAACGCTCTCGATGGATGACCTGTGGTGTGTTGCTGCCGTGGGGCTTCGAGTACTCGGCTGACCTCTTGGTTTGTGCTGCAGTGGGATTATTTGCCTTGAAATTGTTGTTATGGTAAAGGCTGGGATTGAAGGAGAGTTACTCTACGTAGAAATCCAGGTCTGCTCTCTCAGGTGGCTTTGCAAGCTGGTAGGTTTCTTTTGTCCTGGGTTTTGAGGGGGGGAAAAAATAATCTTTGTATTCAGTTTGTCCATAATAATTTCAAGGTATTCAGATGGAGGCAAGACATGATTTCAGTTTCCCTTGGTGAATATTAATAGCGGTAGAAGCCTTTCACAGTGAAACAAAACAGACTAGGCATCGGTAACTCTTCCCTGCTGCAGCTCAGTAATTAAAGTGTATCGAGGGGGAGACCTTTTGCTGTAGTACGCAGTAGCTCTTTCCGTAATGGGTACTCTGCAGCTTCCTGAAGAACTGAGCTGAATCCTAACACCAATTGTAAACCCGGTTGTTTACTGCCTATTATATTTCATAGTTTGGTACGAAGATTTCTCATTCTGAATTTTGAAGTAAATGGTGGCTTTTTTTTTTTTTTATTATTTGAATGCAAACCGTACTTTTAAAAACAGGATAGTATTAATTGCAGTACCTTTCATTTAAATGAAAACTTACTAAATGTTCCAGTGTATTTGCATAGTATACTTGCCCACTGGGCAAAACAACCGGCTTCTGGACAGATCGTAGAGCATGACAGCAGACTGCACCTCTCCAGGGCCTTTTGACCACTAATATCTTTTAGGATTATTACTGAGAGCTTAAATTACACACTACATTGCAGTGGTAGCTGCCCTTTAGAAAAGTTCACCACATACGCTTTTCTCCATTTTTAGCCCTTTTCTCTCAGGATGTTTTGTATGCTGTTTATATAAAGCCGTGCTATGTTGATAATGGCTCGAGCTGAAACCATGGATGGAAAAACTTGACAGATGAAGGCTGAGGATGTATGATGTGACAAAACATTCACACTGCAAACGTGTAGAAAGAAATAATTACTGTGAAGTCAGATGTTTCTCTGACTTCTGAAACAATAACAAAGATGATACAAGAGTGATTTGGTTTTGTGAGCCCTGGGAGATGATAGCTAAGGGACCTTTTCCAGTAAGGTTGGTTTTTATCCGCTGCTTTGCAAAGACAGACTATTGCATTACTTAAAATGGGTCTAAGAGTTCCATTCCTGGGCCATTGCAGTATGGAGATGGGACAAGGGGAGAAGATCAGAATCTTCCAGTGTTGGCTGAATGAAATTGCCCAAATCTGATGTGTTCTGAAACTCTCTGCAGAGGTGAATTCATTGTGCTGGGGGGGGGAGGCTACGGCAGGTAGCCCGCAGGGATCCACCAGTGCGCTGATTCTGCACAGTTTATGCCAAAGGATTGAACAGAATTAACGTCTGGCCCAAGCTTGAGTGCAAACCTTTCATCCTGAAAGGCAGGCGTTGTAAAAGTGAGTCCTTGTGCTCTGGGTTAACTCCTGTGCTGTGCCGGGGTAAAGCCCCGGGGTGCCTCAGTACTTGTGTGCCAAACCGGCAGAGTGACGACGTGCCACCTCCTGCCTCGTCTGAGGAGAAGGTGGTGTATCGTGGAAGTGCTTGGCTTTGTCACTTCTCCCTTCGTGACAAGAGAATGAGGTTACCTTTGCTGTAAACCTGTGCGTGAAAATGCACTGGGGCACAAAACTAGTTGTTTTGGGCTTCCCCCCCGCAGCAACCTGTGCGTACCAGCGTGTGACTTGCTGTAAGGATGCTGCCTCGATTCCCCGTGCGAAGAGACTGAGAAACCCCATCCTCAGGACCAGGCTTACCTTTGTGGAAAGATGCTGCTACATTGGCTCTATTCTGATGGTGCCACTCCACGTTTCGTAGCTTGGCTGATGGAAACAAAGCTTCGGTGCTGGGAGAGGACTTGGAGGGCATCCGCTGCGCTGTTCCCTCTGCTCACAAACCTGATGTGGGGCGTTTCGGTCCTTGGGAGGTGGCTTGTTCCCACCACATGTGCCAGTACCACTGTTCGTGATGGTGTGCTGTTAGCCTGATCACCAGGGTAGGCTGCGTTTAAATAAAATGTAAATATTTCGAGGTTTATATGGATTGTTTGTGGCAGGATCTGCTGACCCAGAAGTAGTTGTGTTGGTACAGCTGGAGGACCAGAAACGCTGTGGGGACGGAGCAGAGGGCCTGTTCCACTCCAGGAAGTGTTATGAAAGTCTGAGATTTCTCCATTTCGGTAGATTGCTCCTTTATTGCGAAATGCAGGAGTTGCTACAAACATCACTACCCTCACTTCTCTAAAACAGACCTGTTTGTGTGTTTGTTTTTGGTTTTGGCTTTTTTTTTTTTTTTTTTTCCCGGCTTTCATAGGCCCTATCTAAATGGGTGGCAAAAAAGGGATTTCAGTCAACTACGTGAGATGCCAGCTTCACACAGCCGGAACGGCTGCAACGTGGCAGCGCTCGTGCTGCAATAACTACGACAGGTATTTTCTCGCTCAACCGTTTTAACGGTTCGCTCGAAACAAGCCAGGTTCATCACAGTAGCTTTTTTTTTACATGTTGACAGAAGAAACGGCTGCATCGCACTGGGCTCCTTCTGGGGTTCGGTGACTCGATGGGTTTGCAGCGCCGGAGCCGACAGCTGGTGTGATCGCGCTTTCCCGACATCTTCATTAGGGAAGCAGAGGGGTCAAGGCTTTCTCTGAGCAGCAGAGAGATTGCAGTGGCTTTTGATGGCGGTTTTGGCACTGGTATTTTACGGAGTTCGTAATGAATATGTAGGTGTAAGATTAAAAGAATGAATAAGGTAGCGCTGCTGAACAGAATTGCTTTTCAGAGCTGCAGCCGTGCCTTGTTCTGACCTCCCGAGAAGGATACAATTGTAAAGCTGAGGCCCGTAGTGGAAAAGCAATTACAATACATGCTTCCAGGATTCAATTGTCCTCTGAAAGTCAGATGCTGCAATAATGGTAGTGTTGTTTAGGTGGAACGTGACTTTACTTAACTGCTTGTTATTTTTCTATTAATGTTCTTAAATGTGTTCATATACAGTTTCCAATTTTTACTGCTTTGGGGGAAATAGAGCCTAGTATTCCACAAGGAAGTGTTCTTCTGAGCTTCCAGGCTTTTTTCTGTGTTTCAGTTCTTATCCCTTCCAGACTAGAGGGGTTGGACACTGCACTTCTGTTGTGTTATCTTCCGTGTTTTCTTTAGCACATCGGTCACAGCCGAGCTGAGCAGTGAGACTTTCCCTGCGGTTCTGGGGCACGGTACGGAAGCGCTGGCTTTTGGGGCAAGAAGCTGATGTGTTTTGCAGCAGGGCCTGGGGAGGGGAAGCCACGTGCAAGTGAAATGAATAGTCTCCCGTGTGGCTTGTGAATTTCCCTGACATCTGCCGTGGTCCTCACCCCACCCCTGAGATGGTGGAGCACTTTTTCTCGGAAAAATTCAGATTTTGGAAGTGCCTTAAAGCAGCTGGGTAGCCCTTCAGGTGTAGGCTTGCACAGAGTGTTTCAGACGAGGCAGTTTGGGTTTGTGCTGGTGTGCGGGTGGTCCCGGGGTGGATTGGAGATGGGTTGGTGGAGAGCGGTCCCTACCCAGCGCTTCTCCCTGGCACGGTGCTCTTACGCTGTCCTACCCGCGTGAACATCAGGTGGGTTTCCATGGCTGTTAGGAGCGGTAAGCTTTTCTGTTTGTCCATTTTGTATATGATTAAATTCAACTTTTAAAGCCATGTCTTCGCTGTAAGCAGAGGTTAAATGGAGGTGGCTTTATTATGAACCTGGATCTCTTCGTTGGTCAAAGGGGCTTGAGTTTTTGGACACAAAACACCCCTGACACCTACAGAAAAGAGCTTTCAAATCCTTTCCCTTGCCTCAATGAAGAAGCTGGGCTTTCAGATGTAACCCTGCCATAAGCATTTGATTTGAGTGTTTGAATTGCTGCTTTTACAGTTCTCTGTATTTCATCAGAATCTGTTAAATTGCCAATGTTATTCACATGCCACTTTTGGCAGATGCCACCTACATGCCCTCAATTTGAAGGTACCGTTTAGGAGAAGTGTAGGTAGGGAAGCTCCTTTCTCTCTTGCATGTGAGCTCTTAGGGAGTGGAGCACTTAGATTAATTGACTTTTGCTAACCTTTCCACTGTTAATAAGCTAACCCGGCCCATGTGCACAACACAGCACCTTCAGGGAACAGGCCGGAGCTAAGCAGAAACTTTGGAAAATGTCTTGCTTGACTTGTTTCTTTGGGTGTAATTCACATCTGTGTGCTCACCATGACACAGGAGGAAGTTCTTGGGAAGAGCAATCCACAACTGAATACAACATTTACCCTCCTTCCTCTTGTGTCCTGTTTAGACCTAGACAAAACCATGGCAATGATTACCTAAAAAAAAGAAAAATAATTGGTTAGGCTCCCTCCCAAACTCTGCTTGTGGTTGAATAAATTTATTTTCTGATGGGGTTATGTTATGACTACAAAAATCCTAATTTTTTTAAAAAAGTATACTTTTGAATTAGGATTTCGTAAATTAGTATCAGCTTAAAAATCACAGTTGCGTTTAGGAACAAGCTCATTAAGCTTGTAATGTAGACGGTGCACAGGACCGTCGATCCCAGTAACTGGCAGAGTCTGTTGTTTTGTGGGGGAAGACTCCTATGAGACATCCAGCCCGGGTGACGCATGGAGGCATGATTTCGAGAAGGGAATCTGTAGGTTATTTGGTGCCTAAGCGACCGGTTATCGCTTCCATCGCCGCGCGATGGCATTCCTGGGTGCGACCTCTTCTGAAAGTAAAAGTGCTTTCAGGCAGGTTCTGGTGCGTCACGTCGCAGGAGGCTTCTGCACGCAGAAACGCTCGTTGCAGAGGTGAGGTGCCGTGTTTGGAGGGATGGTTTTATTTGTTTCCGAGTGTTTTGTGTAGCACCGAAGTGTATTCTTGAAAGGGGATGAAGTTACAGTCTCCACCCTGAGGAGATGACACTCTGGATGTGAGATGACAGGCTTTGGAGTAGAATGGCAGGATTACACAAAATATGGCTGAAATTGCTTGTTTTGGGAAGATATCCATCATGCTGTGATTAAGTGCAGATGATGCATTTGGCAGCAAGAGGTGTGCAATCTGTTCCTACCCTAAGGAGCTTGCAGACCAAAGGCCTGCTGATAAGACCAGACTCACTGTTGTATTGAATTGAATGAATAATGGTTTAGGACTTTTTTTCTTCCCTTATCTTTTGCTCTCTTAAATAATAGTGTAAATAATTGTGAGCCTGGTGATTTTTTTGATGTTCAAATCCCTGAGTTCTTTGTAGGGGGAGGGGGAAAGTAGGTTTTTTTTGTGTGTTTGGGAGCATGCATTCCTGTTGCGAGGGAGATGCATCAGTGACTTGGGTGTCTTTAGTGGAGCTACAGGTGGGACAGTCGGTGTCCGCTGCCTGACACCCCGAGATGGGAATCCTTGCATCCTGACGTGAAGTAGCACAAAATCCTGAGTGTGAATTTGATGGAAACCTTGCATGGAAGGTGGTTGGGCTGAACCACCGAAGTGTCTGACACTGTAACAGGCAGATGCAGCCCGTTTCTTTAATATACACGTGCAAAAGAGGGAAATTATTATTTCAAGCAAATGCAAAATTGATGGATGTGCTTTTTTTTGATATTCTTTGGAAGGGGACTTCTGATAAAACCAGGAAACACTTCAGAAAAGTAAGTCTTAAATGTCGAGTGTGAAGACGGAGACTAGGCGTTATCATTATTTCTGTTCCCTTGGTTAAATTCTTGGCAGAGCTTTAATTTTAGAAGAACAGAACAACAAGGGCTGAGATTTGCAGGCTCAGTCTAATTCATTACTGACTTAATTAGATGCTTGAGAACTCAGGTATTCTGACAGTTCTTGCAATGCTGCGTGTTATCCCTGGTTTATAGTAGTTTGCTGGACTTCTGGAGAAGTTGAAAGATAACTTCATTGAATTGTATTGAACAAGTTTTAATTTATTTATTTAACAAGTTTAAAAGCTTTAATTAGTATTTTCATCTTGGGTTGAGACTGGACGGGCCGATTTGTTTCCAGTTGTTGGGGATGTACAGGAGCCGGGAAAAGGGATTTCTTGGGTGTTTTTTGCAGAAACTTGTGTCTTGTGGACATTGGGGTGAGCGAGAGGGTGTAGGCTGTCGTCTGTGCACCCAGGGGCTTGGCTGCCCGCAACCGTGCTCTGGGCCTGGGTGTTTTGGGAAGCTGGCACGGCTGGCTCTGCTGTCCTCAGAAGTGGCTTTGCTTTGGTAGGCAAATACTGAAAGCTCTGGGGTTTGCGCGGAAGCGTTAAATCCTCATTGCCTGCCTTCTGCGCTGCCCAGGCTCACCCTGGGTGCAGGCAGGTGGGTGCAGGCAGGTGGGTGCAGGCAGGTGGGTGCAGGCAGGTGGGTGCAGGCAGGTGGGTGCAGGCAGGTGGGTGCAGGCAGGTGCACTGGGGGGCTCTGGGAAGTCACGGCCCTTCGGCGAGGGCCGCGGCAGAATGCAGCAGTGAGTAAAGCAGATTTCTGAAGCGCTCTGAGACTGGCTAAAACTCCGCACCCCCCGAGAGCGGTGGTCTCAGCTGTAATGTTTTCAACTTTTGAATTTGGAACAGACTTAGAAGCTCACCTTTGGGGGTGGTAGCTTGTTAAGTTGTCAATACTATTGCCTGTAACCATCTGTTCCTACCACTAAGTAGCTGCAAAAATCAGTAATTCATTCTTTTCTTTGGTGTGTTTTTTTTTTTT
>VXBL01006904.1:81502-128623 GCA_013400195.1 Aramus guarauna | reverse complement strand
TTTTGAGGAGCTTGGGTGTAAATCTTCTCCCTTATTATTTTTATTGGCTCCCTCGTAATGAAAGACAAGCATCTCCACAGTACGAGAGAGGCAAAATGACATTCTTTAATCTTTCATCTAAAATTAAATTCAAATAGTTACCAATATTAGAGGTTACTTTGGAGCACAATAGCTATTTCTGGTGAAGTCGGTGCGTGGGTCTCCCTTATCAAACAGCAACGTACTTGTGTAACTTCACCTTTCTGGGTTAACCGCTCCGAAGAGGAAAGGAGACGGTAGGCATGCGTACCACTTATTTTAGGAAATCACCACTGTAAATGGATGCTGTGTTTTGTTTTTGCAAGTAAAACTTGTTGTGGATTCTTATTCATAGGTTTAAACTGCAGCATCAAAATGGATTGACATCAAATAATGACGTTAGTGTTTTGGGACAGGAGTTCCCAGTTACTGGGGTCTCTTCAGTGCCGTTGCATGGGGCCAACGATGACACTCTTCTTAATACGGAAGGATGTTGCAACCTGAGGACAGATGTTCTTCCAAGTCTTTATTCCTTACCGTGTCACTGGAGTGCAGATTTCCAAATGTTTATTTTGGTGGTTATCGAACCTGCAGAGTGTATGCCTGAAGGCTCTGGTGAGGTGATGTCCAGTTTTCCCAGCTTTACACCAGCTGCACCTCACCACTGGTGGTGAAAGTTGGGTTTTGTCTGATCTAAAAGAACTGTGGGATTTGGTGGTTTGATGCGTGTGTCTGGACTCATCCTATGATACAATAATCACCGAACAGTTTGGGTGGGCAGGGACCTCCCAGCCCACCC
Source organism: Aramus guarauna (assembly GCA_013400195.1). Lineage (NCBI taxonomy): Eukaryota > Metazoa > Chordata > Aves > Gruiformes > Aramidae > Aramus > Aramus guarauna. The sequence continues at coordinate 127,806 of VXBL01006904.1, read as the reverse complement.
AGTCCCACCCCTGCCATGGCCAGGGACACCCTCCACTAGCCCAGGTTGCCCAAAGCCCCATCCAACCTGGCCTTGAACACTGCCAGGGAGCCAGGGGCAGCCACAGCTTCTCTGGGCACCCTGGGCCAGGGCCTCAGCACCCTCCCAGGGAAGGATTGCTGCCTCAGATCCCATCTCCATCTGCCCTCCTGCAGCTTCAGGCCTTTCCCCTTGGCCTGTCCCTCCCTGCCCTTGTAAAATAATGTAAATAATATATAGAGTATTACCTTGCAATAATACACAAGCAGCAGTGACCCAGCCAGCTCTGTTCTCGGGTCAGGTGCATGCTACTGCCTTTTGTATCTCCGTGGGCTTTGCTGGAAACACCTGGGTGCTGTGCGCGGCTGGGACATGGGTGAGAGTGGGTCCTGTGCCTCGCCGTCACGGCAGACAAACAGCCCTGATACAGGGAAGATACGGGGAAGCTTTTGGAGGACTTAGTCCCGGCTGTAATTAATGGTTTGGATGATGTGCAGGATAGGAGCAGTCTTACGTGGGCCTGGGCACCTCGAGCTTCTCCTGAGGCTGAGTCACAGCCCGGCGGAGCTGAGCTTGAGCAGTTGGCCAGATGCCGGGGCAGGGAGGGGGGGGATTACTTGGATCAACTGCAAAAATGAGAGGAGCTGCTCAGTTTGATGGAGGTGGGTAGGTATGGCAGGAGGAGTTCTTTGATTTTGGTCATTTTTGTCCTTCTATATAATTTTTTCAGCCCTTTAAACTAGCGGTATAAGGATTCAAAGGTCAATGTTGAATAGCTCTGGTTATTCTCTGCTGGACTTAGACTTATTACTGGTGTCATATAAGAAATACACTTCCTTTTAATGTTACACAGTCAGAAGAAAATTATTTTGTTGTCTTCAGTAGTTTTTACCTCATTCTTGTAGTCTTGCCAATATCCTGTATTTGTTTTTTGCAGGAAGCCTTTCAACATTTTCTTAATTGGAATTAACTGTTGTAATAGAAATGCACATTTTGGTTGAAGATAATGTAGGAAATAAATATTCACAGAAATTTATTTTAAGTTAGTGGAAAAACATTCATTGGAGAGCTTTGCTTTGGAACTTTAACTTCTGAGAGGTTTAATGAAAGCTTTCTTTGCTCTTGGGTAATAATAAAGGAATAAACCAACTACTGCTCCTGAATTATTTTGAGCAACTAACCTCAGAGACTGATAGTAAGTCTATTTGTTACGCTATTGTAAATGATAATTAACGTAATGACACAGATTTAACACTGTACAAAAGTTACATGGAGTCAAAATCAAATGACAACAGGTAGTAAATAATTTGACAAAATCAAAACATGAGAAGAAATAAATTACGGGGGGGTGGGGGGGAATAATCATGTCTTCTTTTTCCTGTCAGCAGTTAGGACTGCATCTGGACATAGCAGCTGGCCAGTCCTCAATTCTTTTTTCCTCTAGTTTTTTTTAATGATGCTTTTACAACAGTCTGAAAGGAGATCTCTGTCTAAACGAACTGGTAGCAGGGACGTAGCAGTTCCTCTGGGATTTGCATTCAGCGAGGTATCGCACAGCTAAATTCTCCTTTCTTTCTCCCTGCCGTTTCTTGGTTATTTAGTGCTTTAACGTAAGGAGTACCTGAATATGAATGATGTAGTCGAAGGTTTGGTTAAAGATATAGAAACTTTCCTCATTCCCTTGACCTCAATCTTGCTGAAGCTAGGAAAGCTTTTAAAATACATACAGCACTGGGTGTGCGTATGCAGCTGTATGTGTACATGCATATGTATTTTTAAATGTCCCCTATTTCAAGGTCAAAGCCAAGTGCCGATTAGATTTGCTGTAGCAAGATATTTGTTATTGGAGCTTATTCCCGTGGACTGAAAGGAGCTTGGGGACCAAAAGAGAGGTTTTCATCCAAGTCCCGCGTGGTGCTTTGTACCTGCCTGGGTGAGAAAACCGTGGATTGACAGTCTCTCTTCCCACAGTAGTCTTCAGAGCTGCTTAATCTATTTTTTTTTTTTTTTCATACTTGCGAAATGGCACCAAGCTTTGAGACACTCCTGTGTAAGCTTAGGCGATGATGAGCAAGAGGATTAATTAGATCTTCAAGACAGATAACTAGAGCAATGAGTTGTGCATAATAGTAGCTTGGAATTCCAGTGACGTGTTTGCAAAGCGCTGTGCAACATGCATGCCTTGGCTGAAGCATAATTGTTTCTCGGCGTTGCATGCCCAAATGCCTCTGGGCACTGTAGCAAAATTTAGTAAGCAAATTATGTGAACTAAAAAGCTCAACTTTGATGGTTTGCGCACACCAACATAGTTGTCAGTGAAGCGATTAGCTGCTCACCTATTGGTGGTGGCTTCCTGCTACGGTCTGCAATTTGGATACCTCCAAGATGCTGCTGGAGACTTGGTCGTCCTGGTTTGTCGTGATAAATTTAAAAAAAAGGGGGGCGGGGATATCTAAATTTGATTGCAAGTGTAGGGATTTTCTGTACTGTTACCATACAAGCTGTATACTCTTGACCAGGGACACAGGCAAGTCTGCTTTCTTTCAGAATACTGCAGTGCCCTGATACTCCCCAGAAGTTGGTGGCTTTAGGGTTAGGTGTCACTGAAGTGAACGTTTTTTGTTTTTTTGTTTTGTTTTTTTTTTTAGGGAAACCTCGGTTACATTAAAAAAAAAAAATCTTCCCCATGCAGAGCTTTTCTTTGCTCACAGAAATATATTCATATTTAATTTACAGTAGCTCAGAGGAATGAAGAAAGTCCTGGACACTTTTTTTTTGTATAGTCCTTATTAAATTTCTTTGGAACAACTCTTGGATATAAACAAGGAGGACAGAGTGTACTGGGCAAAGTAGCGAGACATTTTTTGTGGAAACCATAAGTGTTCATGGCTTTAACATTTGAAGGTAAAAACCGGTGAAGTCCATCAGATACCTTAGAGTAGTTGTAGTTACCACTCACACTTTTCCAGTTCCTCCTCTGCTGTGATTTATTGTAGCTTTACCTCTTGATACAGATTTAGATTCTTTTTTTTTTTTTTTCCTCCCCACTATATAAAACCTTGCCTTTGTGATGATGACAGGAAAGAGCTGTGCTCTGTGGCTTAGGAGGAAGTTTGGTCATAATTCAAGACATGGTCCTGGAGAGACTTCAATTAAAAGGTGTTGAAAGAGGGTTGTATTTTGCAGTTTTGCAGAGTTGGATTTCCCCCCCCCTGTTAAAACCTTGGGGATCCCTTGGAAAGGAGGTTGATCCTGGGTTTTTTTTTCTGCTGGGTGAGTAGGAATTTAAAACTTCACTCCCCCTGCTTTGACCTAGTTATGAAACCCTTGCCTGTAAAAGTATTAATTTGTGGACACTAAGCCATTTTAGTATTAGAATTCCAGAGTGGTGTATGCTTTTCTGTAGAACCGCCTTGAGTTTAGACATTAAAGGCTGGTGATAAATCTGATCAACTTAGCACAGTGGAATATACATTCTACTATAAACCTTCTTCATTACTCTGGAATTAATCAATTACTTTGAGTTCTTTTTTCCCCCTGCTCAGCCATACTTTCACAAGGTATAATTAAAAACAAAAAAAAAAAGCTATAGTTTTCCTTTTTGTTCAACTCTGCTGTTGTTGAACTATGTGTGGTTTGGACTTCAGCCCTCCAGAATGTTGGCAGAAGTTTTTGTCTGGAAAGAAATGGTAATTCTTTTGGGGTTGAAAAATGGGGAAGGAAAGATCTGTGTAGCAGAGATGATTTAAAGCAGCATAAGTCAATAGGCATATATGTTTTTCAACGTACATTAAGGTTTGTGTGATTTTTATATAGAATGTTCCTCATTTTTGTTTTTGTCAGGTTTGCTTATTTTTAGTTTATTGTAGCCAATCCTATTTTTAACTTTTTATATGTAGTTTAACGCATTAGCTAAAATTGCAATAGTCGACATCACTGAAATTTAAATATTCCATTGCATTCAGCTAAAATGATACAGAAGTGACCTTAAACTGTCTTTTAAAAACAAAGTGCTTTTCATTTTCCTGAAAGCCACAAAGTGGACGAAGGTGGAAACAGCGTCGTGCCGCAAGACAGGATGTTCTGCGGCACTGCTCTGGGTGGCTGTGCTGGTACTTCTGCTGCTGTTTCAAAACCAAGCGTGCTTGTCGAAATACATTTAGCTTTATATATATATATACACACAAACCGAAAGGGGAAATGTCCGCTTCTTTCAGCTGAGAGAGTTGTTGTCTTCTCTTTTTCCTGGATACATTAAGAATACTTCTCTAACAGCAGCGCCGATGCTTTTGTACTGGCAAGATTATTGCCTTGGCGATACTGGAGGTCAGAAGAAATCCATAAACTTTTTGGGTTGGGCTTCCCAACAGCAAACACAGCAGCTTTCCCAGCTACTCATCCCAAAAGAATTAAGTTCTTGAGGAAATCTCTACTCAAACGCAGGATTCAAACTTAGAGTTACTGTAGACTAACAATGTTGACTCCTATGTAGTTTGGTTTTGATATTTTATTCAGCTTTGTTTTGCCGTGCGGGTGATGTAGCTGTTCTGGCTGGAGGTTCGGCTGTGTCGCTGCGTAGGTACGGTGCTCGCGGCCGAGCGGCGTGCCTGGCGGGGGCTGGAGCTGGAGCTCGGCTCCTCCGGGCTGCCGTGCCGGAGGCGAGGCCAAGGCACCCGGGTCCCGGGACTTTCCTGGGGTCCGTGTGTGAAGCCAGGCCTGGATTTGCAGGAGAAGGGTCGTAGCTGGGATTCCTCTTTTAATGGTGCTTTGTGAGGACTTGCACCCTTTGAAGAAGGCAGATGTGAAACTGATGTGGAGCATGAGGCGAGTGGACTTCTGCATCTCGCTTCACGTGCAAAAATGGGAAAACTCAGCCCTTGATTTCACTCTAGGGGTGTAATGCTGCTAACTCCAGTTTAGAGCTGGTTTAACAATTTTGCTGACAAGTTGGAGACGCAGATGTCCCAGTGGGTTTATGTTTAATACCTCGCTTTGCACCTTTGTGCGTTAGATGGCTGACGAAGCAAGGTAGTATGGAAGTGCTTGAACAAAGAATGTATCTGGAAGTGGCTAGTGGTCATTCTGGCAGATACTTATGACCAAAGCTGCTATTGTTTTTCTCTTAGTTAAACAACAGTCAAGTTCATGCTGTGGCTTTTTTCTTTTCAATTGCAGTATAATGTTAGCTTTGATATATCCCCCCGGGCCCGCACCCGGGTGTGTGGTGGGCCAGCACACAGATGCATTGTTCGGGGTCCTGCATTCCAGGGAGATCAAATGCTCCGTGCACCACATCAGCTGCACATCTGCAACTGCTAAATCCTCCGCAGTCCTTCCGGATCCAGGTGCCATGCAATTACTTGGTTAAAGGCATCAAGAGCTGCTGCTTCTAGGCCCTTTCTGTTTAATTCTGCCTGCTTTGATTCACTACAGCTGGTGAAACAGTTAGACTTGGTTCAGGCATGTGTGGAAGAGAGCTCATTTCATGCTTGGAATTGTAATTATGTTCTTTTCTTTCAAGCTGCCAGCAGTAAAAGATGTCTTCCAGTGTGTATTATCTAAATAAGCTGTAGTGTTTAAATGTTTTCTTATTTCATTTTAAGAATGTGGCAAAATAAATTGTGCTTACTCTTCTAGTTTTTGTTCTGGAGCGATTAATTCCCCATAGCTCTCTCCCATCATTCAGGCATGCTCCTTGCCTCCGTGAAGCTGCCGTTACGCTGCTTTTAAATAGCTGTGCGAAGGAGAGTGTTGTGTAAGTGTAATGGCAGTGCCCTGGCTTGCCCAGTGGTACCAGACTGGTGTCTCCTCTTGTGCACTCTGGCTGCAGTCGGTATCTGCTGCCTGCAGACTATTCCGTCCCAGTAATATTTTGTGCTTTTTAGCATACTAGCTTCTTGCTTTTAGTGAAACTGTTTAATACACCTGAGCAAGAGACAGAATACAGTGCAAACGTTAGTTCTCTCTTTAAAATAGCCTTTTCGGCATCTGAGTTTTCCCTGACGAACGGATCCGTTGCCGTGTGGCGGTTCACAGCGGGCACAGCAGCGATGCTCCCTGTTGACTCTGGAGGCTGCAGGTGTGATACGTGGGGCACGTAGGTCTGCGTCTCGCACGCTTGGTACCGTCGGCTGGATTGGGGAGGAAAGAGTCCAAAGAGAAAGCAGTTGGTTTTAACTTGTCCTCGTGGGTGTATCTGCAGCTTGGAGCTGAGTACCCTTGTAGTTAGCACCTATTACCTCTCTTCTTCTCAACTTTATTTTTCATGTCGTGCCAGCTGTACAGGTCAGATCCTCCCTTCCCCTGCAGGATAAATACAGTTCCTTGAGAGCCCGTCTTTCAGGGACCTGATCTTTGGGAGGAACGTCTCCTCGCAAAGATGGTCCACAGAAGACGGCTCCGCTTCTCTTCCCCAATGGCTGAGCCCTCTTGACTTGGGGTAGTAGCTGACACTTAACGTGCAGGGTAGTTCTCCAGCGGGCAATGCGCAGGCTGCTGTGGGGCCTTGGCTTACGAATGTGCCGTCTTGCCTTAGGTGGGGAATGTGCTTCTCCACGCTTCATCCCAGCACGCAGCTCTTCCTGGAATGAACCTGATCTGCTGGAGTGGTCCCGGCATGTGCTGTGACCCAGAGAAGTTTCTCTGGAGCTGAGTTTGTGCTCTGGTCCTGGGCTTTTGACTTCCTTACAAAGATAAACATTATTTTTTATTTTTTTATATGCAGCTGTTGCAGCTTTTCTCTGATTTTTGGGTGTCTGGAGTCAGCGCTTTCCCTCATCTCTGGAGTCTGTCTGCTCATCTTGTGGTCTCAAGATGAGAGTGCCTGATAGCCATTTCAGTGTCTCCGTGATTGACTGGAAGTCACAGTGGATAAATCTTTCATGATTGGAAACCACTTAAGCCACGAGGTGGCTGATGATCGCTGGTTATTAGTGGAGAGGTTCTACCAAACAATCAGGGAAAATTGAGTGGCAGGGCATATAATTTATGACTTCATCCCAGCACTGTGGGGGCAAGTCAGTGAGAATCGAAACAGTGAAAGAATTATATTTGACAGATATTTTAAAGAATGACTCCAGTTAGTGTCATTTATTGCTGGAATGTGTGGACAGATCCCAAGTCAAAGCCCTCTTAGGGGCAGTGCCAAAACCAGATATGAAAGAGTGCGCAAAAAAATGAAAATGCGGTATGTGGCCAAAGGCTTGAATTTTCTGACAATGGGCAAAAAGAATGTTCTAAGGGGTTTTCTTCAGGCATTTTCCTTTGATAGTAAAGTTTACAGACCCTACTTAGTGTTCGTTGAAACACACGAAGAAGGGCAGTTGGAGAAACTTCTGGGACAATCTGGAAATTAATTTTCTTGGATTTAATGAGCACTTGCAAAAAATGCCCATAAAACTATCTCTGGGATTATCTTAAATTTTTGCCTAGCAGTGATATATGGCATAGGAGAAGTCTCAAGTCTGTTGCCCTTTGCTGGAAAGTTTATTCAAAATACCTGGGCTGCTCAGCGCAGTCATATCTTCCTCCACATGCATGTGACAGGTACCTACCATTAACTCCAAGGGAGGAAAAATTCTAGAAAAACATCTTTCATCAGATGTTTTGTAGTGGTAATGCCTCTGAAAGTATTAATCTCTCTTGTCATAATTTGGCACTCACTCTAGTTCCCAGCAGGGGTTTCTCAGCTAATCCCCGTCTGGAAGATTTTTGCCGTACCTTACATGAATTTCTGATCCCCTCCGCAGCCCGACCTCATTTGAGGGTTTGGATTCAGCTTAAAGTCGGGTCCTCCTGCCCGACGGTGGGTCCAACCATCGGGCAGTGTGAGTACCTACCCCGGCGTGTTCCCGGAGCTCTCGTGTGCCGCTTGCCTCTTCTCTTCCAGCTGTCCCCAGAGCTTTAAGCAGTGGACTGTGTCGGTGTTATTCCCTCGTGGCCCTCGAGAAATTATTTGGGAAATTTGGTTTCAGATGCAGGATTTCCTTAACACGAGTAGCTCGCTTGGAGAGGGAAGTGGCAGATGTTCTCTCTTCAGCCTGTGAATGACAGCTACTGAATCCAGCATCTGCCTTTCTGCTGGGATTGTCCCCAACAGCTACCATGCTCAAAAGCCCATCTAAAACTTGTTGGAGCCAGCTAAGTCCGTGTTTGGTGTGCGGTTGGAAATGGAGGCAGCTGCCATCAGCATCGCGGTTCAGCGAAGGCAGCCGGTGACGGAGGGATGGCCAGACCTGGGGAGGAGCAAAGTTGTCACAACACAACTCCTTTCTCCACTGGCCTTGCGTGCCTGAACAGCGTCGGGCGAGGACATCCCTGCTTTCTGTGAATCGGGAACTTGTTCCTGGCATCGCAGCCTAGTGTTAGGCCTAACCCAGCAGTGTTAGGCCTAACCCAGCAGTGCTGTGACTATCCACTCTGGAGAGATGTTTAGGTTTGGTAGATTTGCCCGTGTACACAAGAAATTGCTGTCATTGTGTGTTGGTGAGGATTGTCTCAAAGTACTGTCCCACTTCCCTCGGTGCAGGTGTATGAAAATGTTGAGGAAAAAGGAAGAATCCCTAATTTTAACCTTTTAAAATGTATCATTTCTACCATTGCTCACCTTTTTGACCGAGGCGTTAGTCCATTCTATGACTAGAAGGATTGTGAAGCCGGGGGCCTGGATGAGGGCTCTGTGTACTGCAAAGGCATCCCGGTGCGCACTCAGTCAGTCTAGGGGAATGAGCCTGTTGGTTTTATTCTTGAGTTTTGTAACTTAAAAAATTCTCCAGAGCTGAAGTTTCTGCCAAGCCTCTGCTGTAGACCCAAGGGGGAAGGAGAAACCCTTCAGCTAATAAAACATTTTTGATTACCTTTTTGGGGTTTAGACCTGTAAAAAACAGTTCAAAAAGTTTTCAAAAGCAGTCACCACTGTTTTAAGCTTTCCTTAGCCTACAGAGAGACCCAGCTTTGCTTGATCTGTGTTTGACTTCCCCGTCACGATGGGAGCGAAGCTGCGGGCGATGCAGCTCGAGAGGCTTGTGCTCCCTTGCGGACTTCATTGCTTTGGCCCTGCCTTCCTGTCTGTGAGCTCTGCCTTCCGGCCCAAGTACTAAACCTCAGCCTTGACTTCAGACCTCGTCTGCTTCTTGTCTTAGCGAGAATAATCCTGAAATTGTCTGCCTGAGCCCTGCCGTGCCTAGGTGAGGATTCTGCCTGGCTTTGGAGAATGTCTGTGGTGTCTAAAGAGAAGCCTTGAGAAAGGGAGCTGGCAGTCACACGTTGTAGAGGGGGGAGTGTGTAAACTTAGTCTAAAGATAATTTATGGTGTCTAAAGCTGCTGCTGAGCAAAAGTTTCCAAGGCTGGCTTCTGACTTAGCTATCATCAGTGCTAAAACCGAGAACAGTCATCTTAAAGTAGCATTTTTAGTTGTGTTGAGGAGAAGGGGGAAAATAAGCAACCTTACTTCTTTAACGTTTAATCTGCTGTGCTTTTGTAGTGCATGTGCAACTTTTTTCTTTCGGGCTTGAACCACAGGGTAACTTTTCCATTACCTGAGCCTAGACTGGTTTAAACTTGGCTTATCACTCAAGATTGGTTTAGACTTGGCTTATAACTTAGCGTATCGTGCTTTTTATTTTATTTTTTTTAATTGGGTTCATTTTAACAGGAAACGTGATGTCAGGATTATAATAAAACCCTTCTCAGCTGTCTCCGCACAAACGCGGAGTGCCTCTCGCTCCCTCCCTCGCCGCAGTCGCACGCCGGCACCGGGAGGGAGAACTTTGGGTCACGCCGGGTTGAGCTGTTGGCAGCGTCGCCCGTGTGTTGGCAAGAGCTTTCCCAACAAGATGCTGGAGAGCAGAGGAAGATTTCTCCTTGTTTTTGCAAATTAGCAAATGAAACCCTAAATAAGTTGCTAAACTCAGTTTCCTTCTGTTGGGTTAAAAGGAGTGGTGTGCTTGGAAACCTTCGAAATCTTAATTGGCCCGAGCGTGCTAAAAACACCTTCTTTCCACCCCAGGCGCTGCTTCTATCTTTCCAATACATTTGGCTCCCTTACTGGCAAATCAGTTTTATAACACTTGAGAAACTGTATAGCTTCAGAAAAACAGGATGTGTGCCCTGCCTTATATTTTGGAATCTCTCTCCAAGTATTTTTCAGGGCTGCTAAAGGAAAAAGCCCAAGCTCCTTTGGGGGAGCGCGTTAGAGCTCTGCCCCGACAGTTCAGTGCTGGCAGGACAGATAGCGGCACGTGGGTGTCCGTTCTTTGCATGATTGATATGTTGGGTTAACGAAAGTGTGTTTTTTATCTAAAGACAGATATCAAGACAGGCTCACCAGCCCTTCCCTCTTACTGGTTAACTGAATTTCCTTTTGCAAGGGCCCAGTCTCCACCAGTTCCTAACCAGGCGTGCTCGCCGAGGCCATGTTCAGATACTGTCCCCCTTCCCCTCCCGAGCTGGGGACGACGAGTTTCTCGTCTCTTCCTTGGACTGACACAGCAATTTCTTCTTCCCATAGAAGGCTCTGGATTTTTTTTTTTTGTGGTAGTACAGTATTGATACTATTTTCCATATTTGATAGTTGGTTTCTGTTCTTCATGGCGTTGTCCGCTTAATTTTGCATCTGATCTGGCATTTTAAAAAGTTCTTGGTTTTTTTTACATTCAAATTTTCCATGAGTAGGGCTGCAGTAGCAGGAGAACCACAGGTTGCGATGGAAGTCCAGCTCACATTTCAATTTGGTCAAGAAGCAGGGATTATAAACACACTCTGGTAGTGCTGAGAAACCTGGGAGATGGCATGTGTCAGGGTTTCTTGGGCATGGAAGGGGACGGTGGAGGGATGCGAAGGAAGAAAAGATGGAAAGTTTTGCTCTTTGAGATGGAGTTTATCTGAAAAGGCTGGCCAGCCAGAGCTGGAAATGCGAGGCTGCCTCTCTGTTTATTAAAATACTTGCTTGTAAGTAATTTTCAGAGTAACCAGCCAAAGTCTGGGTATCTTCTTGCAGATTGTGAGGTTTTTCCTCTAAAGCAGTAGACGAGATTGCCCCAGACGGAGCTAACGCACACCTGAGGTATCGTGGTTTCTTGCAGCACGTTTCCTTCCTGGCAGTAACTGAATACACATCTGCTTATTTCATTAATGTAGTCATTGTAGTACTTTATATGAATCTAGAGGTAAGAAACCCTTCTCGGAAGGACTTTCTATTTTCAGGTACGGCAGAAGAATTTTACTCTTGTTTTCTTCAGCCGATTGTAGATGAGCAGTGGGTGGAGGAGCAGCTCGCAGGGCGGTGGGTGCTGGTGGCCCTCCCTGCCTGCGCACCCTGCCAGGGCCGGCCGGAGAACCCGCTGTGTTTCCAAGAGTGACCTCCAGCCTCAGCTTACTTTTTTTTTTTTCCTTGTTGGTGTGGGGTTTGTTTGTTTGTTTTTTTATTTTGTGTGGGTTTTTTTTAATAGTGTTTCACTGCTTTTGAGCATAACCCCATTATAAAACATTTCATCTCAAATAATGTGCCTGAGTTCCAGGGAAGGTAACCCTTTTGGTGCAGGCAGCAGCAAGGTTTCTGGCTCAGGGATAATGCTGATCCCTTTCTTTGTCCAGTTGTGTTTCTTGAATTTTTCTGGCTTTCTCCCGTCCACTCTTCTACAGGGAGGGGAGTGACAAGTTATTTGAGATCTTACTGTGTGTTGTGACTTCTTGCTTTGAGGTCTTTGTGCAGAGAGCACTTCAGTTTTTACAGTTCCCCAAGGAAGTGACATGCCGTTATTAAAAAGAAAACATTGACATACCACACTTTAGACCTGGCCTACTGACTTGTGACTGCACTAAGCTTTAAAGTGACAGTAAATTACTTGGTACGGTCTCCGTCAGCGGCGTCGCAGTGGAGTTGATGGGAGTTACACAGAAGAGCCTGCTAAGCCCTGGCTCAGGTGCTCACGGCTGGCTCCCCGCAGCCACCCACTTCTCCAGATCTTGGTAACACCGTGCCTGGGTAAATGTGGTCTCAGGGTGGGTGTTGCGTCACCCAGAGCCCGTACAGATGTCTGCAGGTTGGGGGTATGCGGAGGCTTCTGGGTGGGTGAAGCAAGAAGCTGGATAAATGGTCTCACCATGGGGAGTGCGCATCTGGTTGGGCGTTTCTGACGCTTTCTCCCGCGGTGAGTTGGGTAGCTTGGTGTCAGAGCAATCCTTGTTCTGTCAAATCAAGTCCCCCTTGCAGTACTTCTCCAAAAGCCGTGTGGGGTTTGCAGGACAGGACACAGCACCCGGGGAGGACGGGTAGTGGCTGGGCTCTCACCTTCCTTCAGGGGCGAGCATCTCCTGCTCGGCTGCCTGAGCCCCTCTCTTCCTTCGGGCTGGGCTGCGTGGGGGGGAGAGGTGGGCATGCTGCAGCCGTGGGCCTCATTTCCTCAGGAAACCAGGCTAAAAATACACGAGAAAAGCTGTGGGAAATGTTGCACGTCGTCAGTCCTGAGCAGCCGCTGTTCAGCTTGTCCCTGAGTTACGTACATCCTTGCAGGCTTGTATTCAACGTATGTACTCGCTGGCTGTTTCTCATTCTCTACATTCCTTTCACTGTAAAAGTACTGTTTACAAGTCTGTCTCTTAAAACCAACCCTCCACCAAATCCTTACTCCAAGTTTTAGTTTCTTTTTTTGGTGATAGGAGAACATCCACATCAACGGGAGCTTTCTGTAGAGAAAGTAAACCTGCAATTGGAGTCAGAAGGAGTGGACACAGAGGCCATTAAGAGCGTATCTTTTAATGTTAATTTTAATGAAAATGATGCACTTTTTTTTTCTCGTGGCTTGCTGACAGTGGAATATTCTTTGCTTTGAGCGTCGCAGCTAGAAGATTACTTGTGGCTGTGGAAGGCTGGGGTGCAGCTGGGCTGTGCCACGCTTTGCCTTTCTGTGTAGGTACGGTGTTTAATAGTCACTTGTCCATTTTGTTGAAACAAAGCTGCACATGGGAGTTAGACGTGTTAGGACTTGTACATAGAGGATTTCACCTCTGTGGTGGTTTGGTATGGTGAGAAGGTCCAGCCCCGCTCTGCTCAAGGAGGTGAATGCTGGGAGGAGGATGATGCAGAGCATCCTCAGGGGAGCATCTCCCACTCCTCGTCCCTGGTGCTCTGCTCTGGTGCCCGGAGATGTTCAGAATGAAATAAAGGATTCTGAGTCTTGTCTCGTGTCTGGCAATCACATTTACATGCACCTCAATTCTTAAAATAGTCCATTTTTATAAAATCGAGCTGTGTAGCCCTTGGGTTCCTGGCATGCTGTCCCTGGGCTGGGCAGAAGTTTCATGATCGCTCTGCAGCGGTCACCCACGGGTGGGATGCTGGGGAGGAACAGTAGCCCATCTGGCAAAATTTTTGTTCTAGTCCTTTAAGTATTTCATCTCTTCCAGCTACTCAGCATAACCTGACCAGGGAATGAGTCCAAGTCTTCAGGTATATATATATATTTTCTTTAAAAATAAATAAATAAATAAAAAATCTGAAGTGGTTGTGTGCACTGAAGAAGTTGGGGTCTTAAGTGGGGGCACAGCCTTGGGTGCCATCATCTACCGATCCCTTTGTCCTTGGTCACTTTGGAGTGAAAATTACTGCTGTTCCCATGCCCGGGTCTGCAATAGCGTAGTTAGAAACCTCACCTGGGATCACGTAAAGGTGTGAAAAAATGGTGGAAACCCATCTCAGTCAAGAGATTTGCATGAAGAAAGCTGACTTCTGTGGCTGTTTAAAAAAATTTGATTTCTTTCAAATATTAATTGAAAAAAATGACTACAAATATGGATGTGTTCTCTAAAAGAGCTTTAAAACATCACACTGCAATAATAGAAGCTAAAACATTACATTTTTTCCACAAATGTGGACAGGCTCCAGGACCATAAAAAGAGTTTGGAAAGGCTGTAAAACACATGTTAAACAATTTTTTACTTGAGGCACCTCTAGAAATATTTCTTTTCAAATAAATTAAATATTTAACTTGAAAAATAATATCTTTTTTTTTTTTTTGATACTTTGGTAATTAGAAACAGAGTGTTTCCTCCTTAGCAGATGCATATTAAGAAAGTGACACAGCACCACAGTAAAATAAAATTCTAACTGTATAAAACAGTGATTGTACTTACGGATGTTCCTTTCAAAAAGCAAATGTTTGGCTTTACTGGTGTAAGTAGCAGTTGTGGGGTTTTTAAGAAATATTGACTATGGTATATATCCTGAACCAGATTTAGAAAAATAAATGATTTTGAGACTTAGAAATCTGTGGAGAGACCAGGCAACATATAGACTATGTTGCTTTAGGGTCTTTAACTCCTAGTCTGATCACAGAGCCTTAATTTTTGTTGCTGAAATGAGTTTATGAGTCAAGTGCCATTTGTGTATTTGTACAGGACGTAACACTGCCATTACTTTAAGTATATTAAATATACCATTTAGACATAAAAGTTATTTACAATGATTTAAAAATGTATTTAAGCTTAGCATTGTTTGAAAAGGTGGATAGAGTCCAGATCTCTGCATAGAATGTCTTAATACCGCACAAATGTGGAAGCAATGGGCACCTCTCAAATTTTTTGAGTCTAGATAAATCTTTCTAAATTACAGAGAGTTCTGAAGAGAGTGCCTCCTAACTGGAGATTGATTCAAGCTGTATAAATGCCAGTGATATGTCATGTGTTAAGTATGTATTATTTTCAGTTTTTACAGAGGAGTAAATTTTGATATTTAAACTTTTCCAAATGTCAACTGCTTTTGCACAAAATAATCTTGCCTTAAGCACTCTTAGTTCCAGCCTAGCCTGTAGGTGCCTGTAACTGTGTCGCTTGTTACACCGATTTGTTCAAAATGGGGAAACCTTGTGGGAGTTGAAAAGCAAGAAAGCTTTTTCCTCCTGCCCGTCTCAGAACACAGTCATTTAGGAGAGGACGTCGCCACGCGGTGTGAAAACGAGCTCTCAAAGGTGGGTGTGCGTGCGAGAGTCGTCTCGGTACAGAGGTGTGTTGAACAAACGAGCGCAGGACCGGCGCGGGGACGGACCCCGTTGCACCTTGGCAGGCAGTAGGTATCTTTGAGTGCTTGTAGTGGTCCGACGTGGAATGGCGTTCAGTACTTAAAATTCATTTATTAAAGCATTAACTTCTTAACACTTTCAGCGATGTCTGGTTTCCATTTGTAAATGGGGAGCAAGTTCTGTTTTAAATGCTTCCCCCCAGTTTCCTGATGCACGATGTGATCTGAAGAAGCGTTGAGCTGTGTCGGTGTTGAAATGCAGACGTCGTGTAGCCTGTTCTCAAAATGGGCCAAATTCTGTGCTGAAGCAGTCGTGCTGTCAATAGGTGCCAGTTTTGTTATTCCTTGGTGTAGTAACCATGCTTATGGGAAACAAATACAATGTTCAGTGGATTCAGCAAGCAGATTTAAAATATTTTTGCCATAGTCATCAGGTTTCTCCGCAGAAGAGGCCACTCTTGTTAGACTAGCGTTTGTCTTCAAAGCTGCTCCGCGGACCTTGTGGTAAGGAGGGACCAGAGTATTAATTTAATCTGTTCTGTAGCTCTAGCTGCAAACCTGACCATTTTTCCCTCGGAGGCTTTATTGAACAGAAACATAGTTGGTGTGTTGGACTTAAAATACAAACAAACAAAAAGTTCAAGTATTTGAAGAGGGCAAGGCCAGAATTCATGAACGTGTCTGTAGCCGTGGAAGCACGCATTGCTGCTGCTGTTCGTCGCCAGGAACAACTTCAGAGCCTCTGTGGAAATACTTACTGGCGTTTTGCAAGTGAGACTTCAAAAATGCCCCAGAAGTAACGGATGAATGAAGGTGCTGTTGGCTGTAGAGCCCATCCGTGTAACTGGACCTGCTTGCGCAGCAGGTACGGGAGCGCTGGTCTCATCTCAGCACCTTCGCAGCAGACGCATCCCTATTCCTGGTGCCACTGGGGAGACTCTGCTCCCTGCTGTCTTCTCCTCCTCTCCTTACTTCCAGCTCCTGCCAAAGAATCACCGAAGCTATGTCGTTTTTTAAAAAGTCATCTTCTATGTAATGCATTTCTTGTAATTAATAGGATTATTTAAATATTGATGAGACATGGGTCAAATGGGTACTGCCACCGTGTTAGGAGATGTGGCATTACCCCCAAGGCCAACATGCTTTGAGCCTTGGTGTAAAGCCCCCAGCTCCAGCCTTTCCCCGCTCTGCCCTCCCCAAACCTGCTGCTGACACGGCACTTACAAATGCCTGTTGATGTAGGCTCTGAGATTTTGGGGAACTCCCCAGGCTGACCCGTACCGCGACAGACGGACCCTGCGTCTACCCTCAATGTTGAATTCTGCCAGACGTGTCGGCAGGAGAAGGAGCCGCCTTCAAAGGTGCCCTGATCCGTTGTTATATCCCACGGAAACGCTTGTTGGACTGGGAATTTCTGCGTCTATTAGTCTCATACCAGCAAAAAATCCTCAGTTCCTGCTGACAGCCTGAGTAATCATTAAGGCTGGTGACTTTTCAGTATTTTTCCTAAGCCTCAGCAGAACTTAGCTGACTTAATCTTTAATGAAAATGTAGAAAACAGCATACTTGAGACTTTATATAGTAACCAGACCAACCAGTTCAGTTGTCCCACCTCCCTGGGAGGAATTGCTAAGGAGTTTGTTGGTCTAGATGCTTTTAAGTGTGGTATTTAAGGTGTAAATATAGTTAAC
This sequence comes from Aramus guarauna, assembly GCA_013400195.1. Classification (NCBI taxonomy): domain Eukaryota; kingdom Metazoa; phylum Chordata; class Aves; order Gruiformes; family Aramidae; genus Aramus; species Aramus guarauna. Next base: position 111,083 of record VXBL01006904.1, on the reverse strand, counting down.
CGTTTACACATGAAAGCTTCCTTTTCAGCCAAAAGATACTCTTATCCCACCCAGCAAGGAGGACAGCTTCAAAATGGCTCTGAGAATTATTCACAGATGAATTTTTTTGAGAAGAAGGGTTAATTTTTGTGACTGCTTGTTTCTGAACTGTCTGGTCTTTGGGAGTGATGCCAGGGAAAACCTCACTGTGCATTTTCTTAGGGGCAGGAGTGTTACGTGCTTGCAGTTTTGGTAACAAGTGCTTTTATTCTGAGAGGCAGCTTCTCTGTCTTAAAGCAGAGAGTTGAAGGACTCTGGCACCTGAAAGGATGGTGGTGGATTCCAGGACTGTCTGCTTTAGGTGCTCTGCAGGCAGCTCTGGGTGGTAAATCAAAGCTGCCAAGAGGAGGGATGGGGAGAACTTTGAAAGCGGGCAGTGGCCGGGCAAAGCTGGTTTTCTGCATTTGAGCTCTAAAACTTGTCTTCGGTAGAGACCCTCCCGCTCGCTTCTGAAGTGCGTTAATCCCGGGAACAACATAAGGATCATGGATTTGAGCGTGAGGAGTCGTGTCTGTGTTGGCCGAAGGGCTCTGCGTAACGTAACGCTTTGGCCAGGGCAGCCCGGGAAGAGGTAGCTGGATCCCGGCTATGCGGGAGCGGAGAGCCGGGCTCTGTCTTGGACCCGTGCAAATAAAAACTCCCGTGTTCCCACCCTCTGTTCTGTTTGCAGGAACCGATGTTGTTAAAAAAAAACCCAAACCCTTCATATAAAGCTTAGTTTCAGAGTTGCAGTTGAAAAGGCACCAAATTAGTGTATGGCTTTTGCTTCTATTTATTTTTACAAACGGTACTGTTTTCTTGCCTTGATGCGGTGCGTCTTCTAACACCGAATGCTGGTCAGTTGTTGACAGAAGCTGTACTTGGTGAGCATCGGGTTTGCTCTGCTGTGGCTCCGTGTTGCCGTAGCTTTCAGTAACTGGGTGCAAACTTAGAAGCTATTAAAGAAACTCCCCCAGACCACTTGGTTTCTTGGACTGCACTGAAAGTATGCAACTGCTGGGGGGGAAAAGGTACCCCCAGCTCAAAGGCAACAGCTTTTAAAGATAACTTTTTAAAGAGTTGTCTGTAAATGTTGGATCATTATAGTTGTGAAAATTGTGTAGAAATCCCAAATGGTCACCGGAGCTTGCAGAGGTACTGTAGAAAAGCTGCTTGGGGAATATAGTTAGGGATTTTAGAAAAACTGCTTGGGGAATGTCATCGTGTGTTGTAGAAAAATTACTTGGGGAGCATAGACGCATATCTACAGCTTTGGAGTGCTGAAGCACGGTGGAGCAGTTCTGTGTTCGATACGGCTTCTGCACGGTGTGATCCCCCACGCAGCTTAAGGCGGATGTGATTTGAGCCGACTTTTTCAATTCCCCGAGAACGGGTGCACGCGGTGGTGCCTGGAAGCACCTTTCACGCACCGGTACCCTCTGGTACAGAGGTGGCTCCTGCCTTAAACCCTCAGGCTCGGGCTGCTCCCTGAGCAGGGTACAGGCTGGAGAAGGAGCCGGTGAGGAGGCGGCTGCCTTTGCTGGCTGGAGCCTCTCCTCGCTGGAAGGCACGGTCCCGGCAGGCTCCCTTGAGGAGGAGCTGGAGGAGGCTCCAAGAAAGGCACATGAGCGGGGCAGCCTGCCAGCTCTCGCCTCTGCTCCGCGCCGGAGCGCGTCGGCTGAGCCGGGCACGGCGAGAACCGCTCCTCTTCTCGGGGCGCAGGAGTGCTCGGGTGTGTTAATGCCAGTGCAACACTGTTTAACTTCCAATTTTGGAGGCACCTCAGCTGTCCTGGTTGGGCTGCGGGAGACGTGTGTTTCCTGGGGAGAGTTAATGTTGGAGCCGAAGCCTCTCGCCTTCTCACGTGGAGCAGGACTGACCCAGGCATGCGGAGGGGCAAAGTGGTCACAGCCTCCCTTCCTGCTCCCTCCAGGAAACCAGACCGGAGGAATTTTTCACATCTGGCAGCAGCGATGCACTCATTTTTTTTATTTTTTTCCTTTATTTAAAAAGGAAGCATGGCTTTTCAGTGGTTTCGAGGGGAGCGGACTCAGATGTGCCGAGGGCCTGACTGTGGTGCTGGGTGGGTCGCAGTCCTTCCCTCACCAGGCGGTGGTCGGGGTGGCTTTGTGTGTCCCCCCCAGCAGCACGGCCGTGTTCTCCGTGTCTCTGCTTCCCGAGTCACCTCCTCTGCTCCCACACCGCTCCGAGCCTGGGCAGCCGCGGGGGCCGGTGCTCTTCTGTGGGGTTGCTGCTGTGATCGTGCAGGGGTGTTGCCTTTTAACAGCAACAAAAAGTTCCTGTTTTAATTTGGTTTTTGATCTGGCTCCTACTTAAACATTATATACATGTATAGAAATATATTTATTGGGGTGGAGGAAATGAAGACCTTTTCTGCATATTATAATTCCTGTTACTAGTCTTAGTTTTCGCTAAACCTATTAAAAATGATATTCCATGTGGGCTCTTTCTGTTACAGTGCAGGCTTAAATACTTCTCATCAGTTGTGCCGGCACAGCCCATTGTGGGCTCGTCAGAACTGGATTAGAGATAGCCAATTTTTATTTTAAAAAACAAAAAAGGAGCTTTTTTGTCTGGCCGTGTTTGTTTCCAGCTGAATTAGTTCCTGGAGCTGATTTGCAGGCACGGCAGGTTGGTGAAGAAGGTGGAATAATTTGACGTGGTGGTACTTCTGAGAGAAACCTTGGGTGTGCTGGGGCACGCTGGCACCGTGTGACGAGGAGTTAAAAGTCGATTAAAAGGGGTGTTTAAAGATGGCACAGTTATTAAACGCCAGCTGCGATTTGCCACGGACTTGGCTGTGTGCTTTCTGGTGAACGATCCACTTAGTGCATATTTAAAAACAAAGCTAAAAACCTTAAGATACTGGAATAAACCTGTGAGTGTGAAGGCACCGGGGATCACCTGGTTGTCCTGGTTTTCGTCGTGCCGCTGGTGGGGGGTAACCTGTCTGAAACTCGCTCCGGCGCTGGCTGATGCTCCTGTCTGCTTGCCAGCTGTGTAATGGTTTATGCATGCGTGGCTGCTGCCGTGCGATCTGCAGGGACACGTTCTGGCAATTAGATGGGCTTTTTCTTCTATACTTAAAAATACCTTATAGGGAAAATGAATCGAATCGAGTCTGAGCTTCTGGAGATGCAGCGACAGAAATAGCAAACGTTTTTATTGTCAACTTGCTGGCAAGCGCAAGACGTCTCTGTGTTGAGTTTAAAGGGATTTTTGCCCCCCTTCTCACTACAAATACTTTACGAATTCTGTTATCCTATTTGGGTAATGGGGTTTCTTTCTTGAGACGAGTTTCGGGTTTTGAAGGCATGCCTGTATTTTACCATTCCTCAGACAAGCCGGGGTAGTGTTGCAGCTCAGGAAACGCAGGTTTGCCCGGAGAAGCGATCTGTCCCGCTGGAGATGGAGCCCGTGCTTGTGGTGGGAGGGCTGGGAAAGAGGAGCCGCGGGCGAAGGGGCCGAGCGTGGAGCACCCCCCACCTCCCCCAGCCGCAACAAGACCATTGTTGGCCTTTCGGGTATGTTCTCCCCAGGAATTAACTTGTCCCCGAACGGCAGAGACGTGCACGCACCGATTTGGTAAGCTTCCTTGCACCTGTCTGATGCACTTTGCGGCCCCAGCGTCACAAAACTGTTTGTCATTCAGGCGGGACAATGTCCTCTTGTGTGCCAGGCTCCCGGCAGGGAGGGGACGGGCGGCTGCGGCTGGGGCACGGCCCCGCTGGCGGATGGGCTTCCCATGTGAAACGAGATGGGAAAACAAATTGCTTCCAGACCATCGTTTCACAGAGTCAGGAGCAACGATCCTGCCTGAGCTGCGTTAGCTGCCTTGGCTGTCATTCACGTTTCCCTTATCTAGGTTAAATATAAAAGGGTATAAATGTGGGTGAAGAAAAGACGGGGAAAGAAAAGAGCTTTTAGAGAGCTCCTAAGGCTCCGTTGGCGTGCTGCCTCCTGCGGATGGGTTCCGATGGTACTTACAAACGGGCCCTGAGCAGATTGAGCGCCGAGGATGCATAAAGATCTCCGCTAGTGCCGAGGAACTTGCTGGTCACACTTGCAGAAATAACTTGGTTCTTGTTCAAGGTTTCTTTTCTGGGGAAACTTTTCTGCGTAATGTTCTTCTCCCAAGGACCTCTTATGCCTGGAAATACCATGGAACCTTGCGTGTGACTGGTCTTCTAAGCATAGCTTTGTGTTGTGTATATGTGCCTGGAAAATGTTTGGCTATAGGAGAATCCATTATTATTTCCATGTTGAGTAGGTTTGTCTTAAAGAAGACACAGCAATATGACAAGAACTCTCTTTCTTCTGACAATTAAATAGAAATGCAGTTTGGGATTTTACATAAGCATGGGAATTCAGGTTCAGTAGAGGTAATGCAGAAGGTAAAGGTGAATTGTCTGTACCTTTGCAAAGCACAGGTATTCTTATAAGCTGTTTAAAAGTTCATAAAATAAAAGTTTAATCTTACGTAGCACAAACTTACAAATTTTGCCTAGCTATTATCAGTTTCAGTGTTTTATTTGTGAAAATCGTGACGTTGCTACTAGGCAAGTGGTTTGTGAAGCTTGCTGTTTGTTCTTGCTTCATTACATGTAGAGAACTGAGCTGCAGTTCTTGTCGCACGTGTTTGCAAATGTTGCAGACCCAAAAGTTAAAACCTCAGTAAACTTTTAAAACTTTTCATGAGATGGGAGATCTTGCCATTTCTAACTTCTGCTAGGTGAAGGAAGAAACAGAATTCAGGGGGCTGCCCCGCTAGGAAAGAGGGGAAAGAAAAGTATTTCCATTTTCTTGGTTGCACTTTGTGAGTTAATTCCCAGCCTTACGGCGCGCTCAACACGGCGTCGCTTTAAGGGCTGCGTTATAATATTTCATTAGTGGCAACTGCAGCATCAGCACAGCAGATGATCACATTTATTGCTGGCAACTCCTGGAAGCGCAGCGCGGGAGCAACGCGCTGGGACTTTCCATTCACGTCCCACGTCCCTGCCTGGCCGGGGGCAGGAGGTGAGTGAGGGGACACGAGCCTCCCGACCGGCAACTGTGCCCAGGAAAAGTGATGGTCGAGTTGCCAGCAGAGCAAAGGATGAGCAGCAGAGGGAGAAATTACAGGGGGTGGTGAGGGGGGAGTTGCAAGGTTGTAGGGAAAGAGCTTCTGCAGCGAATTTCCAACACCCTGGTCAACACCCTGGTCCTCCTCCGACCCAGGAAGTGACACCGGCGTTGGAAGCCCAAACCAGTGAGTGTAATACAGTTAGTAAAGTTTTACTTCTCCTGGTATTGTTAAAATGGGTGAGGGGAGAGTCCCCTGTCAGGGGTGAGTTGGTGTTTTTGTCGGCTGTGGCCAGTGGTCAGCTTTCGGCTGAGCTGAGGGTTCAGCTCCTGAGGTTGAGTTGGAGAGTGGTGGATCTGAAACAGCTTTGCCACCGTTAGGAGACAGGGAAGCAGAGCGACGAGGGTTTCTAACAAGGGCTCTGTGACAATAGCTGTGCCGTAAAGTCCCTTTCGTACGTCGTTGCCGAGGATGGGGATCCATGGTCGCCGAAAACCAAACACCCAGCAAGGTCCTGCTGTGCACTGGGTGGGCTGTAAGGGGCTGTGTGGTGGTTTCAGGGGCTCCCTGCTGCTTCCCGGGAAGCCTCAGATGAAAATCTCCTGCTGCTCGGCACAGAGGGCCATTGTGCTCCGTGCCGTGAGCCGCCCCGCCGCTGCGTTCGCTGGGCCTGGGTCTCCAGAAGGACCCCGTAACGAGAATGCAGCCTAATTGCTTAGTCTCTCTTTTACCTTCCCCCGTTCCCGCGTGTCCCCTGTGCTACGAGAAAGCTGTTATTGAGGCTAAACAGCGCATCCTGCACCAAGTTGAATGAACCCTTGTTTGTGGGTTTAAACAGACCAGAGAAACAACCCTCGTTGCAGATAGGATTGCGTGAGGGCGGGGGAAGCCCCTGCCTCCCCTAGTGCCACCTCCTCCTCGCCGTCTCCGCTCCTCTGGCGGCGTTGGCTGTGGTGCCGTTCCAAATTGTTTGGTTAAAACCCAGCGTTTTGGCCACATAAGTATTCAGCTCGGTAAGTTACCTAATAAATTAATTGTTTTAGTGAACTAACAGCTATTCTGGGCATGTAGGGGAAGTAGTGTGGGTGACAGAGGAGTCATAGGCGGTGACACCTCCAGGGGAGATGTCCTGAACATCCGGTTGTTTTTGTGTTGATCGGTGTACTCCTCCAGTGAAGAGAGCTGAGCAAAAGCCATGAGCAGCGGGCCCTGCAGAAGGACGATGATGTTGAGGTCACGCAGATGTCTGCCACCGCTGTGAGTGCAGGCTTGGTGGTTTTTGAGAAATGGTAGAGGTTAAAAGGTGTCATTGGGTAGGGCCTTTCGAAGAGGAAATGTGGTGCTTGACAGCTCATCGATGGTATCTCCCTTCGTGCCAGGCAGGGGGTCCTGTTGTGTTCAGCTGGCGGGAGCTGGTAGATGCTGCCGTTCAGGGAACATCTGCCCCGGTCCTGCTTGTGCCTTTCCACATCTGCCAGCGTGCCGCGGAGCAGTGGCTCCTGACTCGGACCCCATCTTCCTTGAAAGCTGTAGAGAACTTAACCTTGCCCGTGCCCGTGTAACAAACCCAAAGCGCGTGCAGGCAGTGTGCGAAAAGGGTCTAGTGTAAAATGGCGAGGGCGACCAGCAGTTGGTCTGGAGGTGCTCCCGTCCTGGCTCGCAGCTGGGCACCGCTGTCTCCGCGGCTCCGGTTGTGTGAAGGAGGCCTTGAGAGCGGTCCAGAGAGCGGCTGTCCTGTGCCCTGCACCGGCTGGCGTGTCTTGTGAAGGACAAACCCCGGCGATAGAGAGCAGGGCTGTGCACGTCGCAAATGCTGAAAGAAGGGATGTGTGGAGCGAGAAGTTCAGCGTAAGATACAGGTTTTGGGTTGAGCACCAAAAGCTGTGCAAAAGGAGGTGAGAGGTGGTCTCAGTATACCAGATTTTAAAGGAAATCTCTCATTCTCCTCATAGCTCTGTCTAGTTTATTAGAAGAAATGTAAATGCTTTAAAATGTAAGCAAAGCTTTTTATTTGCAGTGTGTAAAAGTTCATTCTAGAGGCTCAGAATCGGCATATGGTGCCATGTCAAACCTTCCCCTTGGTTTCGGTTTGTAAGCAGTGTCTCTTTGAAACAGACCATTCTCCTGAAGTCAAATTGGCATTAAGCAAAGTGCTGGCCTGAGGAAGGATCTGTGAACACCGGTGCTGTGGGCTGGTGTAGGCACGTACAAGTGCTGTGCTCACACTGACAGCGTGCACGGACCTCTTGGAGTCCTTTCCAGCCCTACACAGTGCTCTCTGCTCTAGATACATCTTCATTTGTTTGCACAGACACTGGTTTTTGGTTTGTTGTGTGTGGTTCTTTTTTTTTTTTTTTTCTTTTTTTTTTTTTTTTTTTTTTTTTTGTTTTTTTTTTTTTGTTTTTTTTTTTTTTTTTTTTTTTTTTTTCTTTTTTTTTTTTCTTTTCTGCCTGTCTTTGTAAGCTTCCACTTTGTACGCTCCCTGCCCCGCTGCCTCCAGGCACCTTCCCATTGCTCGTTGCTTCTCCTTCCTGCATCTTGCATTTCTCTTCTCCCCTCGTCCCGGTCCCGCTGCCCAGACTGCCCGAGTGCTTTATACCTTTGGTACTTACAATAAAGTTTTACAGCCTCAGTGCGGCTTTCCTGCCTGCATGTCTTCTCGCCTGTCTTTAGTGTGTGCTTGAGGCTTTAGTCAAAACATGGGTCAGCAGATTCCACCCAAGTACTAAGATGAATCAACAGTCGTTGTAAATATCGAGCGAAGGAAAGTAGGTGGAGACGGTTTACGGGAACACCTGGGTGAGGCACTGCTTTTCACTTGTACCCAGGGTGAAGTTTTGTGCAGATAGCTGACTACAAACGATTCAGGGTTTCTTGCAGAAAGGCTGAAAAAGGCACGTTGCTCTCAGGCTGCTTGGGGCTCTCCCCTGGTTGAGCATAGTTAACTCCTGAGCAAAGCTTGGGCAGAAGTCGTGTGTCTGTGCCCGCAGCCGCCCCAAGGGGAGCGGTGCCCCTCTCAAAGCCCGGGAGCGAGTGCCGCGCCGCTGCTGTGAGTAGTGCCACAAAGATTGTTGTGTGGAAAACAACCCAGTGGCTTGTCAAATGCTTGGTGTCCCTCTGCAGAAGTTGGAGATGCTGACGGGACTCTTCAGCCTTTATGGTACTGAGTGAGCGTGGGGCTGAGGTGGCACTGAGCTGGTTCCAGCGCATGGATGTCCAACCTCTTGGGCATCATCTCCTTGCACAGGGTAAAAAGAGCTCTGCAGCTTGCCTGAGTGTGCAATAGCACTAACAGAGGCGGCAGGATAGGCCAAGCTCAGGTTTGTGTCAGGGGCTATAGTTTGAATTGGGGGGGAGAGAAAAGTATCCTTCTTGCCCCCCTCAAAGAGATGAGAACAGTTTCCTACTTGTTAGTTTTGGGTTGGGTTGTCGCACAGGAGCAGCAGAGGGTACGGTACTGTTCCTGGCGGTGAGCGTGGTGCCTTCAGTTTAACGTGTTCTGTCAAGCGAGTGTCTACGTAGTCTGGTGATTAAAAGAAAAACCCCCGAGCCTGCCGTGTGCTCAGGCCTCTGCAGAGCTGAGCTTCAAGGGACCTGCTGCTTCTGGCACAGGGCTGGAGCCAGGAACCTGCCGGGCCACAGGAAACGCGGCTTTTTCACTTCTGCCGTGGATGGCGGGCGGCCTCTTCTAGCCAAAGGAAGTTTCGGGCTGACTGCATTGCTATTTTATTAGTAATGCATTTACTGCTTTTTAGAATCGGGATTATTGTGCTTAATGCGGTGCCTGACCTGTAAAGTTTTAGAGAAGGTAGCGTGGGGCTGGGGGGGATGCGGGTCGGCTCTGCAGTGGGACCAGCGTGGAGGAGGCTGGCAGGGCTCTCAGCTGCACGTGGCTCGCTTGATCTGGGCTAGAGGAAAGGAAAGCGGAAAAAGAAAAGGCTCAGCTTGCTGCGGGTTTTGCTCTTCTCAGCAGCCTTCATTTCCTGGGCATCCGGGCAGAGGTGGGTCTGTTCAACACTGGCTGCTGAGCTTGTGTCGGGGAGTTTCTCAAAGACCGAGATGCTCGAGGGAGAAGCCACGTGTCCTTGTGCTCAGCAACAGTCAGGGTGTGGGCTAGGCAAAAGCTTCTGACCTGGGCGTTGGGACACGAGCGTGTGCGAGCACATCTCATACCCTGGCTCTGGTGTGAGCGGAGTCAGCGCCTGCGGGTGGTTTGCTGGGCAGCACGGCAGGGAGAGGGCTGCAGCCAGAGAGGATGTAGCAAATACAATATTGGGAAGGATGAAAAAACGAGTGGGTAGCAATGAGAAGGAAGAGGAGGAGACAACCCAGACGATGAAGGAAAACAGGATCTTCTGTAAGAGATGGGAATACTGGAAAGAAGCCAGGAAGGAAGCCTGAGAAAATGGAAGAGAGCACGAGGAAGGCTGGCGTTGCTCTGATAATTTCAGCAGGTATTCCTGGCATTCAGCTGCAAGAAGACACAAAGCATTTGAAAGCCTGTTGAAAACTGGTGACGTGCACTGAATAATTTGATTATGTTTGAGTTAAACTTTTGTTGTCTTGACATTTATTTTTTTTCCAAGCGGGATTTGGTGTGTGCTATTGACTTGTCCAGGGAGGAGGGAGCTAACCTTGGGAAGGGCTTAGGGTGCAGTGGATGTCATTGTGGCTAGGAGAAATGATCACCTATTTAGGCTTCTCTATGCTAAGTGATTTAATGGATTTTTCTGTGGATTGTGATGTGGAAGCATTGTGGGGGGGGGGGGGGGGGGTGGAAATCACTTTTGGAGTTGGACGGAAAAGCCCCAGGGCTCTGTGGACGGACCTGAATTCCCTCCTGGATGGCAGCAGCGGGTGCTGGTCTCCCAGCTCAGCTCCGAGAGCCGCCCGGATCCCTCTAGCCCAGCCGAATGCGGTGAGCCAGGCTCGGAGAGGAGCAGCAGCTCCGGCACCGCAACCCATTGGTTAGTAAAAATAGCTTGGCTGCTGGCGTCAGTGCCAGGCCGCGCATCTGGCTTCCCCGCGCGGCTCCAGCACGGCCGTCCTCCCTCCAGACAGGGTCTGCTGGAGGACACATGGTGCGTTACGGCTGCAACGCCGTTCCTCTCCCCTCCTTCCTCCAGCACCGCTGGGTCGTGACAGCCCTGCCGGCCTCCGCCTGGGGGTTTAGGAAATGCCTTCGTGCTGGTGGCTTTCCGCAAAGTGCGGTTTAATAAAAGAATCGCTGCTGCTTGGGTAGCCCCATCTTAATAAAAAGGGAGACGATCTCTGAGTTAAGCCAAAGGCGTCTTCTCCGTGAAGGCCATACCCTGCAGCTGGAGGTTTTGTTTGGAGCTTTTTGGGCGTTTAGGGAAAAGGTGAACACCCGAATGAGTGTGCAAACCGTGTCTTGCTCCCCTATTGCGCAGTTTTGACTGAGTAGGTGTTTAAAAACAGTTTTTATGAGGATGGCTGTTTCCAGTGTCGTGATTTCTTTTTTTAGTCTTGCTTTTTTCAGCCTTGAAGCTACTGAAAACAGGGAGATACCTAATGAAGGCAGGAATGCTCTCTTTGTAGGTGCAGAAAGAAAACGAAGCAGCCTTGCAAAACCGCCTTGAAAATTTAGTGGTGCGCTTGCATCCGCTCACCCGTGTGACTGATAGTGGACACTGAATGTTTTAAAAATCCTTTCCTAAAATACTAAATTGCCGGGGCTCCAAAGGGTGTTGCAGAACTGTTCGATAAGGCAGGCTCGGCGGGAGCGCTCGTGCCATAGCACGGCCCTGCGCACTGAGCTCCGTTCCCAGCCAGGACTGCCGCCACTGCTCCCCTGCCCCAAACCCAGACTAGCCTCTCTTGCCATCTGATCGGGGATTCAGCTGGTGTCTCGCACGTGCCAGGAAGAATAATTTGCACAAAACCCCGCTGTGGATGTTTTCTGCTTTGATGTCGGTCTGCGATCCGTGCTAGCTCACGGATGGGAGCTCGCTCTGCTCTCCGTTGACAGCCTGCAGAGAATTTCTCTTCCTGTGCCACTGGTGAGCCCGGATGGCTGCCTGCTACCCAGCAGATGTTTCTTCTGTTTGCAGCCCGTAATTCCTAATCCTTCTCATGAGAAACATCTCGAATGGAGCTTCAGGATCTGGTGAGCCCAGGCGAGCTCCTTCTCGTGCTGTGCCCAGACCCTCCGGTGGCACCCACCTTCCCGGCCGAGGGAGAGCAGGAGCGCCGTGCCCGGCCCCACCGCTGATCCGGTGCCACGCAACGCCCCGGTGCTTTAGGTAGACTTCATTTATCGGCCTCGGCTCTTTCTGTGTCTTACTGTGTGGAGTTCGAGTCAATGAAATTTTTAGTTTTTAGAAACTATGAACTAGCTTAGAAATGTGTGAGTTTGTGCAATTTCAGTAATATTGATTAAAACTGTTTCTGGAAGGCAGAGCGTGGTACAAACCTACCCCGTTTCCAAAATTAAGCCTGCGGGGGTCTGTGTGTGCGTAAGGAGGAGGGGAACAAAACCATCCCGGGCACCCGAGCGCAGCTCCACGGGTTTTGGGCCAGCACAAGGTTTGGAAGGGGGCTGCCAGCAGACCTTGAAACCTGGCAGCAAACCTCACTGCTGTAATCTGGGAATTTTCCTCCCTTCTGTTTAAAGTAGAAGACACAGTGAAGCATTTTTGTTGTAGTAACTGGAGAAATATTTTTCAAGTTATCAACGGTTTTGTTTTCAAATTACTCAGTGTGAAAAGTGTAATTTTCTTTTTTGGGGAATTCAAAACAATTTGCAACATACCTTATGTAATTACCGCTCCGCTGGAGGTTTTGTGGGTTTAACATGTATGCACGGTGCGTGTTCAGGTGCTTTAATTTGGGAATGCTCGCCTATTTCTGAAATCTGCTGGTACAAGTGCCATCTTTAAACAGGTTTTTAGGATAAAAATATAAAGTAGACCTCTGTATGTTGATCCTGCGCACTGAAGTGTGTGGTGTCAGAGGAGGGACGGGACTGTTTTCCGCCTTCTCGTTCAGAATTTAGCTGGAATAACTGCAGTTGTGTGAGCAAAGTCCAGCCTGGTCATTAGTCTAACGTTGGTTCCTTCCTGGGTCTTCAGCTCGGAACTCCTGGGGACGGGAGCAGGGGGTGAAAACCAGCGGCCGGTCCGCGGGGGGGTGTCGACGGGTGCTTTTTGGGTTTTGAAGACTGCTTTTGCTTAAATGAGAAAATTTGGCAAATACCTGACCTACAGAGCTGTTTCATGATAGGGTCTGAGATTTTTCTTGAAGCAGTTAAATAACATGATTTTTTGCTTGATTTTTCTCCCTATCTCTTTACGAAGTGGGGCCTAAGTAGCTAAGCCTGGGCCAGGCAGGTCTGGCTTCTGCCGAGGAAGCTTCTGGGCACTGTCATTTCCCAGGGCCCCTGTTCTTTAACACAAGCTGTCTCCAGCTGCGGTCTTTGCAGGTAGATTTACTTGTTGTTGTTGTTTTTTTAAAAAAAGGGGATTTTATTCCGTAAAAACAACTCTTTGCTTATAATTATGGTCTGTTACTGGTTTAGTATTGCCTTAAATTATTTAAGGTATAGTGATGGTAAGGATATAAACTTATCTACGGTGGAGGGCCATGATCTGCAGAGAGTTAATCTCTCTTCCCTCTGAGGAAGCTCTGTGCATCATGTAAAGCATTATCTTTCATTTCAGTCATTGATTAACAGCTCCCAAACCTACTCTATAGCCTGCAAATCTTGAATTTTGAATAACAGAGATTACATCTTGTAGTCAGAGTGGCATAATTTAGCCTCAAGTATTTTATGCTTTCTTTGTTTGGTCAGTCAGCTTGAAAATTTACCTGTCTGTGATGAAACAAATATTAATTGTACACTTTGCACGAGCTGAGGTTGAATTTATTTTAATTCTCTGTTAAGTACGCAGAAGTCTGCTCTTGCACCCGGGAGTTGGCGGGGCGGTTGCCCAGCTCTCTTGGCTGCCTGTTTGCAGTCGCTGGGTTCCTGGGCTACTCCTGGGCCTCAAGGTGCTGCTCTTCTCCTGGAGATTAGGGGGGGTTTTGAATGATGGTCGTGATGGTTATGACTTTTCTTAGGTGCAGACCTTACAGGCTTCTCCTGGCCTTTTCCCTTCCACTGGTTTAATGTGTTCTCCTGCCCAGGTAGCGTAGGGCATCCCAGCTGACGGAGGCGGCCGTTGCTGACTAACGCAGCTCATGAATCCACAACGTTTTTGGGGCCTTCTGCTTCTTCCATCTGCAGCCCAGGTCAGCGCTTTGCCCCAGGTGAGCACCAGGCTCTCTCTCAGCCCTCCCACCCTTGCCCGTGGCAGTAGGCTCCCCGGGGAGAGGCAGGTCCTGCTCCCAGGACCTGCTCTGCCCTTCATCCGGCTGAGCAGACCAAAGAACTAAAATCTTATCTCCCCAGCTCCTAGCAGTCTGCTTTTTACCTCCCTGCCTCGTAACGTATAGATAGTATCACCCACCCCGGGGACCGTCTTCAGGAGATGCCGCTGCTGGGAAGTCTGGTAGCAGAGGTCCGGCTTTGCCACTGGCTGTGAGCGGTGCCTGGCCCTCGCGGCGGGCAGGGAAGCCTGCCTGCTCTGCCTGCGCCGGGAAGCGACGCCAGGGCAGGAGCTGTATGGTTGTACTTTGTCACTTGCTCTGAGTTGCTCAGCTTGAAGAGTTTCAATATTTAAACTTGAAAGAGGATGCGTTAATTGAAGTCAAGCTTTGGAGTTACAGGAACTCAGCTGGGAAAGCGGCTGTTTGGTACCCGCTCCTGTGCAGTGTTGAAGGAAAGCATGCCCGCATAGAAACACAAACCTGTGCGGGCTCCTACGGCCTTTTAGGAGCTGGGTGCAGCATTAACCTGACCTTGCAGCAGCAGAAGCTTTACATTTGGACTGCAAAATAATCTCTCCTAGAAACTGTGGGCTGTCGGGAGGTGCAGGTGTCTGGTTTTTTTGTGGTTGGTTGTGTTATTTTTTATAATTTTTTTTTAAGTGATCATACTCCTGTGCTCTTGATCCTGTTTTTATGCATTTAACGTGCCATCAGCTTTTTATAATTGCTTCCAACTGAAAATAAACAGCAAATGCTTTGGTAGAGGTAAAATAGTATTTTATTTCAGTGGGAGATTGGGGGGATCTATGGGTAAACAACACAATTCAGCTTCAAAGCCTTTTCAGCTAAAACGCATTGTTCATCCTTTGAGCCGTTCTGCCTCGCACCCTAATAAAAGTGGAAATCAGGCGTTGGGGGATGGGGACGCAGCAGAAAACACAAGCTGAGAAGTGGGAGATCAAAAGGACAAACAGAAGCAGAAGGCAGCGAAAGGGAGGCACAAAGAGTCACAGCTGAGCGTGCGAAGCCTGCGAGTGATGGAGGAGAGAAAACGGCTATTAGAGAAGGCGAAGGAACAATGGGGTGAACGTAGCACGTTTTTAGCTTTCATTTCAGTTTAACAAAGCCGCCTTCCACCAGCGTAACTCCACGCAAGCGGTGGCCTTAATTCATCTTGAAAGTTGTTGGCTCGCTGCTCGCCGGGGCGCTGGCTGGAAACACGCTCCGGCACAGAAACTGCCCCTCGCCGAATACATGAATCTCTGAGTGGAGGGACCTCTTCAAGGACCGCGGTGGTGATTGTTTTCTCCCAGTTCAAACCGTGGCAAAACGTTTCCCCAGCTCGAGTTGTTTCGGGTTGGAGTTGAGGGGGCTGTGGGAAAGAAGAGCCGCCGCCGGCAGTGGCTCTTTTCACTCAAATTGTGCCTTGCGAAGCCTGAACGTGCTCCCTAAGCACGCTAGCAGCTTCTCCAGCTGATTAAACCAGTTCTCAAAACCTGGCAGCCTGCGTGCAAACCCAGCTTTGTTAGCAAAGCCTCAAGGCTTTCAGTGCAAGTATTTATTGTAACAAATAATTTATAGTGGATTAAGAAGGAGGAATATTATTTCTGTAGAGCCAGCAGTACGTGTTGCTTAGGCTAGCACCAGGCGAGAAGGCTGGCCGGCGGCACGGCCCCCCGGTCGGCTGCGCCCCGGCACCGCGTGCCCCCGGCACGTACGGTGCACAGGCTCGGTCTTGCCTTCCCCGGCTTAGTGGTGGAAGCTGCTTATTCCTCTCCCCATCTGCCTCGCCCCGCTCAGAGCCGCGCGTTCGTGGGGGCCGATCTCCGGCAGCCCCTGTTCCTGGGGTGCTCCCGGGGCCGAGGGGTGTAGGGAGGTCCCCGGGGAAGGAGTGGGGTTTATCTGGCAGATGGGGAGGTGACCCCTCGGCCTCCACCGGTTAACTGCCGCTGAGCTGGGGTTTGAGAGGTTTTCATTTTCCGTCTGCAGGTGGGATGAAGGCTGTGCCGCTGGGGAGGTCGCTGCGAGGCGTTCTCAGGCAGGAGAAGCCTTTGCTTTGGCCGTAGGAGTTTCTTAGACCTCGGTTTGATTGCGAAAATAATAGCTGGGCAGGTCAATGCAGTTGTATCCTGCTCCTCCCTTACAGCCCGTGTTTGCTTTCCTTTGTTTGGGTCTCGTCTTGCTCCGACTTGCCTCTGCCAGCCTTGCTGGATGCGGCTTTGCCGAGCGAAGGCTTCTGCGTGAGCCGCTCTCTACCTGGGCGCTTAATTAAAAGGAGGAAAGATGTATTCCAAAAATACTTGGCTTTTCTCGTCTGACATCTAGTGTGTTGCGAGGCTTGCTGAGCTGGTGTTTGAGAGAGGAAGCGAACGGAGCATTCAGCTGACGTAGCATCTGAGTAGCCGTTTGGGGCCCAGGGAGCAATAGTTCAGGAGTGGGGAGGGAAAGTGAAATGGATGCTGAAATCCTGGATCTGCTGCTTAAATTTCCTCCCTCCCTGGAGAGGGGAGGGAGCGAGGTTCAGCGTTGTGTGTTTGGCTTGGCTCCCTGTTACCTGCTGTCTCCTCCTTTAGCTGTGTGCTTGTGGTGGAGATAAAGGATGGAGGGGGTTTTATGGTGTGAGAAAGTACTTTTTGCTTCAGCAACATTTGCTTGTTTGTGGTTGAATTGCATTAAAAAAAATAATCCAGCATTATTGAAGAATGAGTGGGCGAATAGCTGCATCAACTACCATGGTAACTTTTAAAGGGCTTCACCCATAACTGTCAGAGCTGGATTTTTAGTGCTATAGTGACTTTTAATGTAGAATAGTTTCCAGGCCATTTAATTATTTTGTCTCCTCATTTAAAAACAAAACAGCAGAACTCCCTTCCCTCTTCTCTGAACTACCTTTTTGTCGATGTTCTCCTTTTTGACCCGAATACATCTGTGTGGTGGGGCCCTGTGTAAAGTACCTTACCGGTGCTCGTGTCTCGGGACCGTACGTGGTGCAAACCGCTGCCGGCCACGTGCTGCGCATCAGACCGCCCGTGGCCGAGGGTCCTGCTCAGGGGAAAGAAGCTCAGCGGTGGGTTTCGAGTCCAGCGGGTGGTCGGGGGATCTCTCTGGGGACCCGTGCCACTGCCGGGGGGCGGTGGGGAGGGCTCCTGTCCTGCTGCGCTGCCCGGGTCTTTGTGCAGGATGGCCCTGTCCTCCTGGGGGGGATGTTGTTTTTGGGACACCTCCATGGCCTTGGCCCTGCCTTTCTCTGATGGGAGAAGCCGGCAGCCTGGGTGCACCCGGGAGGAATTGGGCAGCCGTCAGACTCTGTGTGCCATCCCCGCTTTCACCTCCCGTCCCCACGGGAGAGCACAGCCGCAGAGGTGGGTCTGCGGGAGCGTCCGTGAGGCATGTCTGGATGTGTGATGGCTGCGAGGTCGCCGTGTTGCTCACCAGGCTGCCCTGGCACGTGAAGGTCACCGTGCAAACCACGCTCTGCTCAACTGTCCTTATTTCTGCTGCTTTATACTGTGCCAGCAGGAAGAAAATACAGGAATAAGGGTATTTGGTGCTCAACACATCGCTGACCACGTGGGACTTGGCGTGGCAGGTCCCTGGGCCTTGTGCTCAAGCTGATGTTGCATCTCTGGGTGCAGTGGGCTGCTCTTAGAGCTTTGTGTTCAGTTATTTCACAGTGTTTCATGGTGTTGGGTTTGAGGCAGGATTGGTTGTAATTGCACTTGTAACCTCCTGTGTGAGGAAGACCTGGTTTCTGGTCGCGTCCCTGACAGCTTCCTCTGCAGCACCACCCATCTTAGCTTTGCTCAGCATCCCAACAGAGTTTAAAATGGTTTCATTCTGAATAATTTATCTCCCAGAGAGAGACAGAGAGAGAGAGAGAGACGGCGGAGAGAAGCGGGCAGCCCTTGGCGAGGGGAGCGCTGCAGGACCGGGCAGCGCAGGATGGGGGACGGGGTCCTGCTGCCGGCTCACCCCCAGGAGCAGCGTGCTGTGCGTTGCAGCCCCACGGCCTCGCGAGGCTTTGTTGATCCCGGCATTTTTTCCTTGGGAGCCCTCCCGCCTCCTGACCTGCCGCCCTGCCCTCCCACCGCCTCCGGCACCTCTTTGTTTCCCCCGCAGCCTTTTCAGCACGCTCCCCCTCGCCCCGAGCCGTTGGCATCGGTCGCCTCGCCTGCCCGGGCAGCGGGTGCTGCGGTCCCCGGTGCGGGCAGGTGGCCGAGCGTCGGCGCGGCCGGCTCGCCGGGGCAGGACGTTTCTTTATTAATGGTTGCAAGCTTTAGTAAAGAGTTTCAAAATGGAGGCAGCTCTGCCTGCCTCCCCATCGTACGGCATGGGTGTGCGCTGCCCTACTTCTCGCCGGGATCAGACAGCCCTTTCTGAAGCTG
Source organism: Aramus guarauna (assembly GCA_013400195.1). Lineage (NCBI taxonomy): Eukaryota > Metazoa > Chordata > Aves > Gruiformes > Aramidae > Aramus > Aramus guarauna. The sequence goes on along the minus strand of VXBL01006904.1, from coordinate 93,266 downwards.
TACAAAGAGGTTTGAATGCATTAGTTTACATGGAATTAATCTCCAGATTCCAAACATGCTTTCAAGCTGGTTTGGCCTTATTTTCCTGCAAAAGGAGGCCAACTCTGCGTTGTAGGCAGTGACTGTTGTAAGTGAGAGTTGAGCTGGAGCGGTGAGAGACTAGCACAGGCACCATATTCAGTCCATTAAAAGGAATTTTTGGCTCATGGACAAAACAAATCGAAAAAAAATCTCATTCTTTGTGTACCACATCAGCAGTGATGGAAAAACAGAGTGAGGTCGTGGGGCGATCCTTCTAGTAACCGCGGTGCCTTTCATGAAGGGTTTGAGGTCCGATTTTTTAATAGGAAAAAAATAATAAACAGTTAAAAAGTGCCACAAACAATTGTATAGAAAATCTGGGGTGAGGGGAGCGCTGGAACAATGTCGTTACGGGCAGTCAGGAGAAATCCGTACACTGAACTAAGGTGAGGTGCTCCCTGCAACAGGTTGGTCCGAAATTCCTGGTGCTCCTTTGTCTGCCGCCGGAGCGATGCCATCCCGGGAGGGAACGGGGAGCTTGAGCACTCCCGTTATTTTTTTGGATAGCCTGTCATCCCTCAGCAAGGAACAGTTGTGTGGGGGTGGGGAGCGTCGTAATCAAAAGTGGGTGAAATGGAAACGAGCCAAAATTCTGCAAATTTATAAGGAACAGCAAACACTGATTTCTTTGAGAAAAGGTCGGCGCGTTTGCTTGTAAGCAGAGCCTTGGTAGGAGTGTGCGAGGAAATGGAAACTGTGCTCCACTATGCAGGGTTTTTTCATAATTTAGCCAGGCAAAGATACACAAAGATGCTTATTTTGGGAGATGGTGGAATGTTTCTGTAATAATTTCAGCAAATTTTGGTTCACATAGAGCATCTGTAAGAGTAGCACACCCACAGTTTCATGTAATATGTTCTATTTGTTGGAAAAAAAAAAAAAATTGCTTTCCCTTGAATTTGGAAGTGGTTTAACCCAGAGGAATCTATACTGCGTTTATTTTTCCTCCCTGTTTAGTATCCTAAATCCGCCAGGTCCTTGCTGCTCGTCTCATTGATGAACATAATTTATTTCTGTCCGGAGGATACCTGTCCCGGTTGCAGAAGGGGTGCAAGCCTGCGCCGGACTGCAAGGAGCGGAACTGAGAAGCACGCTGATCTCAGCGAGAGGAAAATAATTAGAAAAGGAACTGAGATTGTTCTCAAAAGGAAAGGGTTGAAATGAATGCAGGAATATCCCTGCGGGGTCTTCGCGGTGCACCTGGTAGCCTGCTGTATAGCTAATAACTCATCTTAGGGAGACTTCATTTTGGTCTGATGATTATTTTTTTTTTCCTCCCCTTGTTGACATTGAACATGTAGAAGCATGTAGTGTTTGAAACACAATATGCAAAGCGCCGTATTAGTAACCGACTACATAACATTCCTGTGTTGCAGCTAGGCTGCCTACAGCCTGCTGCTTTTATAAGCTCCTCATATGAGCTGGCAAAGGGAGGACGTGGAAGTGGTGAGCTGGAGTCACAAGAGAGCACAAGCGATTGCTTTTAACCATTTACACAGCGCTCGGGCTTCCAGTGGCCACCGGACTCTGGAGGTGTTTGCTCTTTCCAGAGGGGGGGAAGACACCAACCTTCTGCTGCAGCTTCAACCCGTGTCGTGTCTCTGGAACCCGGAGGGAGTGTTTTTGCATCAGCGTTCCCGCTGGCGGCACGGTACGGCCCTAGCTCTCAGAGGTGGTCGGCCGTGAGAGAAACGAGGGTTCAGGCACGTGAAGTCACCACGAGGTACAGGGAGGTATCAGCTGGTGAGGATTTGGCCGGTTGCCTGTGGGCAAGCAGAAACCAGATTTATCTTCAGATAAGCAGTAGCAAGAAAACACGATGGCCTGCTTTACTGCAATCAGGAGTCTGTTTTTTCTGTAAACAAGTTCTTTTTGCAAAAATGTCTGCTTTCAGACAACTGGCAAGGAAGCTGAGAAGCCAGGTACCGTGAAAACATTTGGCTAGAGAACGGGGTTCTTAGCTGGCCGTTTTGGCGTGAAAAGGAGATGCTGCAACAAATTGCTCTGTCACTTTAAAACGAATTAAAAAATCCATTCAGATCAACAGCGATGCTGGACTAGAGCACAGCCCGCTTGCTACGAGTATATGAAGAAAAACCCACCAAAATAGAAAATTTCATCATTGCTCACGGGGCGGCAAGAGCTGAGCGCAGCGCGTTGCTGAGAGCGACTGCAATAGTGGAACAGGAAGTCTCCCTCCCCCTCCCCGGGCTCCGTGGACGAGCAGCCTGCAGAGCAATGATCAAAAGGATGTAAAGCTTGTTTACAAGATGTATGCAAAATATATTTGGGAAGAAATAAAAGGGCTTTACAGACCCGAATGCACTAAGAATGTGTGATGTTAATATAGGTTACAAGTCCGAGGCTACGCAGCATGTGACCCAAAGTCATCTTCACATTGAGGAGCAAACCAAGGAGGTGCCTTTCTCCGTAGGATTGCATCCGGTGAGCTGCTCGAAATACACGCCGAGAAAGCTCCCTGTGCGCCTGCTAATGAAAGCTAATTGTTACGAAATCTCAGTAGTAGCACTCCAGGAGCAGCCTTGGGGCCCAGTGGGGCTGCCGTGCTGGGGACGGCTTGTCTCGGACCCAGCGTTTTGAGTAGCACTCCTGGTACTTAAAGGTGGGAAAGAAAGCGTTTGGCATTTGAAAGATGTATGGTAGGTTTGAGGCTGCTTCGGAGTTCTGGAGCGAAATGGCAAAGGTGTCACTAGACCGATGATGGATTGGTGATAGACTCGCTTATGTTTGTGCGTATGGAAACAGGTCGCTTCTGCAGTGACGATAAAGTCGCGTTGTGCAGCCTTCAGCCTCGCTCACCTTCCTCTGCTTCTGCGAGAGAGGCGCTTTCTTGCCTCACAGGGAGTCTTAAGGCTTAATCCATTGTTTGTAAAGCTCTTTAAGATCCTTGTTTGGGAGCACTAGAATCTGGAGGATTAAAAACAATTTATTTTTGTGTATCTTGTATAATGTGCATCTCAAAGACTTTCCAAAGGTGAAGGAATTGTGAGCCAGAGGGAGATGGCAGGCCTGTAAGGTAAACAGGAGGGAGCAAGGGCCTTGGAAAAACAAGGTAAAAGCAAAAGGCTGGTTCCCGTCATGGACACTTGGCTGTAAGGAGGGCAAGTTCCCAGCCCTGGAGGAAAGGGCTGGATGTAGTAGAGCCGTCTTCCTCTTAATCCCATTTGCAGACCCATCTGGTCAGTACTGCTGCCTGGTTGTGAAGGGCAGCATGCAGATTTTCCCTCTGCCGTGTTTGTGCCCTTTGATCGTACGCATGGGGATCAGGAATCTCACTTGTTCTCGCCCGGTCTGTTTTGTCAGCTCTCAACTACCTCATTAGCTCACCAGAATGGATGTCGGTCATCTGGACAAGGATGATTTTTTAAAACCAGACCTGTATTCTGTAGGCGTGTGTGGTACTTGCCCTGGTTTCTGCTTGCACATCCGTGCCATGCCCATGGACCCACCGGGGACATCAGGGAAGGTGCTTCCTCCTGGGGGGGACCTTTGTTCTGAGGCTCCTTGCACCTGCCAAAGACTGTGGCTGGACGGGGCTGGATGCTGCTGGCATCTCTTCTGGCTGTTGTGGACCTCCCTGGTGCCACCGCCTCTTCTGAAGAGGCTGTGTGTGCGCGGACATGGGCGCTCCTGCCCTCGAAGAAGGCTTTGCCACCTTCTCCATCCTCATGTCCCTGGTCCTCATGTCCCTGGTGCAGTACTGGTACTGTCATCCTCCTGGACAGCTGCCACAGCTTCTCGGCATCTCCAGAGCCTCACGTGCCAGGTCTAGAGCGTTGGAGAAGAGGTGACCCAGTGCTTTGGACACAGGAGATGCCTTGGCTCCCATGGGGAAGCAGAAACTGGTGATTAAATTCTTTCTCCAGGTGCAGGCCTGAGCGTTTTGTGTAGGTGTGTTGCCATCATGTGAGTCTTTGCATTTTAAACGCCACGTTTTCCCACGTGAACTTGTTTGGGATCACAGAACGTGAGTGTTGCTGCTGTTCTCGGTCGTAGCTGAACGTAAGATGGGGCTGAAGACTGCAGTGGTTGGGATTTCTGCTTTGAGTTCTCACCGAAAGACATCCTCAATCCTGGTGATGTTACAGGCAAGCGTCAAGGCAGTGGTTTCCAGATGATGTCCGGGCACACTCGAGACCCTCAGCGTTTTGGTATTTGAGCTCTGTAATTTTACCGAAAAAGGAGAGCTTGGCAGAAGCCTCCGTCGGCTGTTATTTGCTGTTCCTCACGTGCAGGGGAGGCTTGTGTGGGGCTGGAGGTGGCCGAGGCTGTGGGGTGTGTTGGCTGTAGGGGTGGTGCAGGGCAGCTCTTGAGGTGTGGGTGTGCTGGAGCCAGGGAGGACGAGCAACTGGTGCCAAGGGCTGGGTCAGGCCAGCGACGAGCACCGCTCGCCTGGAAACCACGCTGGGTAGCACTGGGATACGATAGAAGGGCCGCTCTAGGTCCCTGCTGGTTTTGTTGGCCTGGCACTGTAGGGTCGGGTTTATCCTAAACCCAGTAATAATTCTTGTTCCCCAGTACCCCCGGGGTTAGAGTGCTCCTGTGTTATGGGAACCGCTGAAAATTATTTGGGTAGGAGGTGGGGACCAACTCAGACTGGCTTTGCAATAGCATAGCTAATGAGATTAACATAGTATTCACTTAGAAAAGAAAAGAAGCTGCTTGGTTGAATGGGACTCAGAAGACTCGTTTCATGCGTTAGGGCTTGGAAACACAAGCTATTTAGCTTAGCGAGGAGAAAGTTGAGAGCATCTGATGGGTCCGGAGCCCGTCCCTTACTGACTGCCAGAGCCCGGGCAGGGTGCTGGGGGTGTATTCGCCTTCCAGACATCTGCTGCCCTCGGGTTTTGGGCTGACCTTGCCTGACACCCATCCTGTTTGCTTTGTTCTGGGATGGTTTTTTAAATATAGAGAAGAAAAATCCTTGCCTGCTGGAAGCTGAAGCTAAAGAAATTAAACTGAAAAATAAAGCACCAGATTTATTAGGAAGGTTGCTAGCGTGAGAACGGCTTAGGTTGTGGCTGTAGCAGACCTCACGCCCCTTAAATATTAGGATATTAGGCTTTCCTTTAAAGGCTGTCTTGGTTTTAAAATATCTGCTGTACTTGGTCCGTATCTGTAGAAAGTGCAAGGAGAATTAACGCAGGGCAGTCCTGTCGCCTGTTGGGCTGTTTGCTGAGATGACTGCAGCAAGTCCTTTTGGCTTTGAAAACTATTTTATTAATTTTGAACTGTTTTCCTATTTTTGCTGTTCTTTCTTCGCTTCTCTCCCTTATGTCTGTGACTCTCGTGCCTGTTCCACTAATTAAAAACCAGTTGCTTCACGAGGGCACTCCAATTTACCTATAATTGATGCAGCCACGCTAAATACCTGCAGTTCCGGATATCTGCGCCTTCCTCCCACCCCCCCGTGATCTGGTTAATCCGTGCTGGCTTCCCTGCTTCCTCCTGGTTCCGTGTAACCTCAGTTGAAAGTTATTTGATGGGGACTTCCAAGTGCCATTTTAGCTCTAGAAGTAGCATTTCCCTCGGAATATATTTTTCCTTTTGTTCTGCTTGATCTTGCGACTATTAAGTAGTTTTAAATAAAGATTATTTTTAGTCTCTTGCACGCTCTGCAATGAAGCATGGTAATTTTGAACAGGCACCAAGGTTTTCTCTAGCTCGGTAGAGAAATAATTCCAAACTTGACAGAAACTCTCTTTTCCCGGCGACCTCACTCGCTGGCATGCATCCCCCCCGTCCCCAAACCATTGCACTGAAATGTCGTAGAGGAGAAGGAGAGCAGGTTTCCTCAGATACCCGGAGGAGTGGGAGTTGAGCATTTCGGGAGAATTTTTAATTCCTCGGGGTTAATCCATGGCACGTGAAGAGCCACGCTGGAGCTCTGCCCTCGGAGCGAGAGTTTTTATGAAACTCCACTGCCGACCCCGGGAGCTGCTGGCAGATATTTGAGTTTTTACTTCTGTCGGATTTAACCTCAGCCGATGTAAAGCTCTGATGCAAAGCTGCTCTGCACGTATTACAGTGGGAAGATTCGCTGGGGTTGCTATAGCGAAAGGCTGGAGATGACTTCAGGAGTTTAAATTAGGCCTGCGTGCTGGTAAACAAGGGCTCTGCCTATAGTACAAGCTGCTGCGGCGTTTGAAGATGTTTGTGTCGGATGGGGTGGGAGGTGGCGTGCGTTCGCTCGCAGGGAGAGCACGAGTGCTTGCACAAGCCTGTCGGACCGAGCGTGCCAGCGGCGTGCCCGGGGAGGAGCGGGCAGGTGCCGTGATGTGCTATATTTAAGGAAAAAGAGAAGCTGGCGATACTGGTTGCATTCAGCAATCTATTGATTTTTCCTGAGCAAGCACCAGCCTGTTATTCCCGGTGCCTGGACCCCCTCCTCTGCTGGGGTGCGCGGGGTCCGTGCCCGGCTGCTTTCGCCCTCCCGTAGTCCAAACGGACAGGCTGGAGATATCACTCACCATAATATCCCAGCCACGCTTTTATTGTCCTCTCCTCCTTGACTTCATTATGTCTTGATCTCTGTAACCTCTTTAACATGTGTAAACACTGAAATGAGATTATCTTTAAAGAGCCCTTTATTAAAAATGTACTGACCTTCCTAATCAGAAGAAATGTTCCCGTAGCTGCTTTTCTCCTTTCCTGCATTTCGACAAGTCGCGCGGGCAGAATGGTGAATCATCTCACCAAGATGACAGTTTGGGCTGAAAACCGGGCAGTTTTCTTCAGACACGGCACCGACGTGATGCTCCCCGCGTGGCACGTCCCAGCACCTGCGACCCTGGCGGCTCTGCAGCACGGGAAGGTGGGGATGCTCCCACGGGAGGGTCCCAGGGACACATCCCTCTTGCTGGCTTTGCAGTTTAAAGCAACTCTAAACCTTATTAACCTTCAGCTTGGTGGCCCTCGGCGTGGTGAGCGTGGTGCTGAGGGACCTGCTCTGCTGACTCATGACCAAACTTTTTGGGCGAGCAAATGCAGCCGCAGTCGCTGCCGCCGAGGGGTTTGTGTGCGGTGGGCATGGGGCTGGCTGGCCTCTGGTAGATCAGAAGACCCCGATGAATATCCTCGTCCCTTCCCCTCCCAAACCAGCCCTGGGTCCGAGCGGGTCACGCTGTCGTGGGACCTGCACCCCAGTATTGTGCCGACGGCCCCTTGGTCGGTGACGCCAACCAGCCGTCCCTGCCGCAGGGCTTCAGCCCCGCAAACCCCCCGCAGAGGGAGGTGAGGTGCAGCGGAGCCCGGGCTGCGGTGGGCTCTCCGTGCAAAGCCTTCACCGGGCAGAGCGGCCGTACCGAATCCAGCTCTTAGGCCCTGCGCGGGGGACTTTTGGGTTCCTGGCCGAGGGGCGAGCGTGCTGTAAAAGGGCTAAACGCACGTGAGGGGCTGAATTGCAAATGATTGAAGCGTTCTTTCAGTAAGGACTTTTAATGGGAGCTTTGCAGTTATTTAAATCTAGCGTCAGGAAAGCAGGCGGTTGCCCAAGCGATGGGTGCCTGAGCAGATGGGTGCTGTGCCCCTGCGGTGCTGCCCGTCCTCGGGCTCTCGGCCCTCTGGTCCGCAGTGATATTTCTCCTGCCCTGGGCAGCAGAGCCCTTCCCTCGGGCCTCGCGGGCAGCTGTGCGTCCTTCTGCCTGGGATCCCGGGTTTCCTGAGGGGATCACTAGGAACTCCCCACATCCGTGTGCTGTTTATCGCTTCGGAGCCGATCGCTGGAGGAGCAGGGTGGTCTTAACCGCTTTGGCTTCGGTAATTATTGCTGGTAGCTGATGAGCTTTTCCTGTCCAGTTCTGATGGAGCCTTCAGCGTGCAAGGATGATCAGAGAAGGGGGTTGGGTTTTTTTTTCCTCCCCCCTCTTGTAAAAATATATTCCAGCTCCAGTTTGTAATGTGGCGAGAGGGGGAGCGAGAGAAGGGAACAACAGCATTAGCGGATGTAGAAGTAGCTGGAATGAGAAGCTTTTGTGCCATTAATAACAGTCCTGGCCGGCAGCCAAGGCTGGGAGTGTGGGATTAGCCTGAACAATCAAGACTGCAGGATCAAAACAAGGAGGCAGGAACAGCGAGGTCACACTGCTGCCATCTGCGCTGCCGCAGTGGTGGGAGGGAGCGGAAGAGGGGGCTGCGCCGGAGGAGCCGTGCCGATAGCGCGGGCGGTGGGGCGCCCGCTGCCTCCCCGAAACCGGCCCTGCGCTCGACGCCGGGGTCAGGGCTTTGGGCTTCACCTTCTCGGCGACGCTGGCGAGCCCGCCGAGGGGAGGGCGGCTGTAGTTCGGCGTTTTTAGGAAATGGCTTCTGGAAAAAAAACAGAAGCGGCTCGTTGGGGTTTGGTCGCGCGCTTCTGCGCTCCAGACCGAAGATCCGAAGGGCGTTTATGGCTGCGGGTCTGGGATGGGTGTATTCGCGCGACGGTGCCGATGGACCGCGCTGGTGTTGGCGTTGTCGCCGTGCCGTTCGTCAGTCCATGCGGTGACCCGGGGAGGGACGAGGGAGAGGTCACGGGGTGGATTCGGCTGCAGCTTTGCTCCGGGCGAAGGCAGCCTCGCTGTCTGCCGGGGCGTGTGGGCCCACGGGCCTTTCTGGGGCTGTTTGTGAGTTTACATCACCCTTTGTAAAGGAGCGACCGGAGATTTCTGCTGAAAGATGCTTTTTGGAAGCAGACGGAGGCAAATCGTGTTCTGTTTCACTCTGGCCTCCATCAGCTTTTGCTAAAATATCTTCCAAGAGTATCAGAAAGCAAAATGATTCGCATCATTTACGCTGCTTCTCCGCTCTTTTTCCCTCTGACCTAGTAAATCTTACTGTCCTGCAAATGTAAATACAAAAGCTGAAATGCAATAGAAGCAAAGCAGTGTCCCACAAACAGCCTCCCAGCTCTTGCTAAAAATATCTCTGTGCGGTGCAGTAACTCCCAGGCATTCTTTTGTCTGACTGCTTTTGAATTCCCTAATTGAAGTTGGTTGGAGGGCAGTGCACCAGCTTCCTGAATAGCTCAGATGTTGATTGTGAGTTAAAAAACAAGAGCAAAATTGTTTTTCCTTTGTGCAGCNCCCCCCCCCCCCCCCCCATTTTTAATCTCTGTATTTTTACTTGCAATTTTATTTTGTAAGACAACTGCGTTAAATATATCCGTGGACGAGGGGCCCAGGAGGCAGCGAGCAGGAAAGACACAGTTTTCGGTACGTGATGCCACGTGCGTGTTGGAGCCGAAGTGCTGCTCCGTCGGAAACGTCCAGGCTGGCGCAGAGATGGGTGCAAATGGAGCTTAACGTAGTAGGAAGTGTTAATAATGGTTCCTAATTGCCTACTAATAACTAAATCTGTGGAATTTGGCAGCAATTGGGATATAGTTTTCTCCTGCAATCTGTCCGTTCCCTCCAGAAAGAACAAAGTTGCTGTGTTGACATACAGCAGCAAATCTTGGATTCACTGAAGGTAACGGGAAAGTTTTCCAGATCCCACGTGGCCTCCAGCCCTCGACAGAACCTGCGAGGTGCTTCCCCGGGTGAAAACTGCCAGGTCTTGGTCCAGCACTCCATGATTTAACAGAGGAAGAAGAATAAAATCAGGCTATTCTTGTCCTTTCTTGTTCGTTTTCTTGTTTGTTTTTTTGTTGGTTTTTTTTTTTTTCTTTTTTTTGTTTTTTTTTTTGTTGGTTTTTTTTTTTTTTTTTTCATTTGAACTTGGAAGTAGAGAATCCCAGGCTTGTTCCTGGTGCTCGGCTGAGCGCAGCCCTCCCGAAAGGCTGCTGGAAGCCCCCTGTGCATGGGTGACTCGCCTCGCCGTCCGGGGATGGTCCCTGGGATCCCACGGGGACAAGGAGGAAAAGTTTGTGACCGGTAGTTTGTGATAAGTCACAGCTGGTCCAAGAAGCTCCCCAGAATATTTCTGTTGGATAAATGTGATAAAGCGTGAGTGCTCAGAGCTCCCCCGTGGCCAGTAAACAAACACAAGCGTTGCTTTCACTTGAAGCCTCACTAAATTAAAGGTTTGAAATTGTGATGGAGATCGGAGAGAAGCTGATTTCAGATGCTGCTTCAGGAGCTGGGATTTACTCGGGCTCTCCGTGGCAGGAGACATTTCCTTAGCTGCTCAGCAGCAGCAGCAGCAGAAAAACAAGCACAAATTTTTCTGTCTTCAGGGATAACTGCAGTGAAGCATGCAGGGGGGAGGGCTGTGCTGTTCGCTGGTACCGAAATACCTCCCCATCCCCCACGCACGTCAACAGGCCCCGAAATTCTCCAGCACGCAGGGCTGGGTGCTGGGTGCCGAGCAGGAGCAGGCGTGGGGACCGGTGCCTGCAGCCCCTGGCCTGGGTGGCCGCGGGGGAGCCGGGCTTCTCCGGCGCTTTCCTTGGAAATGGAGCATCTCTGTAGTTCAGCACGCAGCAATGAGATGCCGAACGGGGCTGAGCCAGCAGCCCGCGTGCTGGGTTTGCTGCCTCTCGTTCTGCCATGGCGTAAAACCAGGAAAACGTGTCTGGAGGAGCCTGCGGCAACGGGGAGAGCGGCATCCTGCCTGCGGGCACCCTGCTTTCCGGCACAGCGGCAGGGACCCCGGTGCCGGGATCCACCTCCCTTTCCTTACCCCCTCCCCACAGGCAGATGGACTCTAGAGGTGAGAAACACCCTTATTGTCCAAAACCTCCCTTCCTCTCCAAAAACGGGGCATGGTGGGTGCCAGCACCTCCTGCTTGCTGGAGAGGTCGGGGCATGGCCGGTGGCATTGGGCTGGAGCCATGCCGGAAGCAGCGTGCCAGAGCCGGGCTGTCGGCGCGGGGGCAGGATCAGGATCGCAGCGCCGCGGTCATGCACCCTCCTCTTAGCTGCTCGGTTAATGTTTAACGGATTTCGGGTTGTTTGGTGGTACGGGGCGCTTTGCGGAGGAGCAGCCCCACGGAGGGGTACGGCTTATCTGCTGCAGAGGAATGTGAAGAATTTCACGGGGAGGAAGATGAGATTTTCCCTTTCCCAATGGAGGGAAACCAAGTCTCGGTGGGTGACACCGTAATGTTTTACATACGCGGGCAGCTCCCTGCTTTGGGAGCCTCTATGTTAAGTTTCCACCTGGCCAAAACATTTTCGCTCTGACTGTAAACCTTAGAGGGGAGTGCTCAAATGGAAAAGTTGACGCAGCCTTATCTGCGGCACAGCGTCTGTACGATAGAGGAATCTGAGCCCTGGCTTATGTCAGGCTTGAAGCTTTCCCCTTCCCTTCCAGCAAACCGCATACCATCGCCTTGGAGCCGTTCCTTCATCGGGGGCACATCCTTCAAGGCGTGTAGTTTGGTCAAGGATACAGGCCTGGGTTCACTTTCAGTCTGTATCGAGTTCCCCGTGGCTGCCCCTGCTGCCTCCCTGCAGCAGCCCAATGTCTTTGGAATGGTCCTTGGAGCGCCGGGGCATCGTCCTCCCAGCAACCAGCAGCATCCCTCCTCCAGAAACTTTAGCCCTTGCCTTCAACCTGCAATTATTCTTGCAGGAGACATTCAGGTCATCCGTTCCCCTCGCGCAATAAGTGACACTTCTACAAATGACTGATGCTTAACGTAGTCAAGGGTCACCTTACCCAGCTCTGGGTGCTGAAGGTTTGCGTTGCAGCGTGCACAAACATCAAACTTCCTGCCGGCTCTGCTGCTGGCAGTTCATTAGCA